>PUQB01000022.1:0-65000 GCA_003024785.1 Selaginella tamariscina | reverse complement strand
AAGGAGTGATGTGTGTGTGTGTGTGAGAGAGAGAGAGAGGGAGAGAGAGACCTCGCATTCCAGAAGTTTTCGAAAGTTCGTGAAGGTGCAGGGGGAGGTTGAGAAGGTACGTGTGATTCAGTATAAGTATGGCATTGCACCATAAACTCTTCCTCTGCCTTCTCAGAAACAAATGATTTCCCCATCCTCAATATGCATCCCAACAAATACACGCATATGATGGTTGATGTGGTCATCAATGCTGGCTAAAAAGAGTGAATGCGTGTGTGTGTGTTGTGAGAGAGAGAGAGAGAGAGAGAGAGTTACCACTATAGCTGTGCAAATAGCGTAAGGCATCAAACGAGTCTGCAGAATTATCCCTTAAGAGATGTAAGCATGCATAAACACACACACACGAGGCTCTTACAGGCGTAATGGTCTTTGGAGTGTTAAACTCCACAGGTGCTGTCATGGTGAAGCTCGTTATTAGACCTGTTAACCAGCTCAACGAACGTAAGTGTTCCGACTTCTCCTCCACATCTCTCCTGTTTGACTCTGAAAACCTGAAATATATATTATTGAAATATCTGTGTGTCTTTGTATATTTAAAATTATTCGCAGATATATGTAAGTATCTACATATGTTATACCATAGCTTACCTTGACCAGACGTGTCGAGCATTGTTTACTCTTCTCTGTATCACATCCTCCTCTCTCCATCTATAACCGAGAATCAGCTCCACACCACACACACACACACACACATCTGTGTGTTTAAGTACAGACATGTGGTATGATGTATATATTCTGTGCGTGCGTGTGCGTGTGCGTGTGAATGTGTTACGTATTATGTATCTTTCATGTGGTTAATTAACATAAACCGTAAAATTAAGTACCTGTAGAGCTCTTCACGAAATGCGGCTTCCTGCAGGTGAGATTCAATCTCTTCAGCACGAATTCGTATGTCCTCGCCACGCCACGTACGCTCTTCTTCCCTCCACACCCTCTCACGCTCCCTCCATTCCCTCTCTAGCCACGTATCCAGTGCACTCAAACCTACATAAGCCATTTAAGAACCCTAATTAGGGCTTCTATTTACCTTTTAATTTACTTTGTCACACGTACAATGATATCAAATATATAACAATATCAATATATAGTAATTTTATGTGTGTCACTCGTGCAATTAAAAAGACTGTATCTTTTTTTTTTTAAACCATATATTAAATAATTTAATTTTAAGTATTATAAATACATTACATTATATATATTTTATTGTATAAATTATATTGCTGTTTTTAAAATTAAATTGAATAACTTATAAGTTAACTAAGTATTTTAATTTTAATTTAAAAATCAATTGGAATTTTCAGTTTCAAATAATATTTCTTAAATTTAAATTTTATAAACTTACATTCATTAATCACAATGAATTCATTATTATTACTTTGACTTATTTTTTTCTCATACTAGTTGACTCATATGAATTTGTGATATGCATGTTTTAATATAAAAATAATTTTTGTTATTATGAAATTATTAAATGAGTCGCGATACCTCAAAATAGTTTTCAAGCTTAGCTGGATTTAATAAAAATATTCTTGTTTTTTTTTATATCAAATTTTTAACCTTTATATTTGAAAATAAAATTTATAGGTGAGTTTATCTCAAAATTGAATCCTTAACCTAATTGTTATTCATCTAAGTTATACTTTAAACCTAATTGTTATCTTTAATTCAATAATGCCATGATGAGGTGTTGATAACACAGTTGTATTATTAGTGTCGTGAATTTTAATAACCATTGGATTGATTTCAATTTGAACCATTCATTCTTATGTATAAATTAGAATTTTAGGCTAATACAATATTAGTCTAATATGCACACTTTTATATTTTGAATTGTCACATTGGTGAAGGTGAGGAGCACTTCTAGATGCACATTAGAAGTACTTTAATTGTCCCTATGGAGCGCTTAGATTTGTGTCTTTTTTGTAAATCTTTCTTATCTTTTTAAATATAGCTTTTCCATTGTTTAAATTTGTTTTATTCATGTTTCTTTTTTATATATGGATGCACAATAAGCGAATCCTTTGTCTGTGGAGTAGTTGTTCATGCAATTATTAGATGTTATATAGGTGCAACTAAAAAATCAGACTCAATTGATGGTGACGTTCCTAGGGATAATGTACCATTGATTTTTGATCATTTTACCATGGTTGCCACATATCATTCATGGGATAATGCCTAGTGTTTGCATGAGTTTTCTAATGGTGTTGTAGTGGTACCATGATTTACATGCAGCAACTCATGGGGATTAGAATATCTTCTAGCAATCTTTAAACATAGGTTTGGGCATGCTGATAACTGTGATGATGCAATCTGAGATAGTGATGCTTTGGTGTTCGTTTTCAGAGCCTTTTGCTTCATGTAGAGCCTAATATGTTGGAGCGTATCAAGTTAAGTATGTTATAACCAACACTTTATTTAGACCTTGTGGGGCTTGTCCATACACTAGCTCCAATGACTTTTGATAATGCTTTATGTTTGGCACAACAATATGAGACATTGCCTCTCCTACTTACAGCTTCATGTTTTCTAATTCCATGGTCCTGCTTCGATGTAGGTTGATGTTATTGCTGCTTGTGTACTAGCACAAGGTTAGGGTCGTGGACGTGGGCGTGTGATGAGGTTGGACACATGTATTGGCGCTGTCAACATTTTTCATATTGGCATCTTCCATTTTTGGGGTGGAGGCCTTGGCGTTAACAACATTCGGTTGATGCTACTGCAGTGGAAGGTTTTGATGTGGTGGATCTTCAGGAAAATGAAGAATCGCATTAGTAAAGGAGGGTCCTCATGTGAATAAGTTAACGACCCCTCCGTTTTCCTTTCGAGAGTATCATTAAGAACCAATCCATATCAAGAATAAGGTCAAAAGCTTGACTCAACACCACTCACACAGATTGAAGCCAAGCTCGTTATTGTCCATACAAACAACGATGTTAGTCTCATCTTGTAAACAAGCATGAGTATGTTCATTGCCATAAGAATAAAGACTAGTTCTATTGCACGGTGCAAATAGAGATGGTAACGTGTAGCAACAGATTGAGGAATAAAAGACAAATCGAGTTTGTATCAACCAAATTCACAATCATCTGTATACTTCCCTCTGCTTCTATCATTTTTGTCTCACCCTTAATTCATGTCGTCTTTCCTTTATGTTCTTCCATTTCTTCTTCTAAATCCCTTAGATGATCATTGTGATGTCCCTTAGATGATCATTGTGATGCATTTATTAATCAACTCAAGGAGTATATTGATCTTTTCAACTTCGACTTGTCGTCTAAGGCCATGATTGTAACACGTTACCCTATTCAAATTGGAGATGCTATGTCGATTAAGGTACATGTTTGACATTGGTCATCGAAGGAGCTCAAGATCTTGCGGACAAATGTGTTACCCAAAAGTCTTGAAGTCCTTGGGCGTGTGAACCTTATTTTGTAACGAAGTTAGATGCGAGCATTCAATTATGCATCGATTATCACATGTGATATGTGATTATTTTGGATGTTTATCCATTTTCTCATACTATAGATCTTCTAGATTGACTAAGGTGAAGCTATTAGTTTACCAAGCTAGATCTCGCTTCTGGATATTGACAAGTTCTAATGCCTAATATGGACATTTTTAAGACTATTGTTGAACACCATTTGGTTTATATGAGTTCTTGGTGATGCCTTTTGGTTTGAGCAATGCTCCAACAACTTTTCAGCATATAATGAACGAGGTTCTTTGCAATATGCTAGAGGTGACTACTGACTTCATCGACAGTGTTTTGATCCACTTGGAAGGAACATGGGAGAAGATATACACAAGGTTTTAGATCAGTTGTGGGAAGTTGATTTAAAGCTAAAGCGATCTAAGTGTATATTTAGATCTAAATACACCACTTATCTTAGCTATCGCATTTCCCGTGAAAGTTTGCAAGTTGATCCTAATAAACTTATTTCTTTAAAGTTCCCTACACCGAAGTGTGTGAACGATGTGTAATGCTTTCTTGTAAGGAATATCTTAGTTGTTTTGTTGATCATCTTTGGATCGTATTGCATCTTGCGGCGTTGTTGAAGTCATCAATATCATCTCTTGTCTAGTTTAAGAATTGCGAGTAGGCATTTGCAAATCTTAAAGAGCTATTAACAACTCATTCTGTCAGAGTTTTAACCCAGAGGGCTAACATGTGGCAACATGTGGCCACCAAGTGGCTTTCCGACATCAATTCCCTGTGTGAGCAATGCTAAATCTTCCAAAATGACCCTAAGAGTCTGACTTAGATGCCTAGTTAAACAGAAGACTTAGAGTCCCACCCTAAGTCCCTTATAATGACCATCCCCCGAACCTTTAGAGGATATCCCGAGTAGACTTTAGGATCCTATCTTAATAGATTTAGATAGGCTCATTCCCTAACCCCACAAAGGAGATGTGTCTCACACATGCTCCCATGATAGAGATAAAGCATTGTCACTTACCCCTTGAGGAATCATTCTCATCCGGGAGTACAACCCCTTTAGGGCGACAAAGGGTACCTGAACCACAACTAACCCTAGGGGGTTTGAGTAGCCAAGTTATGCCCTAGACTTAGGGTTAGTACTTAGTGAGGATACGAGTGTGTGCTATAGCGAACATGAGTGCTCTATTAAGTAAACTCCCCAAGGCTAGATTTGGATAACCCTAAGTACATGACCTTGCAAATGTCTCATGATAGGGCTTCAGCTAATGAGCTTAGGTTGTTCAACCTTAGATCTTAAGGAGAACACCCCCTAGCCAGGTGTGCCAAAAGCACACCTAGTTACGAGACTTAACCTCCCTTGAGCGGATGCCAACACTCTAGTGCGAGCACAAGCATGTCTGTTTACTAGAGTAGCAATATGACCCCAAAGGGTGTGCCTCGGGTGTTGTATTGTGTGACATTTAGCCCAGTGTCACATCTCCATGTGACACTGCCTTCCACGATGTGGGTGTCATAGTTTTTACTATGACCCTTTACTTTGGACGTTGACTGTTGTTACCTACTGTACTATGTTGATAAGCCCTAGGTGTAGAAGAAACAGGCCCGCTTAGTGCACTTGGATATCTAGTGATGGTCCGGCCGGGTGTCATTAGGTATTTGCAAGAAACTCTGGGCGAAGCTAGCACTTCCATCTAGAAAACTCTTACCTTGGTTTTCGTGTCCCGGTTGGATTAATGGCTAGTTCCGGTGAGTTCGGCATGTCGGATATGCTTAGAAATACCCCCAGGTTTGACAGGTTAGGGTTTAGATGGATAACTCACCAAGTATGTTCCCTCTGGGAATGAGATTTCAGTGCTAGCCCACTTATGTAAACAGGAAAACAGGGGGGGGGGCTCTGTCACATAAATAAGGTAGTATATAGGAGTGAGGGTTCCTGGGTTCATGACTGAGCTCGTTACTCTTCTCCCGGTGCAAGCTCTAGCTTGTGTCGTCAAGGCACAACCCTCTGTTGTGCCGCCCTAACTTCCAGATGCCAGGGGTACGTCCCACCTTCGGGGTAGCTTACCCTTAACGTTGGCGAATCCATGCCTGGGAGGTCTTGTCGGAATGCACGTTCCAAGAGGCAGAGGTTGAGGCTTGTCTCCAGCCTCCTCCTCCACGTCAAGCTAGGTGTAGCACTCACGGCCAAGCAAGGCACATCCGTGTCCTTGTCCAACTGTGGCGTGGGATCTTGTTTGACAGGTTCATGTTACTTGGTTCCTGAGGGTTCATTGAGGGGTTCTAGAGTGGCATTTAGGAGCCACGTTTGTGGCACTTGGTGCAACTCTTGAATCTAAGGGCTATGGCATGATAGCCCACATCGGGGAAGGCAGTGTCACATGGAGATGTGACACTGGGCTAAACGTCACATGGTACAACGCCTGAGGCACGCCCTTTGGGGTTATGTCATGGGCTTGTCGCCAAGGGGTTGGATACTTTAGCAAACAGACATGCTTGTGCTTGCACTAGGGTGCTAAGCCTTGGGCATCCGCTCAAGGGAGGTTAGGTCTCATAACTAGGTGTGCTTTGGCACACTTGGCTAGGGGAGTGTTCTCCTTGGAATTCAAGGGTTGAACAACCTAAACATGTTAGCAGGAGCCCTTTCGTGAGGCACTCGCAAGGTCATGTGCTTAGGGTTATCCCAAACCTAGCCTTAGGGAGTTTGCTTAGCAGAACACTCGTGTCCGCCTACGGCGCACACTCGTGTCCTCACTAAGTACTAGCCCTAGGTCTAGGGTATAACTTGGCCACTCAAACCCTTAGGGGTTAGTCGTGGTTCAGGGTACCCCTTGTCGCCCTAAAGGGGTTGTACTCCCGGATGAGGGTGATTCCTCAAGGGGTAAGTGACGATGCCTTAGCTCTGTCAGGGGTATGTGTGGAACACACGTCTCCTTGATGGGGGTTAGGGCATGAGCCTGTCTAGGTCTTCTAGGGCAAGACCCTAAGTCAACTAGGGTTATCCCTCAAGGGTTTTGGGGTAGACACTCTAGGGAGACTTAGGCTAAACCCTAAGTCAACTAGGGTTATCCCTCAAGGGTTCTGGGGGCAGACATTCTAGGGAGACTTAGGCTAAACCCTAAGTCTCCTGTCCACTTGGGCATTAGAGTCTAACCCTAGGGGTCGTTGGGGTTGTTCTGGGAAACTTAGCGTTGCTCACACAGGGTGATGACGCCAAATGGCCACCTGGCAGCCACGTGTTGCCACGTGTTGGCCCTTTGGGTTAAAACTCTAACATGGGTTATCATGCAATAGCTCTTAAATTCAAGAGTTGCACCAAGTGCCACAAATGTGCTCTTAAATGCCAACTCTATAACCCTTTAGTGAACCTTTAGGAACTGGGTAATGTGAATCTGTCAAACAAGATCCCATGCCATAGTTGAACAAGGACATAAATGTGCCTTCCTTGGCCATGAGTGCTACACCTAGCTTGACGTGGAGGAGAAGGCTGGAGACAAGCCTCAATCTCTGCCTCTTGGAACATGCATTAACAAGACTTTCCATGCATGAATTCGCCAACATTAAGGGTGAGCTACCCTGAAGGTGGGACATACCCCTGTCATTTAGAAGTTAGGGCGGCACAACAGAGGGTTGTACCTTAACGACACAAGCTGAAGCTTGCACCGACAGAAGAGCAATGAACTCAGTCATGAACCCAAAAGCTCCCCTACATGTACTACTTATTATATGTGATAGAGGCTCCCCTCTGTTTCCCTATTTACATAAGTGTCTTGGCACGGAATCTCATTTCCAAAGGGAATATACTTAGTGAGTTAATTAATGATCCATTGACCCCTAAACCCTAACTTGTCAAAACCTAGGGTATTTTTAAACATATTTGACACATTGAACTCACCAAAACTAACCATTAACCCAACCGGGACATGGAAAACAAGGATAAGAGTTTTTAAAAGGTAAGTGCTACCTTCGCTTAAAGTTTCTCGTGATATTTAAGGATAGCTAGCCGGACTACTCCTAAACACCTAAGTGCACTAAGCGGGGCTATTTTTCACTACATATAGGGCTTATTAATATAGTTTGGTAGGTAACAACAGTCAACATTCAAAGTAAAGAGGAGTCATAGTAAAAACTATAACACCTTCAATTTTGTTGTATCTTGATTACACTCGTCCTTTCATCTTGTGTGTGGATGCTTCTAACATCAGTCTCAAGGGCATGTTAATGGAAGAGAGTATGAGTGTACCTGGTCAATGTCATCCCATTGCATACATCCATCATACGTTACAACCAGCATAGGTGAATAACTCCATGATAGAGAAAGAGTGTTTAGTAATGGTTTGGGGTTTTAAGAAGCTCCATGCGTACTTGCATGGTTCTCGAACATTATTAAAAGGTGATCATGCTATGATCACTTCGTTGTTGAAGTAGAAGAACTTGATTAGTTGTACTATTTGGTGGGCCTTGAAGCATCAGATTTACGACTTCGAGATTCCAAGGAGTTCCATAGCTGATGTTAACTCTCTTTCTCAAGCTCCTCTTCCACCTTCTCTCTTTTCATTTGTCCTAAGAAGCTAGTTATTCCAGCATTAGTGGATTTTATAAATGAAGATTGAAATTCAAAAGGTGAAGCCGTGGATCCGAAGGCTTTATGATGGACTTGAAAATTCTACATCGTTTGCTGATGACTTGCCATTTAAGTACTTACATTCTCAATATTATCTTTAAAACGACCTTCTTTATTTTATGGGGACTGATCTAGATGATCGTTTGCAATTGGTGGTGTCTTCAATTGTCATTTCATATTTCCTCCACACTTATCATGACTCTCTTATTCTTGGTGGGCACATAGGACATCATCGTGTGATTAAGAAGCTATACAAAATTTTCTATTGGCCAAAGGAGATGTGATCCGATATGTGTGTAGTTGTGTATGGTGTCAAACTCGCAATATTCCCCCTTGTACTTTGGAAGAATGGTTAGAGTCCATTACAGTTTTTTGTCCATTTGAGTTGGTGATGTTTGATTCGATTATGGGCAATGAGTACATTATAGTCACTTCCGACTACCTAACATGTTGAGTGGAAGTTGGTGCTTTTGTTAGTGTAACTACTTTTGTTGTTAGCCACTTTCTTCTTAATTGAGTAGTGTTCCAACATTCTTATTTGGAGTAAATTCTCTTAGACAATGGTCCTACATTTATGGTTAAAGCATTTTGTGTCTTAACATCTTAGCTAGGAATACACCACAATTTCATAAATACTTATTATCCTCAAACAAATGATTTGGTGGAACGACTCTTCAGAACTTTCAAAGGAATAATCGTGAAGTATGTAAACTTTTAACATTCGGATTGGGATGGTTATATGCCATCTCTTCGATATGCTTATGTCACTGGAGTATAAAGTTTTATTGCTACTTAACCATATAGGCTCTTATATGATCATGACTTGGTGTTACTGATAGAGTTGAGTCTACCTTCACAATGATGCTAGGTCTTGGGATTGGTATTTGGTAAGCATTGAATTCTTTCATTGGTTTGAACAGAGTTTACAGAACATTTAGGCCATATACAAGTGGGACAACGGTGCTACAACTCTCATTGTCGTCCACCTATAAAGTAGGTGGATGATTTGGTGTTGATTCATTTTCCCAAGCTTATGGTACATGGTTTAACTAAGAGTTTTTTAATTAATGGAAGGCACTATATCGAGTGTTACGACATGTATGGCCGTAAGTTTATAAGGTTTGGCACAATATTCAACCCGATCCTCCAAACATTGTATATGTGCAATGCTTGAAGCATTTTGTGCAATGGGGTTAGAAACCGCCTACAGATCTATTGATGCCTCCTCATGATCTTCCTCTAGATTCGGGCCCATTTACTAGAGAACCCTAACCACCTTTCATTTGTCTAAAAAAAGGAAATGATGTAATGTCTAGGTGTACAACTACAATGCCATATACTATTATTAGTATAGTGGAATTTTAATATCTGTTGAGTTGGTTTCAATCTGGACCACTTGCTCTTATATATAAGTTAAGGTTTTAGGTTAATACAACATGTATACACAGATGCATACTGACACATGGATATAGTGTGTGTATGCCACGTGTTATATGTGTGTCATGTGGTAGGGTTTATTAGTTGCAATTATATATATTTTTAATATGATTAATATTTTATGGAATCCATGATTAACAAAAAGCTAGTACAAATTCCCCTCATGGTTCCCATATTAGAAAGTCAGAGAGAAATTTTCCATAGGGGAATTGTTCATAAATTCCACACTGTAATTCTTCAAAACCTAGGGAAAACTTTCAATTTAAGTTTTAAATTAATTTT
Organism: Selaginella tamariscina; assembly: GCA_003024785.1. Classification (NCBI taxonomy): domain Eukaryota; kingdom Viridiplantae; phylum Streptophyta; class Lycopodiopsida; order Selaginellales; family Selaginellaceae; genus Selaginella; species Selaginella tamariscina. The sequence continues at coordinate 55,170 of PUQB01000022.1, read as the reverse complement.
TGTGAATTTAAAATTGTTTTTTATAATGTAGTTTTAAAAAAATATTTATATTTTGCAACTTAAATATATCTTAGTGATTTATAAATAAAATACTATATTATTTAGTTATGAAGAGATTGTTCAATAAGATATTAAGACAAAAATAAATTAGTTTAAAATGAACAGTAATGAATTCATTATCACAATGTAAGATAATAATGATAACAACAACATATTGGATTCACTGTGGTACTTCAAGTATAAGTTTAATATATTAATTTTAAATATTTAAATTAGTAGATTTGAACATGAAGATCTCACTATTGTTTTTAAAATTAAATTATTTAATTATTAATATTAAAATTAATATGTGATCTTAATTAAATGTAATATATACAATCTAATGTACTTAACATAATAGTTAGAATTCAAATATGTAATATATAGTTTAAAAGTAAAAAATATACAGTAACTCTCTTTTTAAATTTGAGATTGCATATGTAAATATAACTATATTAGGATTAATATATACTTGTATTTTGCTTGAGTATGGTAGATTTGAATGATTCATAAGGGTCCATGTGCCCGTAAGAGACCCATAGTCATGTTTACCGAACCATAATATTAAATATTCATTCACATGTTCAATTATAAATTTATAATTATTTAATTGACATATTTATAATTTTTAAAATACACTTTACTACTAAGTAGTACAATTCTATGTAAATTAACTTACATCATGTCAACCATTGGAATACGCACTTTAATACAATTTTATGTAAATTGGCCATTAGATAAATGTGACTATTAAAGTATCCATTGGATTCGTAATAATAAAAAAGGACAATTAAGTAACTTAAATTATAGTGCAGTTGGTTCGATTCTATTTCAGAAGAATAAATCATGATTAAAAAGGTAATTGTAGAACATGTGAATAAGAAAGATGATGATAAAAAGAGATGGGATGACATGATTAACAAATCAAAAATAAATAATTACTTTCAACTATTTGGACTCATATTCCAAAAGATATTCATTCTGTATTGTTTTAGCACATTTCACTTTCTGTATTTTAGAGAAAGTTGCCTTTGCATATTGAATGTGAAGTTTCTTCAAACGACTTGATTTGTGTTGAAAATGCATGCTACAGTGATATTTGCAATTCCTTGAACAAATGGTTCACTTAGTTGCCTCTTCTACCCCTTTTCCTCACCAATTGTCTTTCACAATATTAAGGCACCCCTATATCCATCATGTTATATTAATGAGTATTCAAGAATGTCATATTGAGAGTACATGGTTCATTGTCACATGCCTTGTGGAAAGGAAATCATCAATGCGGTTAGAACCTATGCTGCATGTCTACAACTCCAAGAATGCAAACTAGGTGGCCTCTCATTTAAGAAAGAGGGTGGAAAAATTATTCTAAATTATTATAATTTATGGGATTTCATGGTGCTCTACTATAATTACTTGTATTTGATAACTATGACTTAGGAGGATACATGCTCACTTAAATCTATGAATGTGTTTAACTCGTAACAAGATAATTGATAATTAGTCGTAAGAATAAATAATAACATCTACATTCTAATCTTATTTTATAATCACTTAAATTTAATGCATTGAGGCTTTTATATGTATAAATATTGCATGTGATACCAACGTTTAAGTAGCAACTCTCCAAATTAATCGTAAATATTATTATGATTAATTATATACTTTCTAGTATATTTTAGTGTGTATAAAATTGTCTACAGTTTTTATATAAACAATCATTTGAGAATAATAATGAACTATGTATAATATACAAGTGGAGTACATATGTAGAGTTTTAATGCTTGTAGTCGAAGTGAAGCGGCTTTTGTTTATGTTGTATATATAGTTCATATAACAAGCTTGGTTCATATGAATATTGTCAGCATACGCATATATAGAAATACTTTGTGAACGTATGCATTTAGACATAGGTGTATACAAGTATGTAAATACACATTATATACATATAAATTTAAATGCATTACAATTTAAGCTAACTTTCGTAATCTTATAATTGTTTTGAATATATATATATAATATATAAATATAATGTTCAATACAAATATATTTACATTTATGCTTTATTGAAATTAAAACCTCTCGTTTAGGGTTCTTGATGGGTTTAGCTAGGGCGGCTTCTTCCCGAGCGCTCCTGTGGCGATCTGCTCCCTGTAGAACACTCACAACTGCAGCATCGCTTTTGGATTCTACACAGGTATGAAATAACTACAAATATATATGTAAAATCCCAGAAAATCCCATGAAATCCCACAATATCCCACAAATCTCACAATTTCAAGGATGATTTTCAAACATCGATCACAAAGCCAGTGAGGAGGAGCGGTATAGGACTGCATTCTGGCAAGGAAGCGTCTGTGACAATCTTTCCGAGTCAAGCCGGAAAAGGGAGGATTTTCACGTTTGGAAGTGGATATGGCATTGTTCAGGTGCCGGCTTATGCAGATTTCGTAGTAGATTCTAAGCTGAGTACGTGTGTTGGGAGAGGTAGTGTTCAAGTACGCACTGTCGAACATCTTCTCTCTGCTTTGGAAGGCTTGGGTGTTGACAATTGTCGTATCCACTTGGAAGGAAACAATGAGGTACTTGTGTGTGTGTGTGTGTGTCTATATAGGCGTATATTTATGTGTATGTTACTATTGTACTAATACATGATCTAAAGTACTGTGATTATATACACACACCAAGAGGTAAAAGTGTGTGTCTGTGTGTGCGTGCGTGTGTGACTATATATTGTGTATACTTCTATATTCGTGTTATTTTTGGCTAAATAGAATGTATATTTTCGTCTGCAGGTTCCGCTGCTAGATGGCTCTGCATTACAATGGATTGAAGCAATTGATGAAACTGGAATATCTGTTGCTAAGAATGAACATGGAAGTCTTGTTACTAAAAAACGTTACAAGCTCAAGGAGCCTGTGCATGTGAGCAACGAGGATTCATTTGTAGTAGCTTTTCCCTCACAGAACACAAAGCTTACCTACGGTATCGATTTTCCCAAGGTGTGTGAAAACCTCATTTACATAGATACGCACACATGTGTCTCTGTACAATTATACATATTTTAACTAGATACATCTCTTTTTACAGCATTCAGCGATAGGAAAACAGTGGTTCACCTGTTCTTTAGATCCTTCATCTTTCAGAAAGGAGATAGCTCCAGCTCGTACTTTGGTCTATACGAACAGGTGTATGTTTAGATGTTTCATATGCACATACACACGGAGGCATGTGTGTATGTTGATTCTTTGTCTACATGCAGATTGAAAGTTTGCGAGCAGCAGGTCTTATCAAAGGAGGCAGTTTAGAAAATGCTCTTGTGTGCAGGTAATGACTTTATTTCTCTTCACCCAGGCACGCGGACATGTACGTTTGTAACAAGTTTACTGTAGTGAAAATGGATGGTATGGTTAAATCCACTTCGATTTCCGGACGAGCCTTGCCGTCACAAGCTTCTTGACTTTTAGGTGATCTATCACTGTGTTCTCAAGGCGGACATCCAGGTCTCCCTATTGCGCATATCCTTGCATACAAGGTAAGGTCTTTGAGCATGCATAGACGTGTGTGTGTGTGTGTGCGCGTGCGTACGCACACGTTGATAGATACATAGATCTTAATAGGCCAGTCATGCACTCCACGTCAAGTTCTGTAAAGCACTCCTCGAATTGATGAAAACTGAAGATTGGAATCGAGAGGTTGGGTTAAGCGGGGTTTAAGGGAGGGTTTAGGGGCTTAGGATTGATGTCAGGTGCAAGGAGGGTATGGTGCAGGATATTATGCATTTTTGCGAGGTTTGAGCATGTAGGTACTCAAAAGGAACCTGAATCATCCCTTGATAACATCGCCTACAGGGTTCGTCAAAGAAATAAACCCAAGAAGGTTCCAATCCACCACACTTGTCCGCTCCTCAGGGTGAGCTTAATAAACAAGTGGTAAATCAGATAGTTGAAGTCCTTAATGATACGGTATATATTGAGGATATACCTGAGAAGCTTTGCAAATTCAAGGGGATGCTTGTTGCAAGAGATGTTGCTATGATTCTTAAGCTTGTACGAGATATGAGACTGGCCTTTGGGTTCTTCGAGTGGACCAGGGAACAGGTAACATACTCTGTGAGTGTGTGCTTGTCCGTGTGTAAAATGTCAAAGATGGTATTCATATGTGATTACTATATACTATAGATATAGTAAATGTGTGTGTATAATATATTATATATATATATATATATATATATATATGTATACATACATATACATATGGTTACGTATGTATATACACGGTGTACATATAGGCTGTGTATAAGCAGCTAATTTCATATAGGAAGGCCTTGTTCTCAACTTGGATGTGTTTCTCACAATGGTCCATCGTCTCTTGGCGGCTCGAAAGTGGGAAAACTTGAATAAGGTATTTGCATTTATATGTATGAATCATTATACATGTATAATGTGACTTTTTATGTATGCACCACTATAGATTAATTTGTAATTCTTTCTCTCTCTCACTGTCTACACACGCACACATGCACGCACATGCAATTTTAATGACTAACTCTGGAAGTTTTAATAAGGTGGTGGATTTGATGCACGAGAAGAGCTTCTACCTCGACTTTGGACTGTTTGAGGCGGTTATTAAAGAGGCCTCAGACGCTCAACAGGCGGAAGTGTGTGAGAAATGGTACACACTCATGAGGGAGATAAACGTTAACCCAAACGTGTTCATCTACAATCTCATGATTCGTGTCTACAGCCGCGAAGGCAGGCACTTCGATGCTCTCAAGATTTTCCAAGACATGGCAGACAACAAGGTGCGTGCGTGCGTGTGTTTCTTATAAAAAGTTGAAGTGTGTGTTTGTGCCATATCTGAATGTTTGTATATGTACACCTGGTGCGCAACACCATACACACACAGTGATTGCTTATGCAGGTGAAGCCGACAGTGGTTACATATAGCCAACTGTTCTCTGTCTGTAGAGATGTTGGAGACACGAAGATTGCAAAGGTTCTCCTGACAAAGATGAAGATTCAGGGAATCAAACCAGACCGTATTTCATACACGACACTGATGAATTTCTATGCGAAAGCGGGACAGCCCGAGGAAGCAGAAGCACTCTTCCAGGAAATGAGGACGCGCAAGTACGTATTTTACATGTATACATATAATAATATGTACACTTATATTATATATGTCTGTGTATGTTTATACGAATGTTCCCCACGTGTTTGAAGTATGTATTGCATGTCTTTTGTGTGTGCAGTACGGTAATATATTTATTAAAAGGCGTACAATTGAAATTGTCTATCTATTATTACATATAGGGTGCAGATAGACGCGCGCGCATGCACACGCACACACTTATTCATGTTATGCTTATGTACAGGATTGAACCAGACGTATTGGTGTACAACTGCCTTTTAGAATCTTACATAAAAGCAGATAGGTTCGAGCAAGCAAAGTCCGTCTTTCATGACAGGTTCCTGGCGTCTGGAATGACTCCCAACGAGGCCACGTACGTTATAATGCTGGGTTATACTGCAAAGCTTGTCTCTATGATGAGGCCTTTGAACTTCTTAAGACAGTGGATCACGACACTGTTAAACTTGGTGAACAGTTCTTCATCACATTGATCAAAGGTACAGACACATACATACACACACACACACACAGATATATATATATATATATATATATATATAGATAGAGAGAGAGAGAGAGAGAGAGAGAGAGAGAGAGAGAGAGAGAGAGAGATTCTTATGTACAAGTTAATAATAACAATATCTGTTACTAATTACAATTATTGATTTAATAGTGTTTTTCAAGGCTGAAAGATGGGACGACACTATCACGGTGTTCAAGGAGATGGATAAATCTTCATGTCGTATTCGTGGGAGTATATATGTATTGTTGCTGGAGGTTTGCTACAAGGCTGGATACTATGAATCATGTGTAGAGTTTTTTGCAGCAGTTTTGGATAAGGGTATTAACAGAACTCCTGGAGTATATGAGACCATGATTCGAGCTTATAACCGCATGGATAAGGTGCTGTACAGATATTAAAACACATATATACATGTGTGTGTATATTATGTGTGTATGGTTGTATAATAGTGCATAATTGTTAATATTAGTCTATGTGCCACATTTGTTAAGTTAAATGTGTTCGATAATACTACTTGTAATGTATACACACATACGCAATTTTCCGTCCATACACATATACACATGCATTAAAATTATGTCTGTATATATATTTTACGGTTTCTCTAATATACCTACACACATACATGTGTGTTAATGTATAATATAATTCGAATAAAAAACATGTATACATGTTTTAAATATACATTTATAAATACTAAAACGTTTACTTATATATATAGGCGGCTGAGGTGGTGGAGGTGTTTAATTATATGAGGGATATGTTGTGTCCATTTACAAGTGAAGTTTACGATCTGCTGCATGAGATATTTACGAGAACTAGGAATACGGAGATGCTTGAGGTGCTTGAGGATATTAAAAAGGCTGGTAAAGTAATATCAGAAGTTAATTAAATACACGATTTTAATAAATATGTATATTATAATGTAGTTACTATAATTATTATTCTCATAAGAAATTAGTATTAATAATATCATAATTATTTTATTAACTATAATAATCATTTTTTTTTTCATTCCTTGATAATTACTAATCTAATCCTAACCGCGTGGTTAGTAAGATGTGAATAATAAAGAAAAACGGGTGACGGGAACGAATCCGTCTGACGAACTTTTTTGTCACCAGTTCGAATCGTGTTAAGTTCCCAAAAAAAGCCCTTAAGAATATGCGCCACGTGGCGAAGGAATATGTGGGGTGTCCCTGGATATGGCGGCGCCGACTCACTCAGTGCCTCCCCTTTTTTCTATCGCAGCCTTAGGGTTTTCTAGGGTTTGTGGAAGGAGCGCCTCGGATCCGTAGCGGCATCGTCTAGATCTATGTAAGTAGCTCCAGATTATAGGAATTTGCGTATGAATCTGGTCTCTCTGCTATCTGTTGTTTTCGGATTTTTCTGTGAAAATCATTTTTTCATGAAAATCGTGTGTGAAAACCGATGTTTTTTGTGAATACGTCTGTGTTTGTGAATAATCTTGGGTTTTCTGTAATTATATGGTGAGATTGTGGGTTTGCGGTGCAGATCCATCATGTTGCTGTACCAGGATCTACTATCTGGCGATGAGCTTCTTTCGGACTCCTTCCCGTACAAGGAGATTCAGAACGGGATTCTTTGGGAGGTCGAAGGCAAGTGGGTCGTGAGGGGCTCGGTTGATGTCGATATTGGTGCAAATCCATCTCAGGAATGCGGTGAGGAAGATGAAGGCGTGGATGATCAGGCCGTCAAGGTAAGATTCATAGGTGGAATTGTATGTGTGTTGCTTGTTTTTCCCTTATGATTGTATGTAGTCTCACTAATATATACTTGATATAATTGTTTTTTTTTCTTATGTTGTATGTAGCGTTTCTTATTCATATTTGCATATCCAACACGTGGTACAAAATAGGCTCACGAATATATACGTATATAATTGTTTGTGTCTGTATATTTGTATGGGTAGACTCGGTAAATGGTCTGATGTTTTTGAAGAGCCCTGTTGCGTGGGATTGGATGTGCCAGTCAGTTGCACCTCTGTGAGAGAGTGATCTAACGTGGTTTTTTTGAAGGTGGTTGACATCGTTGATACCTTCCGCCTTCAGGAACAGCCTGCGTATGACAAGAAGATGTTCGTGGCATACATGAAGAAGTACATTAAAAAGCTCACCGAGGTGCTCCCTGAGGACCAGGCTGATGAGTTCAAGAAGAACATTGAAGGAGCTGTGAAGTGGTTGATATCCAACCTTAAGGATTTCCAATTGTAAGTTGTCATGTATATATGTGTAATGTATGTAGGTACATACTGATGGATGGATTTTTGTGCAGTTTTGTAGGGGAAGGCATGCATGATGATGCTACGTTAGTGTTTGCACATTACAAGGAGGGAAAGACTGATCCGACCTTCCTGTACTTCAAGCACTCCTTGAAGGAAGTTAAGTGCTAAGTTAGCAGTTAAGTGTGGTTTTCTCTCGTTATTTTGATATGTATTCCGAGTATGACTCCTTCCTTTTAATGATATAATGAGAATTTTTGAGTTACACGTGTAACGATGTAATCTCACGCTGGGGATTACACCTTCTGACGAACGTACTGTACAAAGATATGTTTTTATAAATAGGATTGAAATATATTGATTATATGTAAGAAGAATAATCTATTTTAAATATATACCGTTTGAAAGATTATATAAACATGAAACAGGAGATGTTTCAAAAAAAGGTATATAAATATGCAACAGGAGATGTTTCAAAAAGTATATATAAATATGCAACATGAGATGTTTTGTGCTGAATCATTAATATATGCGGTACAAAGATATATTTTATAAATAGGAGGATTTGTGAGAGCCCGGAATATACAAATGTATATATTGTATTAGCCAAAAGCTTAATTTATATATAGCAAGTGGCCCATATTTAAACCAATTTAATAGTTATTAAAATTTCATTATGCTAGTAATAATATGTATGCATGCAGTTATACACATAGACCTTACATCATCCATTCCTCTCCACAAGAAGTATCTAGGTGATCTAGAGTAAATATGGTTTACAAAGGAGATTAATAAAGAAATAGAGCTTGGCCTTGCTCAAAAGGACATGCGAGGAAGGCTTGTTGACTTGTATCGTTCTCTACAAGTACACACACACACACCCCATATGTATGAACAGCTGAAGTGTGATAACACTGGGTCATGTTCAAATAAGAGCTTATATGGTGAAATACCAACGGAACTTTATATTCTAATGACATAAGCATATCAAAGAGACAGCAAATAATCATCCCAATCCAAATGTTGAAAGTTCATGTACTTCATAATCATCCTCTTGAATGTCCTAACAAGTCGTTCCACCAAACCATTTGTTTGAGGATAATGAATGTGTGGCGTTTCCCTAGTTGAAATGTCAAAACACAAAATGCCTCGGCCATAAATGCAGTACCATTAACACTACCCGATTAAGGAGAAACTAGCCAATAACAGAAGTAGTCACACTAGTAAGAGCACCAGCTTCCACCCAACAAGTTAGGTAGTTAGAAGCAATAATCACATACTTGTTACTAGTAATCAACTGTGAAAAAAGTCCCATTAAATCAAATGCCACCAACTCAAATAGACAAGAAATTGCAATGGACTCCAACCGTCCTTCCAAAGTACATGGGGGAGTATTGTGAGCTTGGCACCATACACAATTACTCACATATTGAATCACATCTTCTCGCAACTTGTGCCAATAAAAAGATCTATGCAGCTTCTCAATCACATGACGATGTCCCATATGCCTGCCAAGAACAAGAGAGTCAAGGTAAGCATGGAGGAAGCGTGGAATGAAGATCGAAGGCACAACCAATCGCAAATGATCATTCGGATCAGTCCCCACAAAATATAGAAGGTCGTCATGAATGCGATATTGCAAATGTAAGTGCTTAAAAAGCATGTTATCAGCAAGCGATGCAAGATTTTTAAGCCTTTAAATCCATAGCTTAACCATCCAAAGAAGACAAATTTAACTCTGCACCTTGCGAACACTAAATGTCAAGCATAGCAACTACTGATGATACCAAATTCTCATCTAGAAAATCCACTGATGTTGGAATAATTAACTCCTCAGGAACATAAGAAAAGAGAGAAGGTAAAAGAGGAGCTCAAGAAAAAGCATCAGCATCAGCATCAGCCCTGGGCAATGAACAACCTCGAAGTCGTAAATATGAAGCTTTAAGGCCCATTAAGCAGTAAATCCAACCAAGTTTTTCTGCTTCAACAACGAAGTGACTATAGTATCGCCTTCCAATAGCGTCTAAGAACCATGGAAGTAAGTATGGAGTTTCTCAAAACCCCAAACCGCTGTTAGACACTCCTTTGTTGTGGAGCAATTCGCCTCTGTTGGCTGCAACATATAGCTAATGTACGCAATGATGATGTTAACCAGGCACACTCATACCCTCCTGCATTAACACGCCCCAAGACCAATGTTAGAAGCATCCATGCACAAGATGAAGGGACGAATGTAATTAGGGTACGCCAAAACTGGAGAAGTCGTCAACATCTCCTTAAGATTTGCAAATGCCTACTCACAATTCTTAAACCAAACAAAAGATGATGTTAACGATTTCAGCAATGCTCACAACAGCGCAGTACAATCCAAATGATGATTCACAAAACGGCCAAGATATTATACCTTGCCAAGAAAGCGTTGCATGTCGTTCACACACTTCAGCGTAGAGAACTTCAAAATTGCAACAAGTTTGTTAGGATCGACTTGCAAACCTTCACAGAAAATGTAATAACCAAGATAAGTGGTGTCCTTCAATCCAAACACACACTTAAACTGCTTCAACTTCAAACCAACTTTTGCATCCGATCCAAAACCTTGCGTACATCACAGACATGTTCCTTCCGAGTGAATAAAAACATTGTCGATGAAGTCAGCAGTCACCTCAGGCATATCACAAAGAACCTCGTCCATCATATGCTGAAAAGTTACTAAAACATTGCTCAAACCGAAAGGCATCATCAAGAACTCATATAAGCCATGTTAGCCATCGGAACTTACCAAATTCAAATGCAAGATTTAGCTTGGTGAACCAACTACTTTGCCTAGTTAATCCAAAAGATCTACAATATAAAAAGTGGGTAAACATCCAAAATAATCACATCATTTAACATGAGATAGTGGATGCAGAACCAAATGTTTCCATTGAGCTCCATCACAAGATGAGGTTCACACACCCAAGGCCTTCGAGACGTCTGGTAACATCCTTCTCCAACATCTCCTTAACATTTGCCCACAAGATCTTGAGCTCCTTTGGTGACTAATGCCGAATAAGTACCTTGATCGGCCTAGCATCCCCAATGGGAATAGGGTGACGTGTTACAATCTTAGCTTCAGATGACAAGTTGAAGTCGCAAAGATCAACATATTCCTTCTTGAATTGATCAACGACTGCTTTATGATGATCATCTGAGGGATTCAAAGAGGGAATGAAAGAACATGAAGGAAATAAGGCAGGAAATAAGAGTGAGACAAAGTGATGGAAGCAGAGGTAAAAGCAGATGAACAAAGTGGAATAGAAATAAGAGGAATAAAAGAAAGATGCGGAAGAGTCAAATAAGGAGAAGACTTTTCAAAGTCACACTTGGCATGATTGTTAGTCAACCAATCTATATCAAGAATAAGGTCAAATCCTTGACTTGGCACCACCCGTAAAGATTGAAGCTCAAGTTCACGATCGTCCACTTAAACTATGATGTCAGTTTCATCCTGTGAACAAGCATGAGTGTGTCTGTTGCCGTAAAGAATAAAATTGGTTTTATCGCATGACACAAATGAAGATAAACTGTGAAATAGAAAACAAACTCAAACCTATATCAACCAACACTGAAAGGAAAACAAAATGTTTCATATTTTTTAAATTGAACTTAAAAAGTAAAAATTGGTGCCAAGTGAACCCCTTGATGATACTCTTGAAAAAAAACAGAGGGGTCACTAACTTATTCGCACAAGGACTCTCCTCTACTCATTTAATTCTTTGTTTTTCAAAAGATCCACTACATCAAGACCTTCCACTACAACGGCACCAATTGGTTTCCACCTTGGAAATGGAGGACACCAATCAGGAAAACACCCTTCATATTTAAATATATGCGATAAGAGATGTTTTGTACTAAGAGAAACCTCATATAAAACCTTAACAATGGCATAGTGAATCAATCTTTCAGCCATCGTGACCTGGCTTTGCTGTGAGAGAGGAACTAGGGTGGTGGGATCTCATCAAGTTGCACTCCCCAATCAACCACTGGCTAGGGCTCTTCTAATAATCCTCTGGAAAACCCAACAAATGATGGGAGTGACTTAGAAAAGTGCCAGCAATGCCATGTGTCCACCATGTATATAACTATATGTATGCATGACTTTACATTATCTTTTCAATCTTGAATCAGATGGTTTAAAATTAACATGAATAAAATCAATTAAGCTTAGCTCAAACATTTATAACAATTATCCTTCCTTCTTCGCATATAGACTAGGGCTCTGACCTAGTGCCTTTGGGCCAGGGTCAAGGCCCCAACTTTTATTGCATGACCCTTCCTAGGCCACATGACAACAACGTGAAATGGGGTCCCAACCAATCAATGCATGCCTCCCGATGTTATTAGAAGAAAGCACTTAACAGAACTAGAATGCTTATTCAAGAAGTGCAAGGTCGACAATGTGGAGAAGGAAATAGAAAGGTACCTCTCAGAAGATTTGGAAGACACTAAAGTTAAGCCATTCGAATCGTGGATAATGAAGATATCAACCTTATCAAGTATGGCGAAGATATACCTTTCTGTTCTGGCCATGAGTGCCCTATTTTAGCATGCATTCTTTATTGGATGTAGGATCATCATTGAGGCTCTATGAAGTTTGAGCAAATCAAAGTTCTCATGTGTTTGCATAATTGGGCTAAGCAAGGCTACTCGGTAAAGGTTTAGAAGCTATAGGCTTGTACATATACATCATATGTAGTATTATACATAATTACAAATACTTTATTCAATAAAGTTTATTGTAGTTAAACTTGCCATTGTAAGTAACACTAACTTATTGTCAACCTCGCCAAGGGTCAGCCTCAAATCTTAGTGCCATGTTGGAGCAGTATATGAATTAAATTAATTAAGATTTAATTAAATAATTATAATGGATCTTTTATTACAATTGCTTTTTCAACCACATGAATAATTTTTGTGTCATGTGACTCCATTGGTGATACAAATAATACTAATTTTATAGCCAACTCGTAAGAATCTAATCATTTGGCAACAAGTTAAATGTTAATTCAAATCTGATTATTTTTTGAAAACAAATCAATGTGAGTCAGTCTAATTGATGCGTTTTGCACTGCTATACAAACATCTGTACCAGTCCATACAAATGAGTGTTTTGAGCTATGAAGCAAAATTGCACTTAGTCATACAAAACTTCATATTTGGAGCTCAATGAGTTATCTTCAGCGCCAAGGACATGTTCTTTACTAGAAACAAGTTTTAGGCATGTATTTGGTGTAAAGAAATTTTAGAAAGATGATACAAGTTTTAGATAATTATATTATTTTGTTTTTCCTAAAGAAAGGGAATTATTTCCAAGGATTGACAATTTTGACTTAAATTATGATTTAAACCACCAAATAAACCATGGTGGTTTAGATTAATAAATTTTAAATTAATTTACATAATAATTTTTGATTATTTTAAATTAAATCAAATATATTTTAATTTTATAAGTTTTAATTTTATGAATACCTTTTCAATTTATTCATTATATAAATTATTTATATATATTTTATAATAAAAAAATTAGGGTTTACTATCATGATTTTGCTTCATAAATAATTCTTGAATGAAATTAAAAAAGATTCATTAAATTCTCTTCTCATATTTGTTTCTTAATTATAAAGAAACTTTTTAGTTGTGTGATTAGTTTATTAATTTTGAAAAGGATTGGGTTAACATCATTAAAGTAAAAGCCCATCTTCGGCATCGAAGATGGTTCATGCGACAATGTGTATCCGAACTATATTATCAAGGAAGAGTTACCCATTTCGACACCAATGACGGTTCATGCAATATTGTGTGCTTGAATTGTATATTCTATGAACAATGTTCCATCCTTGGCATCGAAGAAGGAATATTGGATTAAACTCGACTTTGAGCCATTTGTAAGTTTTTTTTACACAAACTTTGAATATTCTCAAACCCAACACTGAAATATTTAACTCAAAAGCTGTTTTGGGATGTCATTCAAACATATGCTTGGTTGTATAAAGTCATAATTCAACAGTTATCACTTGATATGTAAATAAAAAAATACTATTAACTATATAACTTATTCATAAATGGTAAATTAATATTCTAAAACTTGTAACTTTTGGTAATAATGCTACTAAGTAATATAAAACTTAGAAATAACACTTATGAAAGTGCATTATCATTAATTATCATTCATCCAAGTTAATGTACCTTAAAAGTGTAAGCTGGAAACTATAACACCCTCCAAATTACACAACCAACTGAGTTCTTTCATTTTAATAAAGAATTAACTACAACATAGTCACACTTTAGTAATGTTTCACTACATTAAGACGCTTGAATTGATACCACATGAAACTACTCATTTCCATATAAAATGTGTAAACGCCTTAATAATATTAAATGATATTAAATTAAAGATTTAATTATGGAAGACATACTAGAATTGTATTAACTAGCACAATCATTTTGTTTTAATGTTAAAGACATATTAAAACCCATGTTAGTAAGCGTGTTTAATGTCAAAAACATATTAGAACCTGTGTTAATAAGCATAATCATAAAAAGTGAACATCAGGTGGTCAAATAGAACCTGCAACACTTGAAATGCATATTATAAATAAACATATAGGCAAATACTTTATTAGATGAAATCCCTTTATTACTTGTGTTATTAATTTTTCATAGCAAATTTTGTTGAGATGAATGCATAATTATTTGCAATCTCATTGTCGAAAACCACTAGTGTAATAAAAACAACCCTAAATTTAATGGATATCGAACTGGATAAACATCACAATTATACAATGTATGTACATGCATCTAAATAATAATAGTTATGTCAGCCATTATTTCACGATTTTCTTGATTTCAACCTTCTTGAATAAAAACATAAACAAGTGATAATAATTTAATAAAGTTTGACCTTGTAAAAAACCATGAGATGAACTTCAATTTAAAAATGATTATAAAAAATAAAAGACATTACATTTACCTTTTGGTGTTCATATTGTTGGTGATAGACATATAAATTCATATTTAATTTTATAAGAATAACTCAATGAGTAATAAAATAATATTTAATTAATAAAATGATATTGCATGGTCATTGTCTTAATTAGTACCAAGTATATTTACTTTAATTTGTGATATATATTTATTGATATATGCAATATAATATTTGGTTAAGTTGAACATTGCTACCGTGATTTTCTTGATTTTAACTATATTGAATATAAACATAAGTAATAACAATTACATAGAGTTTGACTTTGTAAAGGACTATGAAATGAATTTCAACTGCAAAATGACTACAAAAAATAGCATAAAACATTATATTCACTTTAAATGTTCATATTGTTAGTGATAGACACATACATTCACATTTAATTTCATAAAAATAGCATGATGAATTATAAAATAATATATAATTACGAAATATACTTACTCTAATTTGTGATATTATTTATTGGTATATGTGATGTAATAGTCATCATTATAATCATAATTTTCTTAATTTAAATCATCTTAAATATAAACATAAACAAGTGACAACAATTACATAAAATTTAACCTTGTAAAGAACCATGAGGTAAACCTCAACTTGGAGAATGATTATAAAATAATATAACAAATTGGGTGTTAATATTAATGGTGATAAACACATACATCCACATTTACTTTCAAAAAGATAGCCTAATAGATGACAAAATAGTATATATATAGTAAATAATATTGTATATCCATAATCTTAATTAGGTACCAAGTATACTTACTAATATTTATTTATTGATATATGTAATGATGTGATAAATCCATTAATGATATTTATCCATATACTTACTCCAATGTATAAGGATATATATCACAAATGAATTTAATTAAGTTGACAAACCATAACATATTAAATTCAATTTCTTTTTGGGTGATTTAAATTTTTTGATTTGGTGATTCAAATTTCCAAATATGAAATACTCATTAGATTGTCATGCATAACATGTAATCACTTAAAAGTATTTATTAGAAAAATGATAGGAAATAAAAAATAAAAGTGAGGCATGACTCAACTTTCTACCACTAAAAGAATAAATAAATATGAAATAAAAGATACTATGCATTAAGAAAGACCAGGTTTACATACAAGTGTTAGCCTTGTCACATGGTATCACATTATCACGTGTCTATTATGTCACCACCTTGCATGTGTATATATGCACATACAACTTTACATCATGAATTTTTTTTTAAAATTAAAAAATTTAAGAACTTTTTTAATTTTTAAAATTTTAATTTAAAATTTCATGCACTTCCATTAGATATATATATTAATTTATAATATTTAGCTTTAAAACACAATTCTTTTAATATTAATGTGCAGTTCATAGCATTGACTTCAAAACACAATTCATTAAATATATATTGTAATATTACATAAGTACTTATAAATTTTTAACTTAATGTAATTCTTTCCAATTTATATGAATTGATTATGTTTTATTTCATTCTATAAATTCTAATTATCTAATTAGATTAAATGTAGATATTTAACTAATACTATTTTATTTCATATCAAATTCCAATACAAATCTTTAAAATAATAGTATTTAGATTTGCTTAAATAAGAATTCATATTAAGCATGATTAAGAATATTATATGTATAACTATTAAAAATTTATTGTAAACATTATTTCTTAAAATAATTTTATTTATTTCTAGAGATTAATATAATTTTAAATTTTATGTAAATATAAAAATTTCATGGTAAATATGTAACTTTCCTAAGATTTAATTTTCTTTCTCTCTCTCTATACACACAATGTAAATACATATATTTGTATTCATGCACATCAGTATCCATTACATCGTTGACAAAATCTAATTTTTTTATGCTTATTTTTTGTGTTTGTGTACTTAAATCATAAATCAGTTTAATAAATTAGTGAAATAAACATACTTAATGTGTTGAGTTGTTATTGCGATTGTTAAGCATGCACGTTATCGTCTCGTGTCTTCTACATAGACATATTGGTGGTGTGTACGTAGAGCGAATATATACAGTTTTTGTGAAATGAAACAAAAAAAATTAAAAATAATATAGCTATATGAAATAAAATCAACAAGTACGAGTTTTCTGAAGTACAAGGAATGTGTGTGTGCGTGTGCGTGTGCGTGTGTGTGCACCTGGCTTTAATGCTGTTCTAAATATCTTAAGCCGAAAGTCACGATATTCACCACATGACCTTATATATACCATGTTACGTCTCTTCACACGCACGCATGCACACACGCACACACCAAACAAGAGCTTTGGGAGCAAAAGGTCCCAACATTTCAGAGCACCGCACACATGGGCCACACACACGCACACACATGTCATCTTCTGTTGTATGCGTACATTTTGGGTTTGGAGAAAAAACTTGCAGTCTCTTTTTTCAGACAAACTTTTCCTGGCATATTGGAATCTGTAGAGTACCAGGTTATATAAACCATTTTTACCCTCACACATTAAGTTGGTAGATAAACCCTAAACCTAGAGATTAAGGTCTTATAAAACAGTATATATTTACATTAGTTTCTAAAAGCACTCTGTTCCGAGACTCACATGATATTTCTGCTTTATATCAAGTATATTTTTCACATGATATATAACCTACTAAGAGATAGAGGGGAATATGCGATAATCGAATATCATGTGAAGAAGAGAAATTTTAATCCTATTAAGTTTATTTTTAAAAAAAATGTAGTTAAATATGCATGAAACTTTATTTGCAGGTGTGCATGTATATACATCTATACGTTAATAACATTAGTATATCATTTCTAAATTCATAATACTATTACACGTTCATCAAAAACATATATATCACATTATGTAATTAATACATTATTTTATATTATTAAATGATTGTGGCAAGAGAATAATTTAAAAAATGATAATAATAAATAATATCAACGTATATTATGTTAAATAAATTATGTCATGTTGTATTGCAATATCTATATATATATACGCGTAATGTCTATGAATATATATAGACATTGTATATATACATATACGCGTAATGTCTGTTGCATTGCAATGTCTATATATATATATATATATACGCGTAATGTCTGTTGTATTGCAATGTCTATATATGTATAAAGGTTCATTATTACTAAGCTGGTGTATATTCCGTACAACTAACGCGCTTAAATTAAGTTGGTAACTCGTATTTAAACCCCCCTTGAGTTTGCAATACGCACCGCACCGCTCTCTCCACATTCCATTAGGCTCTTTAAACACAGCAGGTACATTTAATTCGTGGAATCACATAAATAAAAAAAAAACAACACTTTTTCTTTTGCGTGCAAAGTCAAGCATTCATTTACCAAAAGCCAAGAACACAACAACTCGATATATTATTCTCATATACAAATAGAAATTCTCTATGTAAATCTCTTGTTCCCTGACTGCAGATTGTCTCTTTCCTGTAGAAACCGCCCATAAAAGCGAGGATTCAGTGCTCTGCACACTTGGGCCGGCCATGGGTTTCCTGCAATTCCTCGCAGCAGTCTGCATTGTTCTTCTTCACTTCCCGGTTGTGCTCTCCCAACTTTCATATGATTTCTATAGGAGTTCCTGTCCTCGAGTGGAGAGTACAGTCAGATCGACGCTCATGACGAGCCTCATGGGTGATCCAACGGCAGCTGCAGCTCTTCTCCGCCTCTCATTTCATGACTGTCAAGTCGGGGTAAGTTTCCTGCATTTCTCCATAGAATTCTTGTACAAGATGGTTATCATTACTGCATATGCGTATGTATAATACTTGTGTGTGTGTATATATCTGCAGGGATGTGATGCCTCTATATGCTAAACACAAGGGGAGGTATTACAAGTGAGCTAATATCAGATAGAAACTTCGGAATTCGCCAGCTTGCGATCATAGACAGAGTGAAAGCTGCCGTTGATACACAATGTGGTGCTGGGAAGGTGTGTGTATACACATATGTGTTTTAGTATATACATATGCTTACGCACACGTATGTGTAGGTGTCGTGTGCGGATTTGATTGCCTTGGCGGGGAGGGATGCAGTTGCCTTGTCTGGGGGACCCGACTTTCGGATACCATTGGGTAGGAGGGATGCTACATTTACCAGTAATCGTGCTGCAGACGTGGAGTTGCCACGTGTAACTATCAACGTGGATACGTTTCTAAGTATATTTGGTTCTAAAGGGATGTCTATTGATGAAAGTGTTGCCATCATGGGTATGTGTGTGTGTGTGGCGTGTGAGACACACACACCTCACTCTCAGATTGACGTGACTGTTCAAAAGTTTCAAACACTAAACCACGATGCATGTCTGTATATATTACACACACATGTGTGTGTTTCCACAGGATATCGCAACTTGGCTATATGCTCATATAGCAGAGTGTGTGTGTACATTATTATATAAATATGTATATATTCATTTTTCCACGTGGGAATGCTCGGATCCAAAGTTTGTTGAATATTTTAACATCTGCTTTTGGAATATAAGAATATACGTACGTGAGTAGGCATTTATATAGGTAGGCAGATAGTCATGTGTTTAATGTGAAGTTGCAAGATTGGTGACACATGTAACATTTGGTATTACATGGTGCGTGTATATGTATATATATATGTATGTATATGTATTGTATGTGAGTGTAGAAATACACACAAAAGACATGCATGCAACGAATGCACGCAGTGCCCCACTAGTGTGCAGAGTGACACTTATGTGTGTGCAGGGGGACATACGCTAGGTGTGGGGCACTGCGTAAGCATCATAAATAGACTGTACCCGTCTCAGGATTCGAAGCTGAGTTTTCCGTATGCAACACGCCTTCGGCTGAGCTGCCCCGTGTCAGACCCTCGCATGCTGATCAATGTCACTACCGTTATGAATGACTTCACCAGCCTCAGATTCGATAATCGCTACTACCAGGTACACATACATATCCATATGTGTCAGTACGTATAAATGTATGTGTATATATATCATGCATTTAGATTCATACATATATATGCATAGAAACATAGCATACGTATGTTATATGTAGAGAGAGCATACATATATCTGCATAGAAACATACACACATGCAAACATACGTGTACATACGTCTTCACACATGCACAAATACTTGTAGGAGGCTATGGGGAACCTGGGGCTGTTTACCATAGATGCGGAGGTGGCAACGGACCCAAGGACAAGGCCTGCAGTGTCCAGATTTGCACAGAACCAGAACGAGTTCTTCGATACGTTTGCGAGTGCATACAGAAAGCTTACCTCGTCTAATGTGCTTACCGGCAGACAAGGACAAGTGAGGAACAACTGCAGGTTTGTCAATTAGCGAGTGCAAAATGTGTATGTGCGTATCTAATTCGAAATTTATTTTAAAATTGCTCTAGATGATATTGTGTATTGTATATTCTATAAAATATGAAATAAAACTGCTTATACGTGTCTATAATATATAATATATACGTGTGTACTCATAAGTGTATATTGTATTATTACATCTTTGTTGTGGACCTGTTGTATTTCACATGCCTTATCATGCACAGAATAAATCTCTCTAACCTTGTGTGTCGTGTACAAAAATTGATAAGTGTGTATTGTAGTATCTGGTAAAACAAGCCTACCTCGTATAAAACGCGACAGACTAGGTTACAAAGTGCTTCAACTGCATCCACACACACACACACACACAATGATGTATACATTATATAATATGTTGTGTGTGCGCGTGTGTTTGTAATAGCAATCATCACTCGACCTAACATCTACACAACTATATACATATACATATATGCATATTAATAGACGTTGGAAATGAGTTGGTGCGTGTGTGTATGAAAACTAGATAGAGATGTCGTCCAATCACATTTCCCTTGATATAATCCCAACTTAGTCAATCATGTATATATGTTATAAATACAAGACAGTACTGATATATGATGCAATTAGAACTCCGTTGCTGTGTAAGGACACGTGTATGTGAGTTTGTGTGTATCAATATGACCAGACGTACATTAATACATTGCCGTGCACATGTTCTAGAAATTAATAAAAGCTAGTTTATCTTGGTACCATACAGATTGTCTCAACTTATAAATGTAGAAGTGACGAAACCGCCGACTTCATTTAATATTTTGATTTATATTTGTAATAAAACGTACCGTTAAAACTCGTTAAAGACTTATGAACGTTGTTGAAACTGCTGAAAGAAGTCTTGAATGTCACGAGCACTCATGCTGGGTACACCCTGCTTGTGTAGGTGCTGCATACGTGCTTGCAACTGTATACAAGCACATATACACGTGTGTTAGTGAGAGAGCAGGGGGCGAGAGAGTTAAGACTTATACATAAAAGATGAGAAAATAAATTAATAATGTACAGACCTCTTGAAGAAACACTTGTTGCTTGTCTAATGAAAGATTTCGGAGCTGTTGTAACACCTTAAGTTGCTGTATACAACAAATCAAATTAATATGAACAGATTTTATATTGGACTTGATATTTGTTATGTTAGTAATAAACTATAGTATAAAAGAGTACAATAGATTACACACCTGTTCTTGAGATTTATGAAATTGTTGCATCTTTTGTTGAAATGAATCCTTGCCGAGCTCGGCTTCATCACAAGCCGTTTCCTCCCTACAAAGAAAAAATGCGTGTGTGTGTGTGTGTGTGTGTGTGTGAGAGAGAGAGAGAGAGAGAGAGAGATATCCATTACATCATTATGTGAAAGTATTCTACCAGTGACTTTGTTACCTACATATGTTGACATCCATATGTGCATGCATATATGTAGGATTGTATATACACCTATGTACGTATGTATGTATACAAACTGACCGTGCAACAAATTCATAAAACTTAAGCATGAGCTCACGATCATCCTTGTAAATAGTGTTCACCTTCCCAAGAGATGTAATACCAAACTTCGGTTCTGGAAAAACAAAAGAAAACAATGTATTGGAGTTACACACACGTGTGTGTGTGCCTATATAGATCTATATATATTGAATTTTGTATTACCAACACCCATTCGCAAGAAAATTTCCTCTTGAATTTCAGTTGTCACACTCACGGCTTCCTTTAAACAAGAAGGTTAATACTAATTAAACACAAAAAAGCATATTCTTACTTGTCCTCCTTGTACTGCATCAGATATTCGCTTCTTAACCTCTGCAATGATAGATAAATGAACACACATACACGCACACACGGACATATCTACATAGACGTCAACAGATTTGTGTGCATAGTTCTGATGCCTATTCTACACGTTTTACTCTACTTTTAGCATGTTTATATATAGATAGAGAGAGAGAGAGAATGTGTGCGTGTATTAACTAAAATCCGTCCTGCATTCACACACGCACGCACGCACGCACCCGGCTTGTCCACGAGCTGAGAAAACTCCGTGAACAGCCGAAACAGCTGCTCCCTCGAGAGCATTCCAGACCTCTGCAGAGACTGTCCTCTACTCGCCATTGAAGAACCCTAAACTCCAGAGCCCTAAAACAGGGGCCTGTTGCGTGTGTGGTGCAATAAATCACCATCATTGTATGCTTGCTGCCCAAGTTTAAATCATTCTACACATTGATGTGTGTGTTTATGGTGTAGTTGTGTAAGCTTTTTATATATATAATTATATTGATGATCACATATACATACAAATATAATTGCATATTAATATTGGAAGTTATAAAATATGCAATTATTATATAATATTTTTATTACTTCAAATTTAGGACAAAAGTTGATATAACTATACATTATTATTAATGATTAATATAAACACATATATGAAAGAAATTTTGTAAATTTATATAAATTATCATTATTTATATATTATTAAGATATCATAATTTAACAATGATGTGCATCTTGAAATTAAAATTAATCACAATGTTTATGAGGAGTTTATGTTTATGTTTATGTTAACCTCGTTGAGGCTAACCGAGAGGCCCATTAAGGGACGGGTGTAAGCAAGGGTTTACCAGAGAAATGGGCCTCTAGGTTAGCCACAACGAGGTTAACCATGTCTGTGCGTGTTTCATAAGTTGCAGTGCCTAGATGGGGCAACAGAACTACATTGTCAAGCTCGAACAACTCTGGGGAACACCGTGGTTCGTTCTCAAACACGTCCAATCCCGTGCTCCCAGTCTACCCTCTACAATGCACACACATCTCTCTCTCATCAACTATTGCCCCTCTTGCTATATTGATCAGTGTCCCCTTGCTGCAGTTTAAAACCTGATATAAATAACAGGTTTAAACTCTCTCTCTCTCTGCACACTACTCTCTGTTTACAGGTGTATAGTGTCCTTGGTTAGTGCACAGGCTACCAGAATGTCAAGTTCTCAGCCAGCTCCACCAAGCTCTCATATTGAGTATAATATGGAAAGGCTTCTTTGATCTAGATAGTAATGATATCTGCAGTCGAATCCTTCTGCTCTCTTTGCAATGGATGCTCCTATTCTTCCAAGCCCAACAATTCCCATCCTTTTCCCACTCACCTGTTGAGCATAGACATTAAAAGCCATTGAGACCATACTGAGTCTCAATGCATATGTACATTAGTGTACACTGCACATAAGCTAATGCACTCTTCTCTCTCTCTCTCTCTCTCTCTCTCACACACACACACACACACAACATACACATCCCTTTCTGTGCATGTGTTCACATGCTGAGCATATATCTTCTGACATATGTACACCTGTGGTCAATATTATACAATACATGTACCTTGAAAGTTAGAGGAAAGCAACCGTGGACAGGCCAGAGCCCCTGACGAACATAGCGATGGGCAGCACATATCCTCCGCATTGTAGCGAGCACAAGGGCCATGGCAGTATCTGCAGTCTCATCCGTCACAACGTCCGGAAGGTACGAAACTGCAATTCCCCGCTCCTTACATGCTTTCAGATCGATCTTATCCAGCCCAACACTGCAGGTTTGAACAACCTCCAAGCCCGGAAGCGAATCAAGCACTTCACCATTCACTGGAAACAGAGGACTCACCACAAGAGCCTTAATCTTCCTGGAATTCTTGAAGACGAATTCCTTGTCTTGTTCATTCCAGAATCGCAGCAGATTGAACGGACCTGTCAGCCGATTCTAGTTCCGGCACCGTCAACAGCAGCAGCGGCTTCTCTCCATAGTCAACAACCCTGGTTAATGATTTAATTAAGTATATTCTTTCTAACAGATATTATGGGAAAATAAAAGTTTTCTACGTTGATTTTTTATAAGGGGAGAGAAAAATTACAAGAGAATCGGAAGTAATTCTTCCAGAGCTCTTAAACCAATTTTAAAGTGGGCAACTACTTGAGAAAGAAGGCATTTACATAAAAGGAGAGCTATGTAAGAAGAAATGGATATATGACTCTTACAAGTAGCATCGATGGGTAAGAAATTCTTTTATGTTTTTTTGTTTGTGTTAGTTACATTTAATTTCTTTGGAATAGAGTTTTCAGACGTAAGGCTGAAATAGAAGCACACTTTGTCGTTGTCTTTAAAAACCAAAAAGTGCAAATAATAAGTATGTGTTTTTTCTGTGTAATTTCTATATATTCCTTTTGTAGTAAGACAGTATCGATCTTCAAGGATTTGTCGATGTAGATGCAATTTTTTTGCTCTCTCAAATTAGAAAGAGTGCATCAAAACTACCAAGAGACAATGCATCAAGATTCAGTGAAAAAGCAATTAAGGACAAGAAGAGGAAAGAAGCTTATTACTTGAGATCGAAACAACATATTAAGGAGCAAGAAAATGATAGAGTAATGGAATTAGAGGTTTAAGTGTAAACATGTAGTTGAGATTGAACGTCTAGACAAAAAAGCAAACATAACTCAAGCACACATTACTTTGATTGCTAAAGGGAGTTACAAAACTTCTTCACCATTAGTTGACTGATATAGATAAAATTAGATTCTTGTTTTTGTACATAGATAAACATAAAGTTTTTTGGGTTTGCAATAGCACTTTTAATAGCTCTTTTATATAATGAATAGAACAACAACAACAACAATGAAAGCATTGATGTGTAAGACTAAAGCAATAAAGAGTGCAGTATGAGTGTCGATAGAAGATGTGTCAACTTGAGTTTAAGGAGGAAGAAAGTGCAAATGTGGCTATGCTATATTCATATGTGAACAAAGTTCTTATTGGACACCTTCAATATCAACAATGTTCCAAAACTTTTGTTTGGACATTTTAAAAAATTGTCTTTATTGGTAATTGAGAAGAAAACTACAAATTGGAGAGCACATGTACCATATCTTTTTCATGTGGCGTGTTACTTAGAGGAGTCAATTACTTAAGAAATTCGGTATTGGAAGGAGTACAACATTGTAGCATCACTTGTAAAGCCGTTATTAAAGTGTTTGATACATGTTTCACTAACCAAAGGGAGAGGCATTTCAGAAAATGCAAGAGAACTTTAGTGAACATTGTTTATTCCCAAGTGTTTGTAGCATTATCAATTATACACATTTTGAGATTTTGTAATTGGCTAAAGATGGTATGGATTGCTATGGTCACAATTGTCACTACATGTAATTAGTTTATTGTTGTTTGTTCACGATGTATTTTGCACTTACTATATAATAATACATATTATATGTGTTTAAAGATGAGATTTCTAAATGTGAATATTGGGTTTATAAGATCAACTCATAATGCAAGAGTATGAAGGGATAGCTCTTTTTATTAAATAATAAAAATCAAGAAGTTATGTAAGTTCCCTATACAACTTAATTGAATATCATTAGCTCAAGCCTTACTTACTAGATGATGGAGGTTACAATTCTTCTTCATTGATTATGTCATCATACTAAAGAGTTATTTAATATTTATCTTTGGTGCAAAAGAACTTTAATCTTTACTTGAGTTACGATGAAGTAGGCTTTTGGGATTTTGAAAAAAAAATTTAAGATGTTAAGAAATACATTCTAATGATGGTGCTAATAACTTGTATCATATAACTTCCTAATCAATTCAATAGGAAGCAAATATTGTTGGAGGATTTATATAGTTTATAAAGTTTCTAAAACTCGTTTATCGAACTACTTAGCCACTTTGGTTACAAAATAAAAAATAAAGTGTGAATAAAACTTTTTTATTAAGCTAAAAGAAGCATGTTAAAATGCTACTTAAATATTGGGTTTGTGTGAATTTAATTTAAGTAGAAACTTTAGTATTAACCAATTTAAAGAATAATAACCTTATAAAGTTAAGGTAACTTAGGCTGAGTTTCCATTAGCAAGTAGTTATTTGGCCTTTATTAAATTAAAAAAATGTCACATCATTAATAATAGCTACCATATAGTTTTACACTTAAAGTAGTTAATTGAATTAAAAAAGAATTACTAGTGCACAATTTTCATTTAACTATTGTTAAGAGAGTTTTTTCTTATTAATTACAATTTAAGGTTTTTAGGCTACCCTAAATTGCGTTTGAAGCAGGACAGGCTGGGCATTTTGGCTATCAAATGAAGATCATAATCAAAATTACAACTCAAATGAGTTGCCTATGATTCATTTCTCTTTACCTAGAATCCATAGCCAAGTATGTTAAAAAAAACTATTAACATGATTGATATGTTAACAATTGAGTTACTTCTTAAAGCATTTGAATTGGTCATTAGATGCAATGGCAAGGCAAACATAAACTCTCCATCCATTTGGATGTATGACAATTATAATGATGTTATATATGTTTAAGTTGAGAATGCATATATCATGAGATACTTTCTTGTTTTTTATATAGTACTTGCCCCATGCTTGTAATAGTATGACACCCATCTACGACAAGCCATTCCACTCAAGAAGCAAGTGTGTGTTGCCCTTACTAAGCTAGGCATTGGTAATCTCATCAAGGATATTGTAATAAGTATAATATTGTAATGATAATGGTGTAAAAGATGGTTAAGAAGTTTTAAAATGTAATAAAAATAAAGTTTCAAGATAAATGCATTACTTGGCCATCACCACAAAGGCTAAAAAGCTAGTTGAAGAGTTGAGAGGATTAGAGGCATTCCGGAGTCATTGACGAAAGTTATTTATAAATGCTTTGTTAAGATAATCAACTGAAGTATGATAGAATGAAAACCCTTTTTATTATAATAATCTTATAGGTAGATAGCTTGCACAACTTTAATGTTTTTAAAAGATCAACAAATGGTTTGAGAATTACAAAGGGACATCTTGAATTATATTGTGTAATTAAAAATTTTGCGTATGCTGCTAAATCTTGAATGTTGTTTCCCTACAAAGAAGTATTATTGAAACTTCATTCAATTTAACACTTATATGTTAATAAAGTGTGCAATTGGTGAACTAAAAGTTCATTTCAAGATTCTTATGAAAAGGAATAATAACAAATTAAAGTATATGCTAGATCAAGTAGCTACATGTTCTTCACAACTTGTGCTTTTACATGATAATAATTTTAAGGATGCTTGGATGACTAAAGTTGAGAAAGAGTTGGAAGCTATAATAAAACTAAGAAAGAGAGTACATTAACTCTTAAAAGTATGAAAGATACTCTTAAGAGATGTAATCTTGATGAAAGTGAGGTAACCAAAACATTTCTTATAATTTATATTAAGTAAAAACAATAGAGGATTGACTTTGATGGAAGCTTTAACAAGAGCAATTGAAGGACATGACAATGATGCAACAACAAATAATATATATCAGGCCATGAGTGGCTACTTAAACTCAGATAGGAGGGATGTCTTAGCAAGAGTGTTTGTTTGAGCATGTAAGGCATAGACCTTGTAAGGCAAGTGTTTAAAGAAAATGAATCTCGATGAGTAAGTAGTTTTTTTGTGTTAGAGTGATATAGTCATTTGTTTCTATTTGTTTTAAAACTTAAACATTATGACGTTTGTTTATGACAATGTGTGTGTTTAAATTATTATTTACATATGTATGCGTACAACACTCATACATAAATGAGGTTGTCTTTGTGCCCGATGTGTACTATTTACTTTCAGACGAGTTCAAATCAAGAAAGCATGTCTCATCTTCTTCATGGTATAGACAAATGTCCTCAGACTGTTCATTCCCAATTCTATGACACCAACAAAAGAGAGCATTTATAGCTCTCTCTCTCTCTCTAAACATACACACATACCTTATAAGTTCGAAGTATTTGGCAATATTCATAACATACACCTTGTATATTTCATCCCCCATGGTGTCTTCAGTGTATGCTAAATGTGTGTGAACCAGACTAACTTGCATTCATTCAATAATTGAAATAACAATCTAAGTACAATTCTCTACAATTTAGTGTACACTTATGAAGTATAAACAATTACAATTAAGTTCTTAAGGTAGATAAACTTGTTGTGTGTGTGTGTGCGCGCGCGCGCATGCGCATACCTCGACAACTCCAACTTTGTAAAATTTGTGATGAAAAGCTTTTTGTTCTCATCTAGAAGAAATCCTTTGTATATATATTAAGTATTACAATGAGTATATATCAGATAAATATAAGATCCTAGTTAGTATGCTGTAGGTATAAATATGTTACATATTCCACACACTTTTGTGCTCTCTACCATGGCTAATTTGCAACTTTATGTGCCCACAAGAGGCACAAATGCACAAATACAAACACTTATATATAGAAATGATACAATAAAAGAAAGTAGTATAATATCATTTCACTTCATATATTCTACAACTTACACGCAAACATACAACATATAAACGAGTAGAAATGTATACACAATAAAGAAGTTTATAACTATGTGTATGTAAGTACACTTTAAAACGAACACGCACCAAATATATGCCATTTACTATCTTATAGTTTTGATAATACATGTACAACTAAAGCATTCATTTTCAATGTTATTACCATTTTAATGTTAACCATGTGTATTTAATACTTGAAAGATGTAAGTATTTCATCAGGATTATATTTAGGACATTATTACAGGTTATTCATACCAACATACATAAAAACACACCACACACACAATATAGGGGTACACATAACTGAGTTTGTTTAACTTGTAGTTTAACAAGATCATGAGAGAGGGGATGATGTTGAAGATGCAACTATAGCATTTGGAGCAAAAGTGTCATAGTTTTTATTATGATTATCCTTTACTTTGGACGTTGATTATTGTTACTTACCGAACTATGTTGACAAACTCTAGGGAAGAAATATGTCCACTTAGTGCACTTGAGTATCTAGTGATGGTTCGTTAGGTATTTGCAAGAAACTCTGGAAGACAAGAAGCATGATAGTTGTGAATAAGGTGTGCGACGTGAAGGACTGTTCCATAAAGAATAAAGAGTGCACATTAAGGAAGAAATAGAAACACCCTTAGAGTTGACCTAACCCTAGGGTTGCTTTAACCCCATGCTAAATCACTTAAGGGTCGATGAGTCATTAAGTTAAACTTGCCAAGTATATTTCTATTGGGATTTAAGATTTTAATCCATTTTATAAAATAAGAAAACAAAGGAGCGGGGGATGGGGGCTTTTGTCACATATATTAAGTAGGATAGGGGTGGAAAAAATATGCTAAAGACTAAAAGGTGTGTCTAGTTTCTTCCTCTCCGCTAACATAAGCCTAGCTTATGTTGTTAAGACACGCCACCCTAACTTCCAGTTGGTATGTCACACCCTAAGAGTAATTTATGTTTATTGTTGACAAATCTATATGTTGAATTACATATTTCAATAGTTAAAGGTTGAGGCATGTCTTCAACCTCCTTCTTCATGTCAAGTTAAGGGCAACACTCGCAATTAAGTAGGGCACATTTGTGCTTTTGTCCAAATGGGCGTGGAATTTTAGTTAATAGGCTCTCTTTACTAGGTTCTTGAGGGTTCATAAAGAAATTTTAAAGTTGGCATCTGTGAATTATATTTGTGGCACCAGGTATAGCTCTTGAGTCTGAGGGGCTATGGCCAAGATAGCCCAAATAATGTCATAAGAACATGTGACACTAGACTAGATGACACAAGGTGTGTCATGGTTTTACACCAAGGGGTTGGATACTCTAAGTAAGCAAGCATGCTTGTGCTTACATTAGGGTATTTAGCCTTGGGCATCCGCTCAAGGGAGGTTAGGTCTCATAACTAGGCATGCTAATTAACACATTAGTTAAGGATGTTCTTCCTGGGGACATGGGAATATGTCTAGGGGTTGAACAACTTAAACTTGTTAACAAAAGCCCTTTTGTAAAATACTCTCATGGTTGCATGCTTGGGGTTGTCCAAACCTAATCTTAAGAAGTTTGCTTAGTAGAACACTCGTGTTTCCTTAGGTGCCCTCACTAAATATTAACCCTAAGTTTATAGTATGACTTGGTTGGGTTAGTCATGGGTTAGGGTATCTCTTGTCACCGTAGGTTGTACTCTCAGATGAGGGTGATTTCTCAAGGATTAAGTCATAATGCCTTAGTTATATCACGGGGGTATGTGTAAGGTATGTTTTCTTGATGGGATTAGGGCATGAGCTTGTTTAGGTCTTCTAGGACAGAATCCTAAGTTATCCTCTAGGGTTGAGGGATAGGACTTAGGGTAGGACTTTAAATTTCATGCCTATTTGAGCATATGAGTTAAATTATTGGGGTCATCTTAAAAGACTTAGTGTTTCTCACACAAAGTGTTGACATTGGATGGCTTGGTAGCCACATGTTACCATGTATTGGCCCTTAAAGTTAAAACTCTAATAAGAAAAATTAATTATGAATCCAATTATCTTTTCTATTCACAAATCCCAAGATTAAGCACATTAAATATGTATATAACTCCAAATAAAAGAGTATGCTAGCAATGTGCATATGTGGAAGAAGGATTAGTAGACAAAACTGTGTGCTAAACAAGGATGTTAAGAACATGGAGAAGAAGGGTAGCAGATTAAATCTTTGCACAAAATTCTCTGAGGAGAAAGTTGTGGAGACAACTTTGTATACAAATTCACTTGATAGCTTGTTTGCACTCCTTGAATCTGCTTATAGAAGACCTACTTTTGAAAAGCTCCTACAAGATACTTCCTGTCACGACCTTGTGCAAAGGGCGAAACCTTTAGAACAAGGGTGGAACCTTGAAAGGAGGAGATTGTATTCAAGAAAGAAATGAATACAAAATGAAACACAAGGCCGAAGACTAATGTTGAATGATTCTGAAAAACCTGGAACTGGAACCCTGTTTATATATCTGAGGTCCTGAGAATTATATGGTCCACAACTGGTCTGGAATGTGTGATCCACAACTGGTTTGGAATGTGTGGTCCACAACTGGTTTGGAACATGCATATGAATATACGCCTTGCTGTTGATGGTGTAGTTCAGCATCCAGGATCATACGGACCAGTTAGTTAACACATGTGTGTGTTAGCCAAAAGGTCTTGGGTTCAAGTCTTATGAAAGGCAAAAAATAACCCATGATCTTTACACTATCTCCCCCTTCGATGACGAGCACCGCGCGTCACTGGTCCAGGTTTTGCAGGATATCGTTGATGGAACTTGGCAACAAGATCAGGAGCATGAACAAGATGAGCAGCAGGCTCCCAAGTGCATTCACCAGGTGGATAATTGATCCAGTCCACGAAATAGTGAAGTCACCTCAGAGAGTTTTTCGATGATGCGAAATGGCCCCAAGTGTTGATAGTCCAGCTTGTCACAGGGACGTGTGGTTGGCCAATGATGCCGGAGGAGCCACACTTGGTCACCAATTGTGAATGCTGGAGGAGAGGAACGGGAACGATCAGCAGCTTGTTGTTGCAAATCCTGAGCGCATTGAAGATGATGCTGCACTTCTTCATGGACCTGTCGGAGATGCTCAACACGATCATCGGCAGCAGTGGTGAGGCCAGGAATCACGGGCAAGCTGTAGGACCAGCGAGGATGAACACCAGAGAACGCGAAAATGGCGACACACCTATGGATGAGTGTGCCGTGTTGTTGTACGTGAACTCGGCAGCAGGAAGGAGATCGACCCAATCATCTTGCAGATGAGAAATGAACACCGGAGATATTGTTCCAGAGTCTGAATCATGCGCTCCGATTGTCCAACTGTTTTAGGATGATGTGCAGTAGACAACTTCTCGATGATATGTAGCCAATCTAGGAATCTCCGCCAGAATGCCGAAGTGAACTGGGGACCTTGATCCGTGACAAGTTCATCAAAAGACGGAACACCTCCCGATACACCAAGACATGTTCGGGTCCTGATGCTGCAGATTTGGTGTATCGGGAGGTGTTCCGTCTTTTGATGAACTTGTCACGGAACACCTCCCGATACACTCCACCAATGGCGAAGTCAGAGGCATCAACTTCCACGAAATATGGCTTCGCAGGGTCAGGATGGATAAGAACAGGTGCCGAGGTGAACGCATTCTTAGGAACTCGAACGCCTCTCAGCCTCAGAGGACCAGATAAATGGAACATCCTTGCCAGTCAACTTCGTCAATGCAATGCAATCTTGGAGAAATCCCGAACGAAACACATAGAAGTTCGCAAACCCGAGGAAACATCGAACATCACGAACATTTGATGGTCTCTCCCACTCCAATACAGTCCGGACTTTTGCAGGATCCATGTGAACACCTTCAGCTGAAATGATGTACCCAGGAACTCGACAGACTGCTGACTGAAAGAGCACTTCTCCAACTTGGCAAACAAGTGGTGCTTCCGGAGCCTCTCCAAGACTAACCGTACATGCCGTTCGTGTTCTTCTCGAGTCTTGGAAAATATCAGGATGTCGTCTAGGTACATGATGACAAACAAATCCAAGAAGTCCCGGAAAATATCGTTAGCCATGTGCTGGAACACAGCAGGTGCATTTGTCAGGCCGAACGGCATTACTACGTACTCGAAATGTCCGTAGCGTGTACAAAAGCTGTTTTCCACTCGTCCCCTTCTCGAATTCGGATGAGATTGTACGCTCCTCTTAAATCGATCTTTGTGAAGTACCGGGCACCAGAAAGACGTTCGAGCATGTCGGAGACGAGCGGGAGAGATACTTGTTTGGAATGGTGACCTTATTCAGATCTCGGTAGTCCACCACGAGCCGGAGACTTCCATCCTTCTTGGAAACAAAGAATACTGGAGCACCAGCCGGTGATCGCGAATGACGGATAAATCCGGTGACAAGATTCTCCTCAATGTATTTCCTCAATGTCTCCAACTCTGTTGGTGAGAGACCGTAAATGGGACCGGAGGACGGCTGCTTACCCTCAACGAGATCGATAGGACAGTCGTACTCACGGTGCGGTGGCAAGGCAGAAGCTTTCTTTTTGTCGAAGACGTCTGCGAAATCGGCATACTGCTTTGGTAAGGCAGGAGGAACAGAAACATCCTTAGCAGAGCAGGGATAGACTTTGATCGCGAACACGGATGCTGGGTCATGTCGGCTATCTTTCTTGAACTGCTTCAAGGTGATATGCGAGACTCGAAGTGGAGGAGGAACTGGAACAGGATCGGAATCAAAGAGTGTGGCTGGAGTTGAAACAGCTGGGAAACTGTTCATGAAACGTTCTCTCCAACCAGGATCCACCAACTCGATCCACGGCAAACCAAGGATAATCGTAGAGTCTGGAATAGAAACAACACTGAAGGAGATGTTGCACACAGCACCGCAAGCAACGACCTCAACGAACTCCGTGTCATTTTTACCTCCAGATTTGATATCTCGTCCATCAACGACCCGTACAGAACCAGGAGTCTTCAAAGGATGTAGACGGATCCCGTGCCTGACAGCAAAATTCTTGTCGTTATGAAATTTGCGTTCGCTCCGCTATTCACCAAACTTTACCAGAGAACTCCACCTCTGGTGTCTTCAACTGCACCGGAACATGGAACGGCTTGCACACCTTCGTGGATGGAATGGATCCAAGATGAGGAAGGGAAGATGTTATGAGTGAAGAGCCTTGAGGAACATGAGTTGTTCCACGGCAATCCAGCCGGACGGCTCCTATTCGGGCTGGATCTTCTCGTTTCCCGCAGCACAGCAAGGGCCACTTCACGAGCTTGTTTTGGACGTCGATGACAATTCTCCAACTTGTGGTACGGGTCCCCACAGTACAAACAAAGCTTGTACTGAATCCGCTTCTGACGTTCGGTTGGCAAAAGCTTGCCTCGGCGTGATCGCCCTAATTCCATCGGGGATGGTTCTACTGAGGAAGATGATGAATCAGCAGATGAGGGAACAGGGACTGCAGAAATGGAAGAAGACGGCACCAAGAAGAAAGAAGGATGCCGACGTTCTTGTTTCCGCTCGATCAACCGGTTGTCACAACGAATTGCCAACTCGATCATGCTGGTGAGGGTTTCCGGAACCGCAAAATTCAGCAACATGTCTTTGACCTCGTCCTGCAACCCCGACCGAAAACCTCCTTGAGAGCACGATCTCCCCATGTGACATCACAAGCAAGAAGTTGAAACTTCGATGCGTACTCTGCTACCGACATACCCCTTGGTGAAGCTGACGGAGTTTGGTGATGGCAGCACTCTCACGATCCACGTCACTGAACATCGCCGTGAACCGTTCCACAAACTCGTCAAAATTCCCAAGGATCGGATCATTGTTCTCCAGCAAGGCTGAGAACCATGAAAGAGCAGAACCAGAAAGCAGCGACCCGATCAATCCAACCTTAATGGGTTCTGTGCTGTAGCGCCTCGGCTGCATCACGATCCGCAGACGAACTTGATTGAGAAAACCTCGGAACTTCGATCGGGTACCATCGAACTTTTCGGGCATGCTGATCTTCGGCTCTGGAGAATTCGCACGCTGTCGGAGCTGATCATTCTCCAGGTGTAGTTGTTTGAGCTGCTGCTGGAGGGCAGCAACTTGCTCATGAAGAGCATGCTCGGACATGATGAGTCGAAGAAGAAAAATCAAAAAGAAAAAGAGAAGAAAATCAGAAAAGAAAAAGAAAAGAAAAAATCGAAAAAAATTGAAAAGGAGAAAGAAAGAAAATGGGATCGATGACAAGCGGAAACAGAAGCTTGTCACTACCTAGAATCATTCAAACTGTCACGACCTTGTGCAAAGGGCGAAACCTTTAGAACAAGGGTGGAACCTTGAAAGGAGGAGATTGTATTCAAGAAAGAAATGAATACAAAATGAAACACAAGGCCGAAGACTGGTGTTGAATGATTCTGAGAAACCTGGAACTGGAACCCTGTTTATATATCTGAGGTCCTGAGGATTGTATGGTCCACAACTGGTCTGGAATGTGTGATCCACAACTGGTTGGAATGTGTGGTCCACAACTGGTCTGGAACATGCGTATGAATATACGCCTTGCTGTTGATGGTGTAGTTCAGCATCCAGGATCATACGGACCAGTTGTTAACACATGTGTGTGTTAGCCAAAAGGTCTTGGGTTCAAGTCTTATGAAAGGCAAAAAATAACCCATGATCTTTACACTTCTAGAAATAAGATTACACACACATTTATATTGCCTGTGTATTGTGCATATACACATGGAACATATACAAGCAGTTATCTTTTCATATATATGGACAAGTACATAAATTCATACACTACACATACATGTGTGTATATATATATATATATATATATATATATATATATATATATACATGTACACACCATATATATAAACACACACATTTATATTGCCTGTGTTAGAAATAAGATTACACACACACATTTATATTGCCTGTGTATTGTGCATATACACATGGAACATATACAAGCAGTTATCTTTTCATATATATGGACAAGTACATAAAATTCATACACTACACATACATGTGTATATATATATATATATACATGTACACACCATATATATAAACACACACATTTATATTGCCTGTGTATTGTGCATATACACATGGAACATATACAAGCAGTTATCTTTTCATATATATGGACAAGTACATAAAATTCATACACTACACATACATGTGTATATATATATATATACATGTACACACCATATATATAAACATGCAGATAAGCTTTATATAGATGCCCACACATGTAAATTATGTTCGTGCTGTTTATGTATACTTGTGTTGTACACACAATATATAGGGATTCTCTCTCTCACACACACATGTATATCACATCAGCTTTATGCAAGTTCCAAGACAAAGTGAGTTAGCACGAATAATGCAAAGTTTAATGACATATGGTCACATGAAACAGACATATTAATCAAGGATTATGGATGTAATGGCATGCATGTTGGCAATAAGTTGGGATAAACTCCCCATAAGCGTCTCATTGGCATGAAGAACTTTGTTTAACTTGCTTGATGATTCCTACTAAGGAATATATGTGTATATGTGTACACATGTGTATATATAGTTTATATATGTTTGATAATATAGGTTCATGTGCACACATGCACACACACACACATACCTGATTTATTCACAGTTGCATTCCAATAGAAGTGTGTGTCCAAATACATGACAAGCTATGGATTTTCCACTGGATCCATGTTCCTAAGTCTTTTATCCAACAAATTAGATATGACCTTGGGAAGATTTAGATAATAAAACATTCTTTTCTTCGAACTCAACTCTAGCTAAAAACATTTAAAATATGTAAACCTGGTCAAAGTTGCATTGCAAAACAAAGTACAAGTTTAGAGCTTGTTCACAAGCTGCTAGAGAATCTCTTCAAGACCCTCAAGAACAATAATTGTACTCTCTTCTCATTTATCGACAATGTTTAAAATGATTGTCCTTGTTACCTTGAGTTCATTACCAAGTTTAGAAAATAACACAAGTTAATTTATGTCATGAATTTGCGAGATATGCAGTTATTTATACTATTTGTTAATATTTTATACCATGGCAGTATTGGTATGTCATAATTATTTTAGTTATGAAGTGTATGTCTCATTTGTAATTGATAAATATATTGCAGTTGAGGGGTATATTCCACAGTTTTTGTTTTTTGTGAACTGTTATGTAAAAAATTTTAAACTTGATTTTTTTTTATTTTTGTATTTTTGTTCTTTTAATTTGCTAAACTAATGGTGCCAATCCTTAACCTTCTCCGTCAGTCCCACTTTCCTGTCCTGGTCGTGGCCACCTGGCAGGAGTTCACAACTTCGTATGCTCACCACAGTCCCACCATAGCCACCACCAACTGCACCGTTAAATCCCACCGCTCGTCGTATCCTAAACCCTTTTTCTGTTACACGCATAATTTACATAATTTATGTACATATACGTTTTTTATTAATTTTGTTTCAATTACATCCTTTGTTTATATATTTGCTAATAATTGAATTAGTGTGGGTACAATACCTAGAGGGGAGATTTAAAATATGGAACACACACACACACACAATTGAAAGTTGGAATAATGAACGGTTCAGATTGCATGAGCCAACTTTAAGAGAGTATATGCGATAGAATAACGAATCGTATGAGACTATGCCGTTAGGTTTTTATAGGCCGTTGACTGGCATTGACCCTCAATAGAAGCAAACAGTGTAAATCAGTCGCCGTCTATGTTGCTTCTCAAATCTCCGCACGATCGCGTCTATCTCATCCTCCCAACACTCCGCCGCCTCTAGCTGTAAAAACAGAATAAACACGTTAATCTTCAGTTAATCACGTAATTAGTTATTAATTAATCAGACAAACCATACACATGCATTTATACGAAGAAAACATACACCACCATATAGAGCATATAAAACAAAGCTCTTGTAGTGTTCCATCTATGTACATTCAACAGTTTGATTATGTTTAGGAGCTCCTTTGTAGACTCCGCATTTCCCTTTAGGCTAGCCCTTATTCCACGTATCCATCACCTAGTCACGGTTAGTGTGTGCGTGCGTGCGTGTGTGCGTGAATATGCGTATAAAAATGCAAACAGCCATCATATCAAACAATGTAAAAATACAATCTTTCACCTTTTGACACAAATCTAACGCAAGTCTTCCCCCAATTGCCGCTTCTTCATGATTATCTTTAACTTCGAGATTAACAACTAATACCGCTCTGTACAGTCTCTGTTCTCTGTTCTGAAGGTCTACAAAAAACACTAATCATATACATATGATGTTTATACACGTGTGTATGTGTATACAAGCACATATACACATGCATAAGATGAAAGTTTAATCTAACCTTCATTAACGAGGTCGAAAACTCTTTCTTCAAACGTCAAAACAACATCAAAAGCACCGTCTGCTGCATTATCTTGCCAGCGTTGAGGAGCATCTTTTACACTCGCATTACGTTTCAGCATCGGCAGTAAACCATTCCTCTTATACCTGCAATTATAACACATCAATATACGCATATCCGTGCGGGTGTATTACTTAACTATAACCAAATGAAGAATACCAATATACTAGAATATATGATTCTATACGATCAATGATATCTGAATATGTGTATATAACACATACAGATAAATGCGTGCTTATAAAGACAACCATGGACTAAAACATTCAATGATATCATGAAAATAGAATCTA
Organism: Selaginella tamariscina; assembly: GCA_003024785.1. NCBI lineage: Eukaryota > Viridiplantae > Streptophyta > Lycopodiopsida > Selaginellales > Selaginellaceae > Selaginella > Selaginella tamariscina. Next base: position 16,736 of record PUQB01000022.1, on the reverse strand, counting down.
CCATATAAACATATGTGTGTGTGTGTGCGCGCATGGAGCGTGAGTGCGCATTATGACAACCAGTTAACAATAACATAGATTACTCAGTATATCATAAACCTTTCATATATCACACTAGAATCACTGATATACATTGTCTATGTGTATATGTGTCCCCGTGTGTGTAATCACTTAACAATAACCTAGAAAACTACAAACCCAAATGTAGAACACCATTTATATAATATAGTACAGAATCATGAATCGAATACATCTGTGATATATTTTATACATACAGGTCGGGATCTTTGCGCTTGAGATCTTCAATCATGAGATGATACGGAGTACCAAACTGGTAAATGTTGGGTTCGCGTATGGAAGGGCCAGGGAGTTTAACATGTGTACCTGTACCATACGAGCTTACATCCATGCCTTCCTTTTGCAGAAGGGCGTGCGCCTCCATGCTCCGATTCTGATTGGACGCACAAACCATTGCGTGCCGCAGCTTCATCGCGTACTAAACGAGGATTAAAACCCTACTAATCTAATCCCGACTGAAGATTCATTCTGATCGGAAAGAATCGGAAAAGCTACAAATCTGTGTATCTATTTCACCTCAAGAAGCCGCCGCCGCCGCCGCCTCCAGGCGCACAACATGAATCCCACACCCGCATTATATCCACAAAAGCATTTGACCTAGCAGAATCTACGTCGACGGCAAGGAAACTCGCTTAGAACTTTAACGCCGTGGTTAGTACAATGTAGAAAGTTTCCAAAGGTCATAGGAACGAATCCTGTGACTTTTGCTGAGTTAGCGGGTCGAATCGTTCCAACAGCAAATATAGAATATTCCGGAGAATATACCTTATTTGGATTTAAATGTATATCCTAGTATGATTTTATGTTTAAGGTAAGGGGTTTAAGTATATGTTTAAAGATGAGTTTTAATTTATGACTTTTTGTTTAGAAAATTCTAGCGGTAAGAAATATATATACATCTTACTACGTTGGGTTACTCGTTTAATAACTACTTCTAGTCGTTTCCATAACATAACATAACATTACACCTTACAAGATACTTCAAGATCCCTCCTGATAATTTGATATTGGTCATGGTCATTCTTTATGGTTCTTTTTAAGGGAGAAGATGCGGATCAACATGTTCATAATTATAAAAAGAATTAAAATATTCCGTTAAAATTATATGTTTAACATTCTTATATAACATTTAAAATTTTAATATGAATATATATGTGTGTAGTTTATTTATATCTACGTGTATTATATTTTTAAAATTATAAAATACGTTCTACATATATTTATAAACATACAAATATGTTATATAAATGGACAATTCAAAATATGTGTGTAAAATATGGAGCTTTGAACAGGTTTGTATTTTTATTATTAGAATTTGTCAAATAAACTTAAAGTTAAAATAATAAAAAATTATCAAATTGACTCTCTAGTATTATATAATTTTCAAATTGTCTATGTAATTATGTAAATATTCAAATTGATTTTGAGTCAAATTTACCACAAAATTATGCAAGTTAATTTCATCCCTAACAATATGCTTCATTAACCATAGGCTTGCTCTATGGAGGGTCTCCACATTCATAATGGCCTTCACAATGATTATGCTTATGTCACCCAAGTTACATGCTTATAAAAATTGTGTGTTTTACCATTTTTTAAATATATAATTAAATTTATTTATATTTTATCACTAGGACATGACATGGGTATTGTGGAGTTTATGATGAAGAAGGTGGACTTCCGTCATGGAAATTGTTAAACAGGAAAACCGGAAATCCCACCTTTTCCTGTTTAACCGGGTTTCCTTTCTTCTAACCTTTAAGAAAGGCTCACACTTTCTTTCCTTCAACTCTCCACATTTACATATAATAAAACTCCTTTTCTCAAAGCCACAATGACTGGTCTCCGAAGTCAAGGGCAAGAACGGATTTTGGTTATTGCCTTGTTAGATCCATTCATTGAGAGTATACATACATACACACAAGATCTTATAATATGCACCTTTCATTACTAACATGAATACAAAAGACAAAGTGTAAAGAACCTCTATCTCATGCTGGAACTTCAAATGGAGACCCTCCTCTCCTGTTAAAACTTCTTGTGGAGACCCCTTCTCCCTTGCCTAACTCCCCTTAACTACCCTTTCTCTCGCCACGTCATCCTTTACTTTTTCCTTTTCCTTACTCACCTTTTCCTCTCAGTAAGGATTTTCCAACCTTTCCTTCTATGCTTATTACAGACCTTCCTACCCTTATTTTCTCTACCTATGCTCCTAATATTTTACCTTTAACAAAAATTAAGTAGTATACCCGTGGTGAGCGAATAATGATTAAAAAGAGTTTTCCTTCCCATCAGCATAAGTCTTACTTATGTCGTTAAGGCACTTTCTCTGTGGCACCCTAGTCAGTTAGGAATGCATCTTAATTCACAAGATGAACATTATTTAAGCATTTGATTTTAACATAAGTTCTTTTTACAAATGTTCATGTTGGATGACATTTAGCAAATTATGTACATAGCACCAAGTAAAAACTTTGACATTTAGTCTTATAACAAATATTTAATGACTCCCGTCATGTGGAGTATCCTAGAACCTCTTAAAATACTTTATATTTGTGTTTGTGTGGAGTTTCTACGTAGAAAACTATAATTTCTAGGGAACACTTGCTTATAAGTTGGCTTTCTTTGTTTAAGTTGATGCATGTGGGTGTTCAACCTATGTAGAGTGTTTTTAACCTTGTGTTAAGAATTTTCCAAGCATACTTTTTAAGAAGTAATATATGTGTTCAATACGATGAGTAAATGAAAATAGCTATATGAAAGGCCCAAATGAAGAGCATGAAACATTTAAACTAAACACTAGTACTATAGTTATATAAATACCATCAATTGTGGAAGTGTAAGATGAATTAAAATTGAATTTATGAAAGAAAGTGAAACGTGATTAAGAGTTAGATTTCATTCCTCTCAATTAGAGTTTTTGTTAGAAGATGGTCTCATTAAATTCAAACTAATTAAGTTGATAAATTTTTCAAGATTCAAAGTGTCAAAATTTTTGTAAAATATATAAAACAATGAAAATTTCTGGGTGAAATTATAATTGCACTAAAAATATGTGTCACATTACACTATCCCTCTCCTCTTAGCCATCCTATTTTGATCCACTTGTACTCATATTAGCTATTACAATTATACTATGAATAAGATTAAGAACATTTATGATAACGGTACATGATGAATTTGATTACGAAACAATTAGGGTATCCATGTTCTTGGTCTTGTTTATATGTTAACTATATCCATAGTAATATTCTCTATATGTTTATGAATGGGTTTACCCTACTACTTTTGTGAAAAGGAGTGCGAGACATGGGTAACTACACTATTTATGTGAGGATTAATTATTATCCACACCATTTAACCAAGTATTAATAATTGTCAATGCTATTTACCTAAGGATTAATAATATGTCCATGATAAACTGCTTGACTAAATAGTCATTTCAATTCATTTTGCCCTCTCAATTGTTAGGGTAGACTCAAACTCATGACCTCTAAAAGATTCTTATCATATTCCTATAAATCCATCAAGCAATGGCTATTTTAACCCTTGTTTTGAATGGTCATAGCCATAGTGTGTAGCATTCACCACGCTTCTATAAAATTCACTCGGATTTCAACTCATTCACTTGGGCTCAAATTGTCAAAGTTTTTAACTCTAATGGACCCAGCATCGTCACCTTATATGAGTAATGCTAAGTCTTTTCAAGACAAACTTAAGAGTCTTACCCCTTTAGGAATCGAAGGACAACCCCTATAGGGTGACAAATAGTACTCTAAACCATGACTAACCCCTAAGGGTTTGAGTGGCCAAGTCATACCCTACACCTATAGTACTTAGTGAGGACACATGTCATAATTTTTATTATGACTTAACCCTTTACTTTAAAAGTTAATTGTTATTATATATTGAGTTGTGTTGATAAACCCTAGGTGTAGAAGAAACAGGCCTGCATAGTGCACTTGAGTATCTAGTGATAGTCTCGTTGGGTGTCATTAGATACTTCCAAGAAACTTTAAACGAAGTTAGCATTTTCATTTAAAAAACTCTACCTCAGTTTGACGTTCTAGTTAGGTTTCCTCAAAAGAGTATAGCTTGTCAAAGGGTTAGAGAAACCCCTAGGGTTGACCTAACCCCACACCCTAATACCCCCATGGGGGTTAGGTTTAGGGTTAATAGCATTCTGTTCCAACCCACTCACTCATTTAGGGAACGGGGGGGGTTTCTTTCGTCAACTAAATAAGGTAGAGCTCATTATTCTCCTACTGGTGCAAGCTAAGCTTGTGTCGTTAAGGCACAACCCTTTATTGTGCTGCCCTAACTTCCACACGATAGGGGTATGTCCCACCTTTGGGTTAGCCTACCCTTATCGTTGCCCTTGTGATTGGGTACATCACGTCCAAGGAATTAATTAATTCTTTGGTTTTTTAACTTGCTTGCAAGCTTAAAAAAGATTGCCCAAGTTCACATTCTGCAAGACTAGACGAGGCTTTGCTCTAGATGCCTCAACCATGCCAAGTTATTAATAATACTTGCAGCTGAACTAGCCTACAAATCCTAACTCACAAGGTGAGCCTTGACGGTGAACTTGGCCAACTGAGTGTGTGAGTTTCTAAGAGACGGGTTCCTAACAAGGGTACTTTACCAGATATTGTAAGGGTTTTTACAAAGGGATTTTAGGGTTGGCATCTGGCAAGTTGCCTTTGTGGCTCTATGTAAAAACTCTAACAACACAAGTGTGAGTTGTAGGTGAACATAAGTATTTTACTAAATAATTTTTTAAGGCTAGGCTTGGATAACCTAAGTATAAGACTCATAAAAGGGCTCATGCTAATAAGCTTAGGTTGTTCAACCCCTAGATTCTAAGGAGAACACTCCCTTAACCAAGTGTGCCAATAGCACACCTATTTACAAGACCTAACCTCCCTTAAACCAATGTTCAAGGCTTAACACCTTGATGTGAGCACAAGCACACCTGCTTTATAGAGTATCCAACCCCTTAGTGACAAATCCATGACACAACCCCAAAGGGCGTGCCTTGGGCATTGTACTATGTGTCATTTAGTTTAGTGTCATATATTCATGTGACACTATTTCTAAGATGTGTTATAACCCTTTAGATTCAAGAGTTACACCAGGTGCCACAAACATGCCAACTTTAAAACTCCTTTGTGAACCCTCAAGAACTTGGTAAAGAAACTTGTCAGCCAAGTTTTCATGCCCACATTTGAACAAAGACATACCCTTGGAATGTGCAATCCGACAAAACTTCCACACAACATTAAGGGTAGGCTAACCTGAAGGTGGGACGTACTCCTATTGTTTAGAAGTTATGGCGGCACAACAAAGGGTTGTGCTTTAATGACACAAGCTAAAGTTTGCACCACTAGAAGAATAACGAGCTTAATCACAAACCCAAAAACTGTCACTACATATACTACTTAATATATGTGATAGAGCCCCCCTCCCCCCTCTATTTTCATGTTTATGTAAGTGGGTTGGCACAGAATCTCATTCCCAATGGGAATATATTTGGTGAGTTAACTTAACGGCCTAACGACCCATAAACCCTAACCCAAGGGGTTTAGGGTGTGAGGTTAGGTCAACCTTAGGGGTGTTTTTACCTATATCCCAAAACCAACCAGAAACCTAACTAAGACATTGAAAACTAGGGTAAGAGTTTTTTAAAAGGTAAGTTCTAGCTTCACCTAAAGTTTCTTACAAATACTTAATGACACCCAATCGGACCATCACTACATACCAAAGTGCACTAAGCGAGCATGTTTTATTACATTTAGAGCTTATCAACATAGTCTAATAGGAATAACAATTAACGTCCAAAGTAAAGAGGAGCCGTAATAAAATTATGACACACTCCCCGATTTGAAAATGTCAATGTCCTCATTGACATCCAACTCCAAGATTAAATAATGTTAGAAAAAACTAACCAAAACTAATATATCATTCTATGTAGAGCCAACAAAAAGTTCACATAATTTGCATGTCACTTTGGATTACGTGAAGCCAAGTACTTCAGAATCATCTTTCACTGAGTCATAAACTCAATTGTTAGAGGCACCACTTATGACATGAAGTCACATGAAGACCTTTGCATGTCTGTAAAGTATGTCACTCAATGCAGACAACATAATATTTAATTTCTTTATTTAATTAGAATTTATATTGGAGGCTTATAGTTAGTGTTGACTACCAGCCCCTAGATAAAGCGAGCTTTATTCCTTAATATTAAATGTTGTTGACGACCTTGTTGTTTAACACACAACAAGCATTTTGAGTTCATTTCTAAGTGCTTAACCCAATGCTTTCGTGTTTCTTTGAGTTTCTAAACGGTTCCACATCTTCACATGTTATGGTATTATAGCCTCACATTTTTGCATCCCTCAATGCCTCTCATTACCCCTTGCATAATGGTTTATTACTATACCTATATCTTATTAGTAATATAGTTATGCCAGACTAGATATGAGATGTTTATTAAAATTAAAGTGGATGAACTAATTTCATGTTGGTAGGACCTTATTATCTACAAAGAACAGGGTTTTGAAAATAGTATTCTTGTATTAGAAAAGAGATAGTGTGTCATTTGTCACAACCCGATACAGGATACAGGATGCAGGATACAGGTTTCCGGATACAGGATACAGGAATGCAGGATTTCGGATACAGGATACGGGTTACAGGATATGCCTGCAGGATATTCCTACAGGATATACCTATAGGATATTCCTATAGGATATGCCTATAGGATTGCTACAGGATATGCCTAGAGGATAAGGGACACTATTCTTAGCTCATGACTAGATTAGACTCATGACTAGATTAGCTTGGAGTTGTGAGCATAAAAGCTCCGACCTAATTGTTGTACAATCAGTTACTATCAACACCAGTCATTCTAACGATTATTCTTGTTCCTTGCTCTTGTCTTGTTCTTGTCTTACTCTTTGCCTCCTGCTCCTGTCTTGCTCTTGGATCCTGTCTAGTTCCTATCTTGTTCCTGGATCCTATCCTGATCCTGTCTTGCTCCTGGATCCGTCCTGTTCCTGGATCCGTCCTGTTCCTGGTTCCTGTCCTGCTCTCGGTCCTGTTCCTGAGTCAAGCCTTCCTGTTCCCGAAATCCTACTTGTTTCCTGGTTCCTGGATCGTGGCTTGACAGTTTGATAGTAACTGCTTTCATAGCTCTTCGTTTCCTAGCTACTTTTTTTTCCTTGATTCTTTTCCTTCGTTTTTCTCCTTTCTTTTTTCATAAGATCATGGCTGATTTGAGCACTTCCAACGCGAGCACCAAATGTTGCTCCATGAGCTAGCCACTTTGCGCCAAGTGGTCACCGATTTGCAAGGCTCCACCCATGCGGCACATGCAGCTGCTGATGCATCCTCCAAGGCTGTTGCGCAGGCTCTCTCTCAGGCATCTGTGGTTCCTTCTTCATCGAACTTTTCTCCGGAGCCGAAGATCAGCATGCCAGAGAAGTTCAGTGGCAACCGTGTCGATTTCCAAGGTTTCCTGAATCAGATTCGGCTCTTGATCCGCATGCAACCACGCGCTACTCGACGGATGCACAAAAGGGTTGGCCTTTTGGCATCCTTACTAAGTGGATCTCCACGAGCTTGGGTTGCTCCCTTGCTGGAGCGTGACGACCCATTGATGGAGACTTTGAAGGTTTCGTGGCTGCCTTTGAAGCCTGTTTTGGAGATCCTGATAAGTACCGTTCTGCATGCACAAGTTACGGAAGGCTCACACAAGGATCCAGACCAGCTTCGTTTATGCATCCGAATTCCAGCAATTGTGCACAAACATTCCATGGGACGAGACTGCATTGATCGAACACTTTCGTTTTGGGCTGAGGGATGATGTGAAGGACCTTCTCCTTACATTACCGGATGCTCAAACGTTAGCGGAGATCATGCAACAGGCCGTTCGCTGCGACAACCGTTTGTTCGAGCGCCGTCAGGAAAAATTCCGTCAGCAGTTCCTGCCAACGAATCCTGTAGCCGTAGCACATGTTCCTACGACACCTTCTGGAGCAGTTCCTATGGAGGTTAACAAATCCAAGCGTGGCCCACTTTCAACTGCTGAGAAGCAACGTCGTCGGGTGAGAACCTATGCTTGTATTGTGGTGCAGCAGGACACAAGGTGGCGGAATGTCCTAATAAAGCCAGAAGTTCAAGACGCGTGAAGCCGAAGCTGAAGTTCAGTCGGAAAACTTCAATGTCCACTTCGTCTAGGAGCCGCGAAGTTGGACGTAGGTGCAGGCTCCATTGGTGCTGCTCATACCATTCCATCACTCAAGTTTCCTGTACACATTCGCCTCAATAATCGAGAGCTCAAGGAGTTTGCCCTGTTAGACACTGGTGCAAATGCATGTTTCATGGATGACACTTTTGCAGCTCAGCATGGCATTCCGGTGGTGAAGTTGAAGCGTGCATTCCTGTAGAGGTGGCCGATGGTCGTTTGATTGCTTCTGGCGCAGTTACCCACGCTACCACACCTCTCTCTTGCAGTCATGGCGCATTCAACTGTTCGATTTCCTTCAACTTGATCAAGACTCGGTCGACTCCCATCATTTTTGGCATGCCATGGTTCGTTGTTGCAAATCCGCAGATCGACTGGAGGTCTAGGACGCTCACGTTTTCCTCTCCAGCAGCCAGGATCAATCCTGTACCTTCCTGCGTGCAGGATACATCCTTGGTGTCTGAGGCAGTACAAGCTACAGGATTGACCGTGCCTGTTCCTGTACCAGTGTTGAAGACTCTTCCTCGACAGGATTCACCTCATGTCAGTTCCTCAGCACATCCGCAGGTTCTCTCCACTCCTGTAAGTTTGCGGATTCCTGTACAGGGTTCTTCCAATCCTGTATCAGTGTCGAAGGTTCCTCCTCAACAGGATCCACCTCCTGTTGGTTCGTCAGCACACTCACAGGCTCCCTCACTCCTGTGCAACCACGGACTTCTGTACAGGATTCTTCCAATCCTGTACACTCGTCAACATCCACACAGGTTTCTCCCAATCCTGCCTCCTTTTGTTACTCTTCCTCTGTTCCACCCCCCAAGATCCTTCCTCTTTTTCAGTCACAACTCCTCCTGCTCCTCTCCGAGTTCTTACCACTACCATGCATGAACTTACCACTGATCCTGCTCCTTTCCACCTTTTTGCCTTTCAAGTAACTCCTACGTCCTCTTCTACCTTTCCTGTGTCTGACTCTCCTGTTTTTCAATCTCCTTCGCCTACTCTCTTCTCCTCTCCTTCTCCTTCCTTCTTCCTACCATCCAAGTACCACGACTTTAAGGACGTTTTTGACAAGCACAAGGCTACAGTTCTTCCTGTTCACAGGTCCTACGACTGTCCTATTGATCTTGCAGAAGGAAAGACCCACCGTTCGGACCGATTTACGCATTGTCACCCACAGAGTTGGAGGTTCTTCGCCAGTACATCGAGGACAACTTGGCATCGGCTTCATTCGTCACTCAAAGTCCCCTGCAGGAGCGCCAATCTTCTTTGTCAAGAAGAAGGATGGGAGCTTACGTTTGGTTGTGGACTACAGGGGTTTGAATCAAGCTACCATTCGGAATCGGTACCCGTTGCCATTGATCCCGGAACTTCTCGATCGGCTGCGAGGAGCAAAGGTGTTCACGAAGATCGACTTACGAGGGGCCTACAACCTTGTACGGATTCGTCCCGGCGATGAGTGGAAGACTGCCTTTCGTACAAGGTATGGACACTTCGAGTACACGGTGATGCCTTTCGGCCTTACCAATGCCCCAGCCGTGTTCCAACACATGGTGAACGACATCTTTCGTGACTTCTTGGACCAGTTTGTGGTGATCTACCTCGACGACATTTTGATTTTCTCCAAGGACCAGGCGGCACATGACAAGCATGTACTGGTTCTACAGCGGCTTCGTGAGCATGGCTTGTATGCGAAGTTGGAGAAGTGTTTTTTCGATAGGGATTCTGTGGAGTTCTTGGGCTACATCGTCTCTCCTGCTGGCGTTTCCATGGACATGCACAAGGTGAAGACCATCGTGGAGTGGGAGAGGCCCAAGTCTGTACGAGATGTACAATGTTTCCTTGGCTTTGCAAACTTCTACAGGCGATTCATACAGGACTTCTCCAAGCGTGTACTTCCACTCACGGAACTCACCAAGCGCACAGAGGTTTTCTCTTGGTGGACAAGGCGGAACATGCATTCACAACACTCAAGGACACCTTCACGACAGCTCCGATTTTAGCACATCCTGATCCTTCTCGTCCTTTCTTCGTTGAAGCAGATGCCTCGGATTTTGCAGTAGGATCCGTCCTATCGCAAGTTGGAGAGGACAAGTTGCTTCATCCTGTAGCTTTTCACTCTCGTAAGTTCCTGTCGGCGGAGATCAATTACGAGATTCATGACAAGGAACTCAAGGCCATTGTGGATTCGTTTGAGGAGTGGCGGCATTTCCTGGAAGGTGCTGCACATCCTGTACAAGTTCTTACGGATCACAAGAACCTGGAGTACTTTCAAACGGCTCGAGTTCTCAGTCGGCGACAGGCTAGGTGGGCGGAGTTCCTATCACGTTTTGACTTCGTCATCGTCTACAGGCCCGGTTTTCGGAATGGCAAGGCGGACGCATTGTCTAGGCGCTCTTACCTTGCACCAAGCCCGGGCGATCCTGCATTTGACTGTCAAAGGCAAGTGTTGTTGGGTCCTGATCGATTCCGGCTTGCGGCACTGCAGGTTCATCAGGCTCCAGCAATTCAACACTCCTACAGGACGTCCGTTCGCAGTTGGCTACAGACGACTTGGCAAAGAATGTGTTCTCACACATTCATCCTGACGTTGCAAGTTCCTCTTCCTCCAGTTCCCGTCCAGACTACAACCTGTTCACCATACAGGATGGACTCCTGTACCGGGAAGGTCTCCTGTACGTTCCTGTTGGTGTTTGCAGGACTCGTGTGGTACAGGATTGTCATGATACCCCGGCTACAGGACATTTCGGTGTGGCCAAGACAGTTGAGTTGGTGACTCGCAACTATTGGTGGCCTGGTTGCGAGGTTTTGTGGAAAGGTTTGTACGGAGTTGTGACACCTGCAACAGGTCGAAGATGCCTCATCATGCACCTTCTGGTCTTCTTCGTCCTCTTCCTGTTCCTTCTGCTCCTTGGAGATCCATTTCTATGGATTTCCTCACAGATCTTCCTCCTTCTCGTGGATTCGATGCAGTTCTTGTGGTGGTTGACCGTTTCACCAAGCAGGCTCATTTCCTACCCTGCAACAAGACAGCTACAGGTCAGACAACTGCCGAGTTGGTGATCCGTGAGGTGTTCCGACATCATGGTCTTCCTGAGAGCATTGTTTCCGATCGAGGTCCACAATTCATGTCCAAGTTTTGGCGAGAGCTTCTTCGGAGTCTACAGGTTAAAGCGGATCTTTCTTCAGGATATCACCCGCAAACTGATGGACAGTCAGAACGCACAATCAGACCTTGGAGCAATATCTTCGTTGCTTCATCAGTTACCAACAGGATAATTGGTTGGACCTTCTTCCTATGGCGGAGTTTGCCTACAACAACTCCATTCACGCATCTACAGGCCAGACACCTTTCTTTGCTCTTACAGGCCACCATCCACGTTTTGACTTTGCTCTCCTGCTTCTCCTTCTTCCGCTCCTGCAGTACAGGATCGTCTCCAGCATCTTCGTCAGGTACAGGATGATCTCCGGGTTCATCTTCAGCAGGCACAAGGAACGGTACAAGCATCATGCTGATGCTCACCGTCAGCCGGCACCTGCATACAAGATTGGTGATCTCGTGTGGCTTCTTCGTCGACACATTCGCACCAACAGGCCTTCTTCTAAGTTGGATTTTCAACGATTGGGCCCTTACAGGATCGTGGCGGAGGTAAATCCTGTAGCTTTCCGACTCGAGTTACCATCCACGGTGAAACTTCATCCTGTGTTTCACACCTCCTTGTTGGAGCCGTATCATCCTTCTTCTCTTCCTGGTCGTGCTTCTTCTCCTCCCCCTCCTGTGGTCATTGCTGGTGAACCTGAGTACGAAGTTGCAGCCATCCTTGATTCTCGTCTTCATCGTCGCCAACTTCAATACTTGGTGGATTGGAAAGGTTATTTGCCTACCGATCGCACTTGGGAACCTGCATCCAACTTACTCCATGCTTCTTCCAAAGTTGCTGCCTTCCATCGGCATTATCCTGCTAAACCAGGTCCTAAGACTCGTGGAACTCGTCCTTAGGGAGGAGGTGCTGTCACAACCCGATACAGGATACAGCAGGATACAGGTTCCGGATACAGGATACAGGATGCAGGATTTCGGATACAGGATACGGGTTACAGGATATGCCTGCAGGATATTCCTACAGGATATACCTATAGGATATTCCTATAGGATATGCCTATAGGATATGCTACAGGATATGCCTAGAGGATAAGGGACACTATTCTTAGCTCATGACTAGATTAGACTCATGACTAGATTAGCTTGGAGTTGTACCTAATTGTTGTACAATCAGTTACTATCAACACCAGTCATTCTACGATTATTCTTGTTCCTTGTCTTGTCTTGTTCTTGTCTTACTCTTTGCCTCCTGCTCCTGTCTTGCTCTTGGATCCTGTCTAGTTCCTATCTTGTTCCTGGATCCTATCCTGATCCTGTCCTGCTCCTGGATCCGTCCTGTTCCTGATCCGTCCTGTTCTATTCCTGGATCCGTCCTGTTCCTATTCCTGTTCCTGGTTCCTTCCTGCTCTCGGTCCTGTTCCTGAGTCAAGCCTTCCTGTTCCCGGAATCCTACTCGTTTCCTGGTTCCTGGATCGTGGCTTGACAGTCATACAGGATATACATACAGGATACCTATAGGATATTCCTATAGGATATCCTGTAGGAATATCCTGCATGCATATCCTGTAACCCGTATCCTGTATCCGAAATCCTGCATCCTGTATCCTGTATCCGGAAACCTGTATCCTGCATCCTGTATCCTGTATCGGGTTGTGACAGCCTGATCAATGTGGCCTTTTGGTCCAAAGTCACGCCTACTACTCCAGAGGTAGGGGGTTCAAATCCCTGGAACGTGACAGATTGATCAGGATAACCTAGGTCAACAAAACCTAGGCAACTCGTAATAGGGTTGGGGGCCCTAGTATGTGTTGACACCTTGACCGGGCTAGTGGTCATTCTGACCTCCCCTGGCCTACTGGTATCCCCAGTAGTTCCACCCGAGAAAGGGGCCGAGGGGAGGTGGTGTCACGACACACGTACTAGGTCTGGAGCGTGGTTAGGTGTCATCCTGATCAATGTGGCCTTTTGGTCCAAAGTCACGCCTACTACTCAGAGTAGGGGGTTCAAATCCCTGGAACGTGACAATATTAGGAACTAGTCTAAGAGCTCGAGGCTCTTTCAGAAGCAATATGATTCATAACATCCTGAGCAACTAAATCTGTTGGTAGTGCCACACAAACCATGTCAAGAATAATAGAATCCATTGGAGCTTACCTCTCTCAGTAACCATCAACTTCAATCGATCTAATCCAAGAAGAACCTACTGTTGTTGGTCAAATGTTGGGTCACCAAGAAGAGGAGCCAAGTAGGACCTCGGGACAGAGCATTTGTGTTACCATGTTGCGAACCTAGTTAATATGTAATGACAAAGTTAAACCTAACTAAGAACTAGGCCCAATGAAATTGTCGACGACTCAAAACTCTTGGCGAGTAAAGTACATGAGATTCTTATGGTCATTGTAGACTATGACTTAGTGTGGAGAACCCTCCAAAAAGTGCCTCTATTCTTCAAACGAATCTACAATAAAAAAGCTCATTATCATGTACTTCATAATTAATCTTTGGTGCGAGAAACTTGTGAAAGTAAAATGCTATCGGGTGGAGTTGACCATCTTCACCAACCTAGGACAATATGCTACCCAATGCAAAGTCCAATGCATCAGCCTCGATGACAAAAGGTTTGTTAAGATTCGAATAAGCTAATATTGGAGCAAACGTGAAGGTGACATTAAAGGCAAATTCCACCTCTAGTGTACACACAAATGGCTTATCCTTCTGTGTGAGTTTTGATGAATGGTAGTACAATTTTGGAATAGTCCATGATAAATTTGCGGTAAAAATTGGCAAAGCCGAGAAAACACTGACCATCTGTTAAAGGTAAAATATTAGGAGCATAGGACATCCTACTGTAGAGAGAATAAGGGTAGGAAGTTCTGTAGTAAGCATGGAAGGAAAGGCTGTGAAGGAGGGTAGGAAGTTCTGTAGTAAGCATGGAAGGAAAGGCTGTGAAGGAGGAAAATCCTTACCAAGAGGAAAAGGTGCGTAAGGAAAAGGAAAGAAAGGCTGTGAAGGAGGAAAATCCTTACTGAAAGGAAAAGGTGAGTAAGGAAAAGGAAAAGGTAAAGGATGACGTGGCGAGAGGAAGAGTAGTTAAGGGCAGTTAGGGCAAAGGAGAAGGGGTCTCCAAAAGGGTCTCCACAAGAAGTTCTAACAGGAGAGAAGGGTCTCCATGGGTTATTCAGCAGGAGATAGAGGTTCTCTACACTTTGTCTCTTGTATTCATGTAGTAATGAAAGGTGCATATTATAAGATCTTATGTGTATATGTGTGTACTCTCAATGAATGGATCTAACAAGGCAATAGCCAAAATCCGTTCTTGCCCTTGACTTCGGAGACTAGTCATTGTGGCTTTGAGAGAAGGAGTTTTGATATATATATGTGTGGAGAGTTGATGCAAAGAAAGTGTGTAGCCTTTCTTAAAGGTTAGGAGAAAGGAAAACCCAGTTAACAGGAAAAGGTGGGGTTTCCGGTTTTCCTGTTTAACATTTGGCAACCACGGAGGGATTTCGCCATTGCAGTGTTAGTATTCATTGAGAAAAGAGGCTAAAAAGATAGAATTCTCATTTTGAAAAAAGGCTCAGAAGGTGTAGAGCCGGATGTGTAAAGGTGAAGGAATGAATGGAACCTTGGAGGAACCATCGTCCTGATCCAGCCTTAGCTGATCAAAGGAACCAAAGGCGCCTCAATAGAGTGGCTGCCCAACAGCAACCTGAAACTAACGAAATAGACGTCAAAATATCCTTGGCAAGATAGTAGAGGATATTGCAGAGACAATACAGAAATCTGAGGCTGATCCAAAGAATTGGAGGCAGTATCAAACAGTTGTTTAGAGGAGACTGTGAGAGGAACGGAAGGAGTGCCTGTTCATAGACCGAGATTGCAAGGAGAAGGATCTCCTGAGAACTCCCGAAGAGGAAGGGAGGAAGGTGTAAGAGGAAATACACCAGAGCAAAGGGTTATTATAAATATGGCACTTTTTTCGGGAATGTTTGGGGTACAGTGATGTATCCACATTCTCTGCAGGAAAGAAAGAAAATCTGAAAAGGCACTTACAACAATTTGAAGAGGTAGTAAAACTATATAAGGTGACGGATGCAGAAAGGCTGCTTATATTTCCACATACATTGAAAGGAAATGCCTTTGACTGGTATTATGATTTAAAGAAGGAAGTCAGAGAGGATTATCAGAAGGTTACTGATGCTTTTAAGGAATATTTCAGAAAAGAGGAATTGCCGGAGGAAACATTTAGAGAAGTTAAGGATTATCCTTCAAGGCAAAACAAAAAAGATAGATGATATACACACCGTTTTAAGAAAACATGAGAAAAAGTGTAAGGCATATGTAAAGATGGATGCCTTACTGCAATGGTATAAGCAAGGATTGCTAAAACATATAGAGATCTAGCACTTACTATCAATGAAAAGGCTAAAGAGGATCTCATTAATCAATTAAAAATATATGAGAAGAAGAGGAGGCAAATAGAAAAGATTGCAGAAGGAAAGTTGAAATATATGGAAGAAAGGAAGAATCCTCTGATGAAGAGGAAGAGGAAGCTGATGTAGTAAAGGTTCGTAAATATCCAATAGATGAGAAAGCATTGGCTCAAATGATGAAAACCTTAAAGGAATGACATTTAAGAAAGAGATAAAGGCAAAGGTATGGTGCACTAAATGTAACAATCCGGGCCATACGGTGGAGGAATGTAGGCTACAATTGCCTATATGCCAAATCTGCGGAAAGGAAGGACATGTAGCCCGAAACTGTAGACATTTCCTGAACCAGAATGTGGTTGGTATAGAGAGAGAAAGGAGAATGGATGAACGTCCACCTCCTAGAAGGTTCCCACCTAACAGGAATCGCGGGATGATAGAAATGATAATGCTATTCCTTATGAGAACAGGAACAATATATATAGCAGAAGGAATGAAGTTCCTTATCAGAATAAGAACAATGGATATTATGAGAGAAGGAATGATGTTCCTTACGAAAATAGAGAGGATAGGTATTATGGAGACAAAAATGGTCATATAATGGACGACAGAAGGATAGATCCTATATAGAAAGAAATGATAAACAATATAAAGGAGAAGCAAGACCTTATCAAGGTCAAAGAGGCAGAAATGAGCAATATAATCAAGTCAACAATAGACAAGGACCACAGGGTAGGAAATTTTCTTTCCCAGGTTTGTTATACATGTGGTGAAACAGGACATTCTCAAGGGAATGTCCTAGGCGGAATGTACAACCTCCTACTTCCACCAGAATGACTAATGTACAGCCTACAACACGGCTTATTCAAAATAGAGGAGG
>PUQB01000219.1:364068-387711 GCA_003024785.1 Selaginella tamariscina | reverse complement strand
AGATGGGTGCGCTTGTGGGGATTTGGTCATGCATGCAGATTCATAACTTAACACCGCTGTTGATTTACTTAAGAAACATTGTAGTGTTGCAGAAGAGGTGATTCGTAAAGATTGGATTTTTGACCAGCGAATGTGTCATAAACCTCTCGAATTTCACAATATAAGAAAGGAAAGCAAGCCATACTTCTTCAAGAATGAAAGAATAATTGGGACTCATGGGGAGATCAGTCGCTTAAGGATAACGAAGAATGCACATATCTTAGTAGTAGACGACTCTCCTCAGAAGGCTATGCTCAACCAAAACATTGCTTGTATTCATCCAATCACTTTCGATCCATATTCTGATACCGATATCATGGATGAGCTAGTGAACTACTTGGATACGTGCCTCAGAAAGAAGAATCTCGAAAATTTTTGTGAGCAGTATCCACCGTATCATACATTTCCTGAAGCTTTTCTTTCTCGTGATATTGAATTTTATAAAATGAAGGATAGCAACCGGGCGCTTTATAATATTATTCTTAAGGAACGTCAGTTTTTAGATGAGCCTTTATGCAGACCTTCTCTTATCACATCTTATGTATTAACAAGGATGGCAACTCCCAATTGCATTCGTGAGAGTGTTAAGTGGTGGCAACAACATCAAGATATTGACCAAAATGATTTGATTAATCCGGAGAGTGATGATTTAGACAAAATGAAAAGATTTCTTTGTATGATAGAAAGAAAGTATTTATAAAAAAATTAACATGTTGATAAGAAAATGATTTCATTTGTAATTATGTTTGATAGTATTTCTTCATTATTGTAAACTATTTTTAGAATAATATGAATATTCTAAGATATTTTAGGAATATTCCTTACTAAGTAAGGTTATTGAAGGATTAATTAATTAATTAATTAATATTTAAGGCTTAATTACATATTAATTAAATGATTAATTAATAATTAAAACTTAAGTATTAATTAGTAATTTATTTTATATTCCCATTTTCACGTATCATGCCCACTTTAGTTACAAACGTGCATAGTTGGTAAGCCCATCATTACGGGGAAGGTGATAGTTGGTTTTCCTGGGGAATCTGTAGACATAGACTTGCACTTGGGTCCGTCTCCGAGCCTGTGCGAAACGATATTAGAGCAGCGGAAGGCAGCTGCAGAGCGCAAGAGAGCGGCAGGGACAGCAAGAGCCGCAGACTCCCAGGAGAGTAAGAGGCCAAAAGCAAGTTGATCATCTGTATATATGTGATTCTCTTTCAATATGTTATCATGTCACATATTAAATGTCTTCCTCTCTCTATGTGTGTGAATGGCAATTTAGTGGCATTCTAAATAGGTTGATATCAGTATGTCATTTCTTTTTTTATATGTTGTGGTCTAAGTATACTCGACGGAGCGATATCGATGGTGTCTTCCTGTCCACTATTAATTATTGTTAACGAGTGAATCGATGTATTAAATTTGTTACAGAAGTGCTATGGAAAGACTACTGTAGGCTCATCTTGTGAGGCTATGCGCTTCTCCGCTCACTGGTGGTAACCGACAGCCCTCCCAGTATTGTAGATATAAACACAAGTATGTTGCAATCTAATAGTTAACATATGTTATCATGTCACATATCAAATATCTTCTACTTCAGCTCAACACAGGCCTCTCTCTCTATGTGTGTGAATGGCAATTTAGTGGCATTCTAAATAGGTTGATATCCATCACAACCAATATGTCATTTCTAGTATCTTGACGGAGCGATATAGATGGTGTCTTCCGAAAGACTTACTGTGGGAGATCTGAAGCTCATCTTGCGAGGCAATGCGCTTCTCCGCTCACTGGACAGCCCTCCCAGTATTGTACATAAATATGTCGCAATCTATATAGTTAAACAATATAGACATTCAGTTGTAAAATGCTTAAATATTCGATTATAATATTAAAATACCACGTATTACGAAGGTTCTACTTACAAGTAAGCAGTTGCCCACGTAGACAGCCAATACTAAACAGCTTACACAATAACAGCTTAGAGTGTCTTTTCTTTCCGGACTTCTGGAACATCCTCTCGCCCTGGGGGGTTTTCCAAGTATTTCTGCCAGAATTCCTCCCATGCTTCTTGCTGTTCTTGGGAGTACTCTTGGTACATGTTCCTCCTCATCCTGGAGCTCTATTGAATCCCACTGCTTGCTTAGATTCTTCTCTGCTTTTTCTGGGGGTCTTCCAAGTATTTCTGCCAGAATTCCTCCCATGCTTCTTGCCGTTCTTGGGAGTACTCTTGGTACATGTCCTCCTCATCCTGGAGCTCTATTGGATCCCACTGCTTGCTTAGATTCTTCTCTGCTTTTCTGTATGCCTCCTCCTCAACTGCCTTATAATATTCATCTAGTGTGAGAGAAAGGTCTGGTTGTCTGAACAAGTGTGCACTTCAGTCAAGCTGGCTTTGATCTTCAGTCTCTTCAATCCACTTTATAAGGTAATCCCTTAGCTCCTCCAGTCTAAGGCCCTTGTATTGAGTGGACAACCTTACCTCTATCGTCCCTCTGCATAGACCTCTGAAATAGTCAAATGCCTTAAAGGGCAGAGAAGTGGACATCAACAGGATCATAAACATATGATACAATCTTTAACCTCTGTTGCACTGACCTATTCAAAGAACAAATTCTGGAGCACAAAAGGACTGTTGTTTGTTCAGCTATTCTTGTTAAAATTTTTTCAATCCGTAATCATTAAGATTTTCTTGAAAAATGCTTGATATGTCATTTAAATTAAGATCCACTGCCTTCTGAATGCGATCCAACACTCTCTTGATGATCCAAACCCACTGAATGTGTGACCAGATAGCCCTGTGATGAATTTATTATTCAGCCTCTTGACTTTGTCTCATGTTCTTCCTGCTGCAATGGTTGTACTTGTGCTTCATTTTCGTCCAAATCCTTGCACTTTGCTGACAGTGTACCTTTGCCATAAGGGCATGGTAAGTATCTGCATCAGGAATGAGGTCATCAAACACTACTGTGATTCTCCATATGTCATCTAACCTCGCGACTATAATAATGGTTTTGGTCCTGAAATCATTATTAGGGTTGGGGTTCTTACTCACTGAACCCCATTATTAGGGTTGGCTCAATGAACCCCATTTTATGTTGTTTTAAAAATATGAGGATGAACTTGGAATGCTATCAGGGGAGTGATATGAAGAGTAAATAAAAGAAACAATTAAGTTCTCACTCAAGAGGACACACTAGTCACACCGCCTTGGCCATGAATTTTTTGAATGCAATATGGCACAATCAATCTGCTAGGCGTGGGATACCAGCTGGTTTCAATGAAGCTTTACCATGTAGGGATGCCCTAGTATACTCTATGGGCTTCTCAAGTACAAAGGGGATGCAAATGACGATCCAAACAACATTCATGAATGTGAGGGACTAGTCACTTGATTTTCATGGAGACTTTGGAGTGTTGTTAAAAAGAACAGAACACAAGTAGGAGAACCTCCAAGGATCATGTTGGGGTGCCCAGAGCCTCAACCTCCTGGAACACATCCCTTACATCGTCAGACGAAGTGAGCTTAGACTTTGCAATAGACTTACAACCAGGTCCAATCCGGACACTCTGTGCCAATGCCTATGTCCGTCCAACTCAGGGATGTATACTGTTGCAGTGCAGCAGGGGTAGCAAGGCCGACAGACTCCCACGAGAGAGTGCTATATTTTATACGATTTAGGCCCAATAACCGGTGAAAGTATATTTGAATAAAATAAACGTCTTCTTATATGAAATATGAAAGGTAAACCTTAAACCCTAAATTCTAAATTAAATATAAGCACAAAAATCTGAATTTTAAAATAAAACGTGTTTTTCATATAGATGACACGCGCATCCGCGCAAACGAATGAAGAACTGGCGAGGGACCACGACCGGATAAGGTATGCGAGGTTCTTTATTATGGGTCCAACACTCAGTGAGATGGTTTAATAAAAACTGGTAAGTTTATTAAGAATTATAATATGTTCGGCAGATTTTTGGTGGGACTATAGTATGTTCCCAGCTACTCCAGTAATAAATGGACCAAGTACACTCTCTCTTTCAGCTACAAACATGTGGTTAGAATCTGTAGAAGATGCTGTGGAAGAACAAAATGTTTGAACAAGACTTATAAGGTAACAAGTGCATCTTGCAACATAGCATGGACCTCCCATGTATGTGCTGTTTTCGCGATTCAATTTATGAATATTTCTTTTAATAGCATGGGAAGCAGAATATTCTCATTCAACGGTTGAATATTTGAATGCAGACGTAAATTTGTTCGAATTTAAGAATCTCGTGATTCATTTAGCATATGGAAATATTCCTTTGACTGTAAAATACAATATTAAGATGTTTGTGTGAATTCAATCTTATTCAACATTTTAATATTTAATTGCATAGGTAAACCTTCGTTCACTCTTCTTAACCTATATTTACATAACAAGAACATTTTGGTTATGTATTTCATTTAAGCTGGAGAGAGTGGTTATGTTTTTCATTTAAGGTGGAACACTCTCTCTGCTGCAACATGCTACATTTATTATGCACATACATGGGAGGTCTCATGCTATGGTGCAGGACCGAGAGGCACCTGGTTACCTAGAAGCCTTGGTGAGTTTTAATCAAATTAAATTTTAATAGCCAATAACGAATGAAGTTTTATTTTAAAAAAAATTAAGAAAGATGAGTATAACACATAATATCAATTAAATAAAGTTAAATTAAATTATTTATTTAATATATATTTTCTTTTGTTTTCCTAAGGAACTTACTGTTTCTAAAACATTTATGAGGACTTAATACACTAAGATAGTACTAACATATTTTTAATTTAATTTAAACTTTATCCAATTAAAAGATATTTTTAGTGTAGAATTAATTATTACTAAGATAGTTCAATTTCTTTAAAATTTAACATTTGTAAACGATTGAAATTGAATCCTTTTTTCTTAAACATATAATTCAGAATAAAAGCTATTGAATTAAAGAAATTTTATATGTGACAAAGGAAAAAATAAAATAATCTTTAACATTCATTTCATAAATCAAACATAAGATATTATCGAATAAATTTAGTAAGCAAAGTCACCATCCAGGTTATATTAAGTGTTTAAGCCTCATTTCTTTAAACATTATAATAGTCTAAAGTTTGTTACAATTAAATATTTTCAAAAAATTTAAAGCTATAGTAAATGTAAAATTATGTACATAGGGCATTTTCTTTGTCATCTAATTCTAAAAGACATTATGAAGATAATTAACTCAATAAGTTTCAAAAACAATTATTAAAAATATTACTTGGAGACTTAGGTTTTGAAACGGTTTTTCTACAATTCCCAAGGTGAAGTGGTTGGTAAGCAGAACCAGACACATTGTGGAGATAGTAGAGTACTTTGAATTGTGGTAAATAATGAAGGAATGTTTAGGTGTAGTATATGTCGTTGGATTTGACAATGTACAATTTAGTTTTTGCAAAATATGCCACAACAATATGACTTTTAAATAGTTTCTTAGAGAAGTTACAAAACAAGACATTGGTTAAACTGTTATAATTAAGAAGCTCCTAATTCAAGAGCACACATTAACTTTTCCTCAGTCAAAAGATTGCATTGGGTAGTTGCAAAGCTTAGCTATCATATAGCAGCCCTTCAAGTGCATGTGAGAGACTTGAAGACTTGGAGACATGGCTTACTCTTTCTTGTAAGAACTTTGGATGAACACACATGCAATCCTAAAGGGAAGGTGGTTGTACATCCATTATAAGTACATTAGTAAGTATAATGTGTATAAAACATGTCTTCCACTCTTCCTAGGTGTAAGCATGTCTAACAAGTTATAAGATATATGCTATTTATACCGATCCTTGTTTGAGATAAACTAAGCTGGAGGGTGAGTTTAATGATTATATAAAGCTTGAGGATCAGTTTCATAATTATTTATTAAATTAGTCTGAACACATGTACACACATGTCACACACCAGTTCACAAATTTGTGAATATGGTTTGGGGAACCATCTTGTTAAGGTTTTTGCCATTGGGGTTTCTATAGTTAAGGTTTTTTCGTAGATGTCCGTGTTCTTCTCCCCATCTCACCCTTCTCACCAATTGTATGTTTTTAGTTTTTTTGTTATTTTCAATTAATTGTGTGATCTGCCATTGTTTGGTGAATCCCCGTATCTATTTCTTAGTTGCCATTGGGTTTGATTCAACATTTCTTATTCACATCTCTGTAGATTTTCAAATTAAATTTTGTAGATTTTTAGTAGTTTTCTGCCTTTGGGGTTTTGCCATTGGTTTTTCTAATTTGTGGGTTTCAACAGATTTCTGACAAATTGTGGTATTCGCCATCTCTAATTGCTTCTATTGTGCCTCTCTATAAACTCACATTGCACTCTACAATGTCTGAGAAGTAAAATTATGTTATTGTTGCCATAATGACTAGATTTGTGTTAGATTCATGGTACATGCATCTCGTCTTTTAGATTCCTCTCTGTTCTTGAAGAACACCCTAGAATTCCTTTGCATGTGCAAGATTTGTTTATTCGATAGTGCAATTGTTCGACAACGAGAAGCGTCTCACATATTTTAGAACAACTAGCACATAAACCAGTACTTCTTAGAATGAGATGCTTCTCGTTGTATCATTTGATACCAACACATTGAATGTTATTCTATAACTTTTGAAGTAATGTGTTATTTTTAAAAATGTGATGTTTATCGTTATAGTGTTATTTTAATTAGGAGTTTAATGTGTAGGACATAAATGCATCTCGCCTAGGTCTCCAATACCGATCCATAACATTATTGTATAGATATATAAAACTTATATATGTTATTAGATGACTAGCATACCACTAGTACTCCTTGAAAACAAGATACTTCTTGTTCTATGTCTAGATACCTTAATATATTTTATTATTTCATAATGCATTACTCGTTCAATATTTCATTGACTATCACTTTTCTGTGTAGGGCATAATGAGATTCATATTGCCATGCTTTCCTTAAATAG
Organism: Selaginella tamariscina; assembly: GCA_003024785.1. Classification (NCBI taxonomy): domain Eukaryota; kingdom Viridiplantae; phylum Streptophyta; class Lycopodiopsida; order Selaginellales; family Selaginellaceae; genus Selaginella; species Selaginella tamariscina. The sequence goes on along the minus strand of PUQB01000219.1, from coordinate 380,678 downwards.
GCACTATTGTATATGGCCAACATTTAAATTTATTTTAGAACGGCTAACAAAGAAAGCAATACTTCTTAGGAACAAGATTAATTCTCCTTCATTGTCTAGTTACCTTATATTATAAGATGCATTAATTAAAACGATATGGTTCTCGTTGAGTATTCATTTGACTAAGATTTTATTGTAGTGGTTTATTTTCATTAATTTACATTGGTCATGCATTAAGTCTATGCTCGTATTAAAAAAGAAGATGCTTTTCGTTCTAAAATTTTTTATGTGTATATTATGATATAATGAATATTATTTATTTATTTGATACTTGATATTTTCTGTATGTGATTGTCGTTTTATGATTAGATTACTTAGTTACAAGCGGTATTTACACTGTCTAATGCATTCCTTAAGAACAATATAATTCTTGTTATGTATTTCATTGAGTAGAGTTCATGTGCATCGGTTAACTTTGTTATCATATTAACATGAGAAGCTTCTTGTTCTTATATCTTTTTATTTTCATTCAAATATAATGTCTTTTGTATTATATTTATTTGATGCTAGCATATCTCTTGTACATAATTTTTATTGTTGGGCTTCTTGTTTTGTTTACAAAGTATGATGTAAAACTTGTGAACTTACATAACAACAAAGTGATCATGGAAGCTGCACTTTTGTCTCTTGACCCATACAACAAGCATTAATGACAAATGCATTGTTTCTTTCATGAGTTTTCAAAGTGAATCAATGCACAACAAGAGATTAAACTACAAAGGAAAGGGGATACTATGTTGTGGCCAAGAAAAGCAATTTAGTCAGAGATTCAAGAAAACGTATGTATTTCCATTATTCTTGATGACAAAATACAAATAAAATGCTCCAATGTGAAATTCTTAACGGTCAAGTGAGATTTCTTCAAGAAGAATAAAGATTTAATTTTATAATAAGAACGACAATCGAGGGCCCAATTATTTCCAAACTAAGGAAGGAAGAACTCTATAATGACATGGAGATTGAGATAGGTTGACGTGTTGAAAAAGTGAATTGCTTCTTAAGTTGCATAAGGGCTATGATTTAGCAGGTGATGTATTTACAACATTATTAGAGGCAATAAAGAAGTTCATTGGAATCGAATCCAACTTTAGGGCATTGTCCTTTAGGGTTTAAACCAAATTAATAAAGAGTGGAAGTTTGACGCCTTGTTGGAGATCCCTAATTTACTTGCAATTGTTTTGCAAGAAGAAGCATCAAAAAATTGTCCAGCAAAAAAGAAAAACGCAAAGTGGTTGAGGAGATGATTGATCATTTGTAAGAGAATAAAAACTGTGGCAATTGTACTATCATGCCAATCACATAACATCTTTTAGTATCCCAATTTACAAAATGCATTATAGATTGGCATTACAACCATAGACAAATCAATAGACTTAGGCTAACATAGCTCACAGAGACAATTCGCAACAATCTTGGTACTAAAGGTTGTAGATGTGATACCTTTCCTTGATTCTCAAGTCGTACATGGGGATGATTTGGTATACATATTTCCTAAGGAAGAAGATGTGCTAAAGAAAAAAGAAAACATATACAAATGGTTAAATGAGAAGTCAATGGCTACATTCTCATCTCTAGGCAACACTCTACAAGAGCACTGCAAATTCTTCTAGCAGATAATGACTGGGTGGATAAGGTTGGAAAGGAGGTAAGTGATAGTTTCAAATTAAGAAAATGTTGTCTGGTCAACAAAAAAAAAAAAGACCAAAATTACTAGAGCTATCAAAATTGCACAACAAGAAAAATGAGGATCAATTTAAAACACTCATTCATGAGCAGTTTAGTTGGCAAGGTAGGTCTAAAATGATTTTCAATAACCGCAGCCATGCAAGTCGAGTTCAAGGTATGTATATCATAACCAGATTGTTCTCATTACGATAATGACAATTCTTTATCTTGTAGAACTATGGTGTTTTATCAAACTTCCATCACATGTTCATGTCGATATTTGACATATCAGATTCTTAGGATCTAATGTCAATTTTCATGACCAATGACAAAACATTCAACATGTGGATGAAAGTTCTAAAAAAACACTACAAGGTATGTGTGGACTCTCTGGAGAAGAAGAAGAAATAAGTTCAGGATGAAGCAAAAAGGTCCAAGGGTTCTCAATAGATAAAAGCAAAGGGCTACATGCTGAGGAACACTAAAAGAATGACAAATGATGAGCTGTTCTTTATGGAAGTTGAAATGTTGAGGGAAATGTTCATTAGGGTCGACCAAGAAAGCAAGTGTATATACAATGACAGCCTATGCCTAAGGTTGAATAGAGGAGGGCTCTCTTGTATAGGGTGCTTTTAATGGAAAAGAGACAAGGTGGATTGAATTGAGTCTACCATTGATGATTTGCAAGACAATTCCTTGTATTGATGAGTTACATGATAATTTCTTCTTCGCTATCACACATATGTACGCACTAATTATTGAATTTAATAAAAACACACAACATTGGAATTATTTTAATTTGCACACTACAAACACCGATTTGTCACTTGTATCAATTTTAGACAAACCCACCAAAGTATGGCGAAGCTTGAAATCCTGCATTATATACAAATATCAATTTATTATATTCCACAAGACCTAACATGTACTTACATTGATTTTCGTTGTTTCTAAAATTGTTCATCTTTACCAAAGCCTTAAAGTTGACAACAACTTGATAAACAAATGGGTGGCATGCTACATTGATTTTATAAAACAACTTATGGTAGTGAATGTTCCAAATCAAATGTTAAAGATCCTAATGGACTTTTGAATGATGTTCATGAACTTGTGATGAGAAACTAGTTGCAGGCAGAAGTCTTGGGACCCACTAAATCTTATGTGGTCTATGTTTGAGATAAGAAGGACAAGGAGTGGTGTAGTGTTCTTATGTGTTTGCTTCTTCTACATTGATTTATGTGTAGATGGTTAGAGGGAAGATGTGTCTTCCATCATGAAGGAAGTGCTATTGTGTGCTTCAAAGGATGGAACCTTTTTTGTTGGGGCTCTAGTGAAACCAAGCTCTTTTCTCCCCTTGTTGCAAACTCTCAAGAAATTGAACTTGTTTTTTGAAAGCATGAAGATGACGCATGTCAAAGAAAGCAAAGGTGGTGTCATTGACATATCTATTGTAGTGCCTTCACATGACAAAATGGCCATCAACATACTAAAGGAAGCATCAATCCAAATTTATGCAGCAAAGAAGATCCTAGGAAAGTTGGTGGATGCTACCCTTTCACAGACAAAGAAACAAGGCTTGCATATAACATTCTGGGAACATCATGCGGTATATGTTAGAGAAGATGTGACAAGAGGCTTGCGTGTAGAATATACTATAGCGGGTTATTGATGTTGAAAACTATTTTTCTTACCAGTAACGAGTGTGTTGCCTTTGTAAAGGGAAGAGACATGCAAAAGAAGGGGGTGAAACTAATAGAAACCCTAAACACATGCTGTGAAGTGGAGAGATAGATGTATGGTGATGATGAAATGGATGATGATATTATTTTGGAAATACAATACACACCTTAGCAAAATAAAAGACTCAAGGAAACTCATGTGAGCCAGTCAAAACAAAAAAGAAAAGAAAGTAAAAAAAATACTACAATGGCATTACCTTAATTGCATTTTTTTAAACATGATCCCTCACATCGACTGTGAAAAGGGCCATCATAGAAGTACTTGAGTAACAAGAAAAAGAGGAAGAGAGGAAGGATGAAGATGAGAAGAGGGAGGATGAATGTCATAGTTTTTATTATGACTCAACCCTTTACTTTGGAGTTTGATTGTTGTTACTTACCGAGTTGTGTGACGAACCCTAGATGTAATAGGAAACAGGCCCATTTAGTGCACTTGGGTATCTAGTGATGGTTCGGCGGGTGTCATTAGGTATTTGTAGAAAACTCTAGGCGAAGCTAGAACTTACTTTCTAGAAACTCTCCCGTTTTACGTTCCAAGTTAGGGTTCTTTGCAAAGTATAGCTTGTCAAAATAAGAGTTAGGGACACCCCTAGGGTTGACCTAACCCTAGGGTTGCCCTAACCCCACGTCCTAAACTGGGTTAGGTTAGGACAACTTATTTTTTCTAAGGGTAAGCTTGTGTCGTCAAGGCGCAACCCTTTGTTGTGCCGCCCTAACTTCCACACGACAGGAGTATGTCTCTCCTTTGGGTTAGACTATCCTTATCGTTGGCAGGATCACGCGTTTGTGACTGGAGTACATTACTTTCAAGGAGTTAGTCAGATTCCTTGGCCCGAAAACCTACTCGCACGCTTAAAAGGCCCAAGTTCACATTCCGCAGAACTAGTGGTTGAGGCCTTGCTTCGGCCGCCTCAACCATGCCAAACTAGGAACAATACCTGTAGCTCGGCTAGTCCGCGTGTCCTAATTCACAAGGTGAGCCTCGTTCTTGGACTTGGTCAGCTAGCGGCTTAAGTTCCTAAGGGTTGGGTTTCTAATATGGGTTACTTTACTAGATTCCGTGGGGTTTCCAGAGAGGGGATTCCAGAATTGGCACCTGGCAAGCCGCCTTTGTGGCACCAAGTAAAAACTCTAACAATGAAGAGGATGAAAATGAACAATGAACTAGAGGGCCATGTGAATAAAAAGGGGAAAGGACTCATGCACTACCAGGGTCCAACAAAAAGAAAGGGAAACAAGGTGAGATATCATTTTTCATCTATTTATACTGACTTTATATTTAACTTTGTAGAAAGCATTAAATTCCTAGGTTGACATAAGAATTCTCAAAATACAATTAAACCTCAAAAGAATGCTGGAGTTGGAAGTGGTGTAGGGTCAGTCAAAGATCCAATTTTGAACCATGTGAATGCTACAACTCCATGTATTAACTTCCAATTAAGAACTTAAGGAAGAGAGGAGCAACTTCCAAAAGTATAAAGAAGTAAATCTAGAGTACCATGAAGATCAACATCTAAAGGAAGGAGTATGATAAAAAGTGAGTGGATACTACAAGATTCAAGGTGGGGAATAGTGTTAGAGGCCAAAAATATAGCATGTAAAACACTGCATACATAGAACTTTCTTACAATGGAGGAATAATTCGTAAGAAAGGAGTAGTAAGAAAATCTTATATTAAAACATCCTACAATGACATAAAAATCCTATGTTGGTAGGAAGGATCCTAAGGAGACAGGAAGCAGACAATTATGATGTTTAATATGAGAAGGTAAGAGAGGATAAGATTCAGTTAGGGCTAGGAGGGCTAGAGAGGAGAAGACAAGGCTATAGAGCATGAGAGAGAGAATTTTCAAGAGAGAAGTAAGTTTTCACACTTGTTATCTTTTTGTAATTGTTTTAATAATGCAAGTGCATGATTATGATAGATTGTCTAATGAACATATTCTTGTCTTATGATCAAGATATCTTGTAAACGCTCTAACATGACAATGGCCAAAGCAAAATCTTATCCTTCAACAAGGGATTCAACGAACTATTAAAGATGTCCCCTAGTCATAGACATAGCCTCGTTCAAAGGACTTTTGGCTTTCCAACCATGGTCTAAATTTCAAATTTTGTAAGATTATCATTTGACATTCATCTAAAACTTTAGGATGTTATTTGACATAATAAAATTTATTATTGACATTCTCATTACAAATCTAAGAATGACTTAATTTTCTTCTTGTTTTACCTTGAGCAGTATGCCATATGTTGAGTACTTTATTCCATTGCATCTCTTTCATGTTTTGGCCTAATAATGAAATTGTCATGTGTGAGTCAAGTGTTTCCAAACACAATCTATTTCTTCATGGGGTCTTAATGATGTTTTGTGCAGAAAATCCCCTTTCACAGGAAGCAATGCTAATTGGAAGAACCAAAATTGCTTGCCACAATCTCAACAAGCTTGGATAATCAACCTCCCAATTGATACTTTCTTCTATTTTGGAAGAAATGTACTTGTATACCTTCACCATTGGCATCTGATCACAATAGATCTACATTGCCCCTAGAAAACCATTATCTTTTTCTGCTTGACAACCTGTTAAGTCCACCCCTGCAACTTCTCCAAAAATTTTAACTAATGTTTCTAATTGCTCATCACCTCTTTTCTACCTTTCAAAGCAATCCTCCAAGTAAGTAGGTGGGTTTAAAAAACTTGGTAGCTGTATAAGACAATGTATCTACAAAACCTGCTATTCAATGCCTTAATCACTTCTTGTATAAATTGTTTTGCTAAAGCTAAAGATCTTCATAGCTACCACTACTGTAATTTCCCACTGATGAATTTGTACCTGGGATATTAGTGTAATGCAATGGATGTGTCTTTTGAACACCATCAGCTGTCTCCCAACACATATGCCCTAAAGTGATCATCTGTAAAATTGGAGCTAAATATTTAGTGCCTCTAAAATTCCTTGGTCTTAAGAACTACTAACTAAGTATCTCTATTGTCCTCTGCAAAGCACTTGAAATCTAAATCACGTTCATTGACTTTTCCTGGAAAAGCTTACTTAATATATTTAGTTGTTCCAGGACGTCATCTTGCAGGTGGATCAAAAATTGTACCTATAAGTATAGTAATATAAAAACAATAAAAGAGCAACTAACATACCTTGGAAATTGTAAGTTTTTTATATCCATTTGGGTAACTCTCTTTTCAAAACTCCACAACAAAGAAGGTATCAATTTTACTAGTCATGCCATAACTTGCCCCCTAGACAACCAACGTATATCATGAATCTATAGAGGCTTCAATGTGTGACGACACTAATCAAACTCTTCAGTGAACTTTGTAAATGCCTATAACCTTTTGCTAGACCCACTAATCCAGCTATACACTTTGTTTGCTAGCTTATCTAAAAATGCAAACTGTCTGGAAAATGCTCTGAAGCATCTTTGATAGCTAAAGCCTCCCTATGAGCTATGCAATGCATCCCAAGCCTATCATTTTTTAATTTGCTAAACAGCCCCTTGATGAATCCCTGTCATAGCACTACACCCATCTGTCGCTACAGCTATTAGTTTTTAATATCTAACTATATTTATCTATCACACCAGCTATGGCCTTATAGATGTTGACACTCTCCCCAGATGTCACAAACAACAATTCTAAATAATCTATCATGCTTTCTCCCTCATGCAAATAAGTAATATAAACTATTAGATGCTTCTCCATTGTACGATCAGTACTTTCATCAAAAAGCAGAGAATAAAAACTACTTGATTTCACTTGTGTTTAAAAAAATTATTAGTAAATAAAAAATAATATTTAAACTCTTACCTTCAAGATAAGCTTCTCCTTGATGTTGGTAGCTGTTGCTAACAGAAAATCTCTTGCAGAAACTAGATTTAAATAGGTGCCATACCTATCTGATGAAGGAATTGTTGGGTGTTCATTTTCCTTAGAAACTTAATAAGCTTTGGAACTAAATGCAAAGGTAAGTTTTGTCTGGCACAGAAATAAATAATTTTACTAGCTGATATAATCTCCTTATCTTCAACATTAGCAAGTAGTTCCAATCCCTATTCAATGGGCCATACTATTTTTTTTTCATTTTCAGCATTTTTGAATGAACTTGTTTTGCCTTCTTATGCTGAGCAGATTCTCCATGGGATCTTAAGGAGGATTTCTGATAGGATGTAGATCCCTCTTGAGCAAAAAACATTATCTACCTTTGCTGCAAGACAGAATCTACAATACATCACCTTCATCTCTTTGTTGTCAATCACCTTGCTTTCAATCTTTAACCACTTAAACTCATGAACCCAGCTAAATTTTGCTTGCCTAACAATTTTCTTACTTGATTCAGAATTTGCATTTGCTTCATCCATTTTAGTTATCCTCTCCAAACAATTCAGCCATTGTCTCTCTTCTATTTACTACACTTGCCCTATTGCCCCAATTCAAAGTTGTTTGCTTCATCTTTCTAGAATTGTAACTTGCCTTGCATCATGCTTGCACGACTATTCACATAGTCAGGATCATTAATGATACATTACATAGGAATATTCTAGAATATTCTAAGAATATTCTAGACATTTACTTTATAGAAAAAGGGTGTCATTTGACAAATTATTAATGTGTAAAGCATGTGTTTTGACAAGTTAAATTTTTTGATTCCAACTGATTGAAGACTAGCTATATAAGTGTAAAAGAGGAGATGTCCCCTTGGTGAGAAACTCCTAGGATCCTTGAGGTAGCACGCATGGGACCTAGTGCTGGACACTTTGGGGGGAGAAAATGGCTAAAGATCCTACAGATAGAACTGTGGTGGCCAACAATCTTCTAAGATGCCACTAGGATAACAAGGAGATGTAGTGATTGCAAGCGGATCACAAAGTACCACCCATCATTAGGTATGTCTGCGTTTGAGAAGTGGGGACTAGACTTCATAGGGGAAGGGTCAGGGGTTCAATTGTCGGGTTTCTTGCCAACACTTTTGCCCAAATGAGCATTGGGCATCCTCAATCCATAACGAGCTCGCACTTATCTTCAAATGGATTCAGAAGGGCGTGACAGCCTAGACCTAGAAGGGATGGCCAAGGAACAAGATGCCACTGTGAAGGAGCTCACGTATCAGTACTAGGCTGCCCAAGAGGACGCCAATCGATACAACATGCAAGAGTCATCCAGAGTGTCCAATAATGTGAAAAAGCTGAGGACTTAGCAAACGTGCAGCAGACCTACATCTCAATAACCGTCATGTTCGACAAGCTCTAGAGATGACACGAGGACCTTAAGGGACACCACAAACAACTCTAGTGCAACCATGAATAGGTGGTGAATAGGTGGTGGCTAAGGGAACCTGACAAATCTAAGAGCTCAGTGTAGGACTACAACAAAAGGAGGAAGAGCTCCAAGAAGTGCATAGGTCGGTGGCCAAGGCAAGAGAAGAGTTGCGAGTGTGCGATGAACAACTCACAAGGCACAGTAAGAAGCTAGATGATGTTAGGGCCCAACTAACTGCACAAGATAGGGAGACTATCCAGGGAGATCAAACCATGGTCGACCAACCCTAGTAGGATGAAGGCACAAAGCGAGTATGAGCCGCCAAAGCCAAGGCAAACAATATGTTAACCACGATCAAGGAGCTGAAGGAAGACACACACAACATGAGAACTAGATCAAGAAGAAGGATGAGGAGCTACAACAGGTTCGGGAGTGCATAACTCTCCTGGAAGGGAGAATGGCCGGCTTACAACAGTAGGCCGTAGAAGAACTGCAACAAGCATAGGAGCAGATCGAAGAGCTTGAGGCCTAGCTTACACAAGCCTAAGAACATGAAGTAAGTAACACGACCAAGCTCCAATGGGCCACCACACTCAGGACATAACAATATCCACATTAGAGGTAAAGATGGACATGGTGAAGAAGGAAGTCGCATCATACTAAAAGCAAAGTAGGTGGAGGACAATTATGATGTGGCACGAGGACGTGCTAAAAAGTAAGTTTGGGCATTTGGTTGGCGATGATACAGCTACCGTTGAAGTGGAAAGTTAACACATATGAGTGGTGGTCCTTGGATTGAGGCCAAGACCCTTGGTAGGTGGTAGCCCTAGCAACCTCAAATGGCAACGTGGGTAGACAATGAAGGCTGTCAAGCCGCACTAACAGATCGAGACATGTGTCAAGTGGCACTAATAGTGAGCTAGATCAATTGTTGACCAACCACCCAAGGCACAGAGGATAGAACACTTGGCGGAGGCACGTTAAGACAATTGACCTAGTACCTAGTCATATTGAAGGCACCCAACGGGAGGATGCCACTTGGGTTACAAACAAGTACCACCCAACCCACTATATAAGTGGGTAGGTGATTAGTGGGAGGGGGTCCTAGTTTGTCTTCTTATTTCTGCACACGGACTTGTCTTAAGCACTTAGATAGGCTTAGATCACAATCAATCTAGGGCACTCTACCTTGGGGCATCGGCCACCAGAAAGGGCCATGCTATAATTTCATTCTACAATAGTCACATCTTCCTTTATACGCTTATTACCAATCAAGCAACAAAAGCCCTTCTCTCTCTCTCTCTTACCCAACTTATGCTCACATTTCCCGATAGAACTCCAGACCTCCCAGTTCCACATACCTGGACCCTCACATCATCTAGGTAGAAGCCACCACTGCATATTCCTATACAATCCAAGAGGATGGCCGGATCTCTAGCTCAAACCCTAGAACTAGATGTTGGCAACAACGTCATGGTAACCACCAGAACCACCTACATTCACACTCACTCCACATCTGGCATGCGGAGTCCCTGACAACCATATTGTAACAATCCACCAATGAGATGTGTGATATGGAATTTCTTGCAATCTTATCCAATTGCACCTTAATAATGGAGACATACGTGCACTTTTGTGTTTTTGAGATGTTTGATAATGACTTTAATCATCCATCCGAATCTTAACTAGTATATGACAAAACAGAGAATATGTTTTTGTCTAGGCATTTCAATTGAGAAATAGGCCATGGCACGAATTCATTCTAGTAAAGTTAAGAAGCCACAACTATGATTTATTCGACAACTACACCTACATGGTAATAGCTCAATTCCTCATTTCCAATTATATATTGGCATACAACAATGGATCCACAATAGATGAGGTGTTTGTCGTATAAAAAAATTAGACTTTTCTTTATAGGCCACTTGTTATGATCCTAGCATTTTGTTATATGTTAAACACAAGAATCAGTAAAATTCAATTTGTGAAGTTAATTTAAGTTTTAAACTCACTTGGAGGTGGGGTCATGGTTGTAGTCTTTATATTCATTATTAAACATGTTATCTTGGCTTGAGCACCTTTATAGTGATTGTCGGCGTGAGTGCCATGCATAGGAGCTCCTCCAATGTGAAACCATAGGTGAGTGCGATCATCGGAATTGAAACCCCATGTAACATATGTATAAAACTTATTGTACTTTGTCAACTCGTTGGCCTTTGTAATACATATCCACAAGATCTGAATTCAAACATTTTTAAACTAAGAAAATGAATCATCAATCAAATATATAAATACGTATTATCTACAATTATACTATCTATATATGAAAATATATATATATATATATATATATATATATATATATATATATATATATATATATATATATATATATGTATGTATGTATATATAGATATAAGTTAGGAAGATATAAGTACCATCCCAGTATCATCTGTTTACATTGGTACATTACAGTAAATATGAGTGCATCTACTTCTATAGTTTTTGATGTATGGAGTGTGTAAGTCAATATATTACAGCAAATGTAAGCGAATCTACTTTTTTTTTCCCATAATTTTATGTGCTAAACATTATCTAGGCATTCTCAAGCTACATTTACCTAATTATTTAATTTAGCTTTGTTAAATTAAACTTTCATAAATTTATTTTGATAATTCATTTAACAAAAATTTATAAAAATAAATTCTTTAAATAGAGAAATACTTGATCTAACTTTAACCTAGAGCTAGATCTCACCTGCATGTATATTTATATAAAATATAACAATATACAGTTAGGTGTGTTATTTTGCATTTTAAAAAATATATTTAATTCTACTTGTATAGTATAAATGTATATATATTATAACTTGCATATGCATATATATACACTTGATGAAACCATGGATATGCAGTTATGTATGTATAAACTTGCACAATAGTGCAAATGGTACATATTTCTTGCTAACTCAACTAGCAATATTATTTTACTTATATATATCATGAATAAAGTATCTTTATTCATCTACATGTCTTTTACACACACACACATGTATACATATATACTCAATAAGTAGTTTCTCGGAATGTGGGTTCAAAATCACTACATTTATAACAAAGAGGAACAAAAGACTAGTATAACCAGAAGCTAATGAAACATTCCAATAAGAATCATGTGAATAGAAAGGTGGCTAAGCATGGTAACAAGCAAAAGAAGATAATGTTGTCATTATATTGATGTTTAGGACAAGTCCACTTCTATCTTAGAGTTTAAGAACTCATTGATCCTATTATCTACCTTTCAAATTAGACATGATAATAAGCCAAAGTTTGTTACAATGCTTCATGAACTCAACTTCTAGAACTTATTTAGTCATGATATTTACTTACCTCAAATATACTTTAATTTGGTACTTCCTTTGTCAATATGGTCTTTTAGCTAGTAGTCACGTATATATGCTTAGAAATTTCTGTTACATAGGATTCTTCACAATCTCTATACATGAGATATTGTCGTTGAGGATTATTTAAGGAAATGGTATTGTAAAAAAAGCATTAATAAACCATCTGCATAACCATATTACCTCTTTTGTAATGGAATATATAGCATTGAATTGTGTATAGATACAAAAATATTTTGTAGATGATTTGTTAATATTTTGAAGATATCAAAAAAACAATATTTCAAAAGAAATGCTTTATTTCAGCCATTGAATCAAAGTTCATCGATTTATGTGCGCTTGTCCAATTTCACTGTTAATTCCAAAGGTTGACATATGCTTGGAATTGGTTCTATGGATCTGATGCTCCATATTAAGAAAAACATGTGATGGTAAGTATTTAATGAAGAGTCATTCTTAAGTTAAGTTATAGTGACCCTCTTTGTTTCTAAGAATTTTGTCTTTCCCATACAAAATACTTCATCTATGGTTGGAAAAAAATAAAGTGAATTAGATAGGTTACATTCTAGGCAGAGAACATAGTGAATGACCATGTTTATGTAATTAAAGGGGAAATTCATGGATTTAGTTTCTTACTTGCTATGCTAGATCGTTCTGTAGTAACTAGGAGGGAAGTCCCTTATACAAGTGGATTGTCGATCTTAATAAGAAGATTCAATCACTTAATAAAAAAACCAAGATTGGTGTATGTGTTATGCCACATTTTGGATATGTTGTACCAATATGATAATGCCAATCAAAATGAACATAATAAAAAACAAATATCTGATATGTTACTTTTGATAATAAAAGACCTAAGTTCTAAGTTTACAAAAAGCATTGAAAGAGCCATTGATATTTATTTAATTGATGAGATAAATAATATTTCTATTATAGATTAAAATTGATCATGGTGTTTGTTGTATACATGAATAATAAAATGATTATGGGTTAAGGAACTAGATATAAGTATCATCCCAATATCATGTGTTTACATTGGTATGTTACAATAATGTGAGTGCATCTACTTCTATAGTTTTTTTTGTACTAAGTGTGTACATCAGTATGTTATAGGAAATGTGAGCATATCTACTTTCTTTTATTTATATATAGTTTTTTTTGCTAAGCATTATCTAGGCATTCTCAAGCTACGTTTACCTTTAAATTAAATTTTTTAATAATTTATTTAACAAAAATTTATAAAAATAATTTTTAAATAGAGAGATACTTGATCTAACTTTAACCTAAAGCTAGATTTCACCTGCATGTTTATTCATATAAAATATAACAATATACAATTAGGTGTGTGGTATTTTTATAAAATACTTTAAACCCTATATATATATGATGATTGCATTCTACTTATATAATATAATATATATTATATAATTGGATATGCATGGTATACACTTGATGAAACCATGGATATGCAGTTATATATGTGCAAACTTGCACAAAGTGCAAATGGTGCATTTTCTTGCTAACTCGACTAGCAATTTATTTTCCTTGTATATATCATGAATAAAGTATTTATATTTGTATGGTATACATGTCTTTTTATTTATATAAATATATACACACACGTGTATACATGTATACTCAATAAGTGGTTTCGAGAATGTGGGTTCAAAATGACTACATTTATAGTGAAGAGGAATAGAAACCAAAAGCTAATTGTCAACATTGAATATGGACTTAAGTTGATATGAACCGAACTTCAATGTTGAGATGAAAATATAATGTTACTTCAATATTTCGAAGAACTTTTTGGGAATAAGAGGAATCATGAATTAACGTTTGGTTCATCTAAATGATTTAATAATCCAACTTTCACACTAATATTATTATGACACCAAAATACTACATTAATCTCATGTTTCAATTATTTCATAATTCAATAAAACTTCACAAACGTGTGTTAATATCTCATTCAATACATTAAAATAAGATACATTATTCATTTTAAACACTTAGCAATCCCACAAGCACCACATTGTTTGTATTGAAAAAATTTTCATTTTTAATCTAACTTAAAAACATATTTCAAGGTTCAACACAAGCCACGCTCTCATGTCTTAATTTAATAAATGTTTAATAATATTATATATATACTTTGTCAAGTCATTCATAACTAATCTTGAAGAAACATTCACAAACACTTTTAATGTTTAAATAGAATATCTTAACAAATAAGGTGATAGAAAACTTATGTTCCTAAAAGATATCGAAAAAACTTAAAAACACATTAAATCTTGAGTCATAAAAAGTCTCTATTTTTGATATTCGAAAAAACTAAATATCACTTTTTAATATTTTAAATGATCAAGATAATACTTTATATGTTCTTTGAGTACCCACATTTATGACCATAATGCAAAGTCAATAAATCGACTTTTCAAATAACTGTATTTGACTCCAAAATGAAATCGATATTGAAAACCAACACTAACTTCTAAATATCACAAGATACTAAATCTTTAAGAAGGCACATGCACCAAAACCTCCATTGTATATTCGATTATTTGTGGCTCATCAACATTCTCCAACAAAATCTATTAAACTTAGCAAGTTTTCTTATTTAGTTTGATAAGCAGAGTGGAGACTTCAACTTAATGCTATTGTTAGCCAAAGAATCACTATTGATAAAGAGCTCTAGTTAATCAACCCTCATCAAGAAAACATTGTTAACAATTTCAAGCTTAAAAAGTTAGTAATGAATGCATAATTGTGTGATGAACACCTTCACAATACAAACTTTCTTATACTCAATAAATAAGAAATATAACTGTATGTTTCTAACATTTTTTATTTTGGTAAATCATGGTATTTACCCCAAAATTGCAGCAATGGGAATGCAGTATTAAATCCTTTTACTACCATAGTTATCATCCTTGTCCTAAGCAATCAATATGTTGAAAACGTTATCTTCTTTTGCTTATTACCATGCTTAGCCACCTTTTTATTCACATGAACCTTTTGGAATGTTTCATTAACTTTTGGTTATACTAGTCTTTTGTTTCTCTTCACTATAAATATAGTCATTTTGAACCCACATTCCCGAAACCACTTATTAAGCATGTATACATGTGTGTGTATATATTTAATATATAAAAGACATGTATACCAAGATGAATATAGATACTTTATTCATGATATATACAAGGAAAATAAAATTGCAAATTGAGTTAGCAAGAAAAATGCACCATTTGCACTATTGTGCAAGTTTGCACATATATAACATGGTTTCATCAAGTGTATACAGTGCATATGCAAGTATATAATATATATATACATATATATACTATAAGTAGAATGCAATCATTATATATATAGGGTTTATATATATTTAAAATGCAAAGTATTTTATAAAATACACACACCTAAGGGCCGATTCACACCACACATTAAGTTGTGAACATTACATTAGCTGTTATTAACTTAATGTTATTAGTTAATGTCATTGATCTTCACACCAGCATTAGTTTAATCACAACAAATATGCAAGTTGTAACTAAAATGGGCATGGCTATAGTCCCATTTCCTAATAATTAGTAATTTTATTTAATTAGCATTTTCTAATATTAAAGGAATATTCTTTAAATATATATTGAAAACAGAATATCTTTAGAATATTCTATTTTGTATTCGACCATTTAATAAATTATAACATTCATTGAACAAAATTAATAACATTATAAAAGTAGAAAGTATTAAATTATATAATATATTGCCTAATATAACAATTAAGGAAGAGCATAAGAGATACATTATATAAATATATGTTGTTATTAAAATATTAATATTTAAATATAACATTAAATTAAAAATTTATAGTAGTAATATATATATATAAAATCCTATAATAATATAGTCAATCTTCCATATCATTTTTTAAATTTATATAGTTAAGTAAACAATTTGGTACTATTATTAAAGAGTTTATAATAATTATGAATATTAAATATATGATATTTTATAATTTTGTAATTGCTTTAAGCTTCAGAAAACATACATTCCCTTGCAGTTTTGTTAATCGTGACTTTATCAACGCTTCTTGACATCCACCCATATCGAATGGATTTAACATTTATAAAACATGCTGGGTCTTTTTGATTGGGAGACCATGTTTTCTCTAGGCATCCATTATATCTTTCGCTCTCCTTCTCGTGTCGCCTTTTTTTGGTTTGAACCATGCAACCTTAACAATACTATTTTTTGTGATTACTTCAGGTGTGTCGATAATTTGACCCATCCAAATAGGCTGATTATATGACGCATCTGGAGTAATGAGAACCATCATTAGTTTTTGAAGATCCTTGCAGCAATCAAAGTATGCTTTAGGTTTTTGGTTCCTTTGTCCAACAAAGTGTGGGGTTTGCACTTCCACATCACTACTGGCTTCTATGTCGTCTGTGCTCAGTGATGTCATTTCAATCTCCTCTCGCCACCTTGTTTT
>PUQB01000219.1:272500-361101 GCA_003024785.1 Selaginella tamariscina | reverse complement strand
TAAATACATTTTCAAATTTACATGTCAGACCGACAATACTTATTCAATCAAATTTCAAAAATAAAATAATAAAAATATAAAAGAGAGTTGACACAAATTAACCGACACTCTAACATATATTATTCTACATTCTTAATATTCTAGTATATATTATTAAGTATATATTATAAATATACATTACTTATACAATAAATAAATTGATATATTACTATGTATTATTTAAAATATATTTATAGTGTGTTTATTAATATTATTTCTTAATTACTCAAGTAATTAATTTACATTTCTTTATATTAATGGGAATATTCTTTATTATTTTCTTATTATTCTAAGAATATTCCAATATTAAACCTGATTTATCATAATTAAATTAGTATATATTCTTAATTATTTCAGTAATTATTCTACATTTGTATATATTAATGGGATTTTTCTCAATTAATTTCTTATTATTTCAAGAATATTCCAATGTTAAATCTTATTATCAATATTAAATTAATATATATAATTAAAACTATATATGACTGTATATTAGATAAAATGATATATTATTATGTATAATTTAAAATATGTTCATAGTGTGTATATTAATATCATTTTCTTAATTATTCGAGTAATTAATCTACATTTCTTTATATTAATGGGATATTCTTTATTATTTTCTTATTATTCCAAGAATATTTCAATATTAAACATGATTATCATAATTAATTTAGTTAATTATTTCAGTAATTATTCTACATTTGTATATATTAATGGATTTTCTCAATTAATTCTTATTATTTAAGAATATTAATATTAAATTAATATATATTATTAAAACTATATATGACTATATATTAGATAAATGATATATTATTATGTATAATTTAAAATATGTTTTATAGTGTGTATATTAATATCATTTTCACTTTAATTCAATGTTTCTTTGCACACATATATAAACACAATAAAAAATTTATATATACACATGCACATGCATTAGAAGCACTTACAGAGACACATATGCACACACATGCACAAGCCGATGAGTGAATCACGATATAAATAAAGCATATAACTTTGTATTTATAATTTAGAGTTAAAAACCCAAACCAAACATTTATAGTTACACACACTCTACACTGAGCTTACATATGTTTAGTGTTTAAAGTAAATTTATATTAAATAATAAAAAAATGTGCATGGAATTAGTTTATATTAGTATAAAGATTTTATATTAAATATATATATTATGTGCTATGATTGCTTTCAAATGTGTTTAATATATTATGTCATTTTAAGTTAAAATTGGGTAAAATTCAAATATGTACATATAATTTTAAAAAGAGCAAATTATAATTTGCATTTTTAAAAATGAAGTTTTTTAAATTAATTGACAAATCAGTGATTTTATGTTATCTATTTGACTATCAACAATTCTTTATGCGTGTTTTTGTGTATTTATATACGAATAATAGACTTTTTATACAAATGTTTAAAATTTAATAATAAAATACTTACATTGGGTTTAAACCTTAAACCAAATGGAGAGATACGTTGTTTCTTTATTGAAAACATCATATTCAACGCATATATGATCCATATGTACTTAGTTTTGTGTATATAATACATTGAATTTACACATGTAATATGTATGTATGTTTGTGTGTATACACGTGTGTATGTATATATGTGTACTAATATATGCAATGTGTATGAAATTAATTTTTTAACACTATCTCTCTTCTCTCATACAACACACCATGCATGATCCATAATAATATGTACTGTCTCTCTTCTCTCAAACATAACAAAAATATAAATCATGCAGGACCTTCCATGATTTATATTTTTGGGTGTATGTGATACACCACACACCCACACACGCACAAGGAAGGCTTGACTTAATAGCAGGATAAGAACTAGGAACAAGACGAGAATATGAGGCAAGGAGTAAGACAAAACAAGACAAGATGATGTACAATGACTGGTGTTAATAATAACTGATGTACAACAATTAGGTCGGAGCTTTTATGCTCACAACTCCAAGAGCTAATCTAGGCATGAGCAATCTAGTCATGAGCTAAAAATGATGTCCCTTATCCTGTAGGTATATCCTGTAGGCATATCCTGTAGGAATGTCCTGTAGGCATATCATGTATCCCATATCCTGTATCCTGTATTCTATATCCTATATTGGGTTGTGACAACTGTATCTTGTATCCTGTATCGGGTCGTGACACATGGTGGTCGGTGTCCCAGTTTTTGCACTCCCACACTGTGTCTAGATAGTTTCGGGCTTCTGCCGCCCCCTTGTGATCCTTGGTTCGCTTGTGCCGTGCTGCCTTGGTGAGGGCCTTTTGCCTGACGCTACCCGAGCCTGGAGGTCGGCCATTGGAGGTCGCCATTGTGCCCTTGTTCCATTCTTTGCGCCTGCTTGGCTCATGATATTCTAGCGCTCTGAATTTTTGTGCATGTCCAAGATTTGGCATGTGGACACGGACCTTATTCCCCTCTTGGTGCAAAATCTTATTTGTTGGTGCTCCCAATCATGCTGCACGAGTCGACCAAGAAGCAGGTCAAATCCCCCTCTGGCGTGCATGTCGAGGATCACAACGTTTATCCAAAATTTGACAATTTGGACCTCGACTTCTACTGCCCTAGGATCCCCTTGGGTTTTACCTGGTGACCACAAGAAAGGGAGTATGTCAGAGTTTTTACCTGGTGCCACAAAGGCGGCTTGCCAGGTGCCAACCCTGGAATCCCCTCTCTGGAAACCCCACGGAATCTGGTAAAGTAACCCGTATTAGGAACCCAAGCCTTAGGAACTCAAACCCTAACTGACTAAGTCCACAACGAGACTCACCTTGTGAATCAGGATACACGGACTAGCCGAGCTTTAGGTGTCGTTCCTAGCTTGGCGTGGTTGAGGCGGCCGGAGCAAGGCCTCAACCACTAGTTTGCGGAACGTGAACTCGGGCAATGTCTTTGAGCTTGCGAGCAGGTTTTCGGACCAAGGAATCTGACTAACTCCTTGGAAGTGACGTGCCCCTATCTCAAAGGCAAGATCCTGCCAACGATAAGGATAGTCTAACCCTAGGGTGGGTTGTACCCCTGTCGTGTGGAAGTTTGGGCGGCACAACGAGGGTTGCACCTTGACGACACAAGCTTAGCTTGCACCGGTAGGAGGTTAACGAGCTCTCTTTTGAACCCAGGAAGCCTCACTACATATACTCTACCTTATTTATGTGACGGACCCCCCCCCCCTGTTTACCTAAATGAGTAAGTGGGCTGGCACGGAAATGCCAGCCCTTAGAGAAAATGGTTGTCCTAACCTAACCCTAAACCTAACCCCTAGGGGGGGGTATTAGGGCGTGGGGTTAGGGCAACCCTAGGGTTAGGTCAACCCTAGGGGTGTCCCTAACCCTTTTTGACAAGCTATATTTAACGAAAACCTAGGAACGTCAAACTGGGGGAGAGTTTTAGAGGTAAGTACTACTTCGCCTAGAGTTTCTCAAATACCTAATGACACCGGCCGGACTACCTAAACACCAAGTGCACTAAGTGGGGCTGTTTCTCACTACATCTAGGGTTCGTCACACAACTCGGTAGGTAACAACAGTCAAACCCCAAAGTAAAGGGTCGAGTCATAGTAAAAACTATGACACACTCCCCGCCTTTGAAAATGTCAACGTCCTCGTTGACGTCTAACTCCAAGACTAGATAGTTAGGAAAAATTAACTGAAAACTAACATAATCACTCTATGCGGAGTCAGCCAAAAGTTCACAAGTTTTATTACCCCCCTTGCATTACGCGAAGCCAAGTACTTCAGAACCGTCGTTCACTGAGTCGAAACTCAGCTGCCGGAGGCACCACCTGCGACAAGAAGTCATTTGGAGACCTTTTGCACGTCTGCAAAGTCTGTCACCCGACACAGACAACAAGTTAGTTAATTTCTTTAAGTTAACTAGAATTTATATTGGAGGCCTCTAGTTAGGTTGTTGTCGGCCCCTAGGTTAATAAGAAATAAGTTCTTTATTTCTATCATCATTACTAACAGTTTGAGACCTTGCCTCAAACTCATTCACTATCTCCATCGCGTTCTGTAGATTCTCCAATGGTTCCCATGTCGACTCGCATGCCGGGTAACCTTCCACTTAACAAGATATTCTCGTTTACGTTTTGCGTCCCTCGGCTTTAATATCCTTTGCATCCAATATCGACTCAACTTCGAACTCCTTCTATCGCCACCAGCTCAGGAAGGACGTAAGTTTCATATCTCTGCGGATGTTTCTCATCCTTGTGGAATGGCTCGAGTAAATTGACATGAAACACATTGTGTATTGTTCCCAACTCTGGAGGAAGATCTAACTCATAAGCCACTTTCCCTACTTGCTTCACCACCTTGTATGGACCTATGTAGTGCGATAGAAACTTCCTCGAAAGAGTCGTTGGAACCTTCAGGTTTTTGGTACTCAACAATACCATATCCCCAACCTGATACTCTACATCCCGCCGATGTTTATCGTACTGCTGACGATACCTTTCCTGTGCTGCAGCCATCGCTTGACGAGCAGCTTCCCATGTTCGATACAATTGTCCCGTGAACTCTGCTACAGATGGAACTCGATTGCTATCGTCTTTCGGTAACACCATACTCTGAGGAATACCACCCTTATTCCCAGTTAACACTTCCATCGGGCTACATCCGATTGCAGTGTGCATCGAGTTATTGTAACATATCTCAGCCATATCTAAGTGTTCAGCCCAATCAAGTTGATCACCTTGAACATAGCATCTGAGATAGTCCTCGACTTGTCGGTTCACCCTCTCCGTTGACCATCAGTTTGGATGGTAAGGTACTAACTTGAGCATCGTACCAAATGCTTAAAACGTTCCCCAAAACTTCCAGTAAACGAGGATCCCGATCTGAGATCATGTTTCCGGTAGTCGCGCACTCTTATGACTTCGTGGAAGAACAACTTTGCTGCTTGAATTGCATTCACTGTCTCTACAGTTGGAATGAAATGAGCAACCTTTGAAAACGATCGACTACCACCATGAGCGCATTAAACCACAAGATTTTGGCAATCCCATGATAAAGTCCAAAGTAACACTTTGAAATGGCCGCTCTGGAATCGGTATACATGCAACTTCCCAGCTCGTTTTTGCGATCGGCTCTTTACTTGTTGACATGTGGGGCATGTCTTGACATACTTGGCAACATCATCTATCATACCCGGCCAATAGAATCCCTGTTCAACAAAGCCAACGTCTTATGCCTTCCACCATGTCCTGCCAAAGGAACGTCGTGATGCTCTCTTAACAGCCTCTCCCTCCATGTCCCTTCTGGAACATAGAGTCTCTTTTCTTTATAATAAAGAACTCCATCTCGTACCAAAATGGCCTGTTTGAGTGCATCCATTCGACTTTCTATTCCTGCTGGAATATTACCATCTCTTCGTAATGATGAACTTGTTTCCTCTTTGCCACCAGGCTCAAAGCCTCCTTAGCAAACTTGTCCTGAGGATACGCCGTCACAAATTCATCCACCAAAGTTGACACGGGTGCTGACATAATCGAAGATGACCCTTTCTACTGAGTGCATCAGCTACCACATTGTCCTTTCCCGCTTATGTTTGATTTCAGGCTGAAATCGTGCCAACTTCTGCTGCCATCTAGCATACTTCGGCGATAGCTTCGGCTGCGTTTCAAAATACCTTAGAGTTACACTATCTGTCCAAACCACAGTGCCATGACTTGGAAGATAATGACGCCAATACTCCAAGGAAGCAACAATAGCATACATCTCCTTTTCGTGAGTAGGCCATCGAGTTTGCGCGGCATCTAACTTCTTCGAGAAAAAGGACACTGGATGTCCTTTTGTTGCAATACACCACCAATTGCAAAGTCGGAAGCGTCACATTCTACTTCAAAGGGATCTTCAAAGATGGGCAACTGCAAAACTGGCTCAGAAGAGATAGCCTCTTTGAGTTTGACGAACACACGTTGGCACTCTGGAGTCCAATGCCATGGAATGTTTTTCGTAAGATCTGTCAATGGGGCCGCTATTTCCGAGTAACCCTTTATGAATCTTCGGTAATACCCTGTCAGACCAAGAAATGATCTAACTTCATGCACGTCTTTTAAAGTCATCCACTCAGTAATAGCTTGAATTTTCTTTGGGTCCATGGCAACCTCCCCACCTGAGATCAAGTGTCCCAAGAAATCTATCTTGGTTTGACCAAATGCGCACTTGCTTTCTTTAGCATACAACTGGTTCTCTCTCAACCTCTGAAACACTTTTTCTAAGTGTTCCACATGTTCCTCAATTGTCGAACTGAAAATCAGAATGTCATCAATATACACCACTACGAACTCGTCTAGATAGTCTCTAAACACATCATCCATCATTGTGCAAAAAGTTGCTGGAGCATTGCACAACCCGAATGGCAAGACTAGAAACTCAAATGATCCATAACGCGTTCGAAAAGCGGTCTTCTCAATGTCATTCTCTGCTACCCGAATCTGATGGTACCCGATCTCAAGTCTATTCTTGAAAAATACTTTGCTTTATAGCCTATCAAATAAGTCGTCCACTCGTGGAAGAGGATACTTATTTTTGATAGTTATCGCGTTCAGCGCTCGATAGTCCACACACATTCGCATCGTACCATCCTTTTTCATTACAAACAAGATAGGTGCACCATATGGCGATCGACTAGGTCGAATGTGTCCTCGACCATCAATTCTGTCAGCTGTCTCTTCAATTCTACTAACTCTTGAGGATTCAACCGATATGGGGCTCTTGCCGGTGGAGACGAACCTGGCAAAATCTCTATCTGTGGTCCACAACTCGACGTGGAGGTAACTCGGCGGCAAGTCTTCTGGCAACACATCCTTAAACATGTTCAAGACTTCCAAAATAGGTTCAGGAACAGAATCTCCTATTTTGACTTCACCAGTATCCAAAACCATTGCAAGAAACACACGTTCCCGATGTCTAACTGCCTTACGCAACTGAGTTAAGGTAAGGAACATAGGATTCCAATCCTTATCAGTTAGCGTTTCCATTTGAGCGTGTCTTTCTAATGTCTTCTTTATCTGCTGCAAGCGTGATTCGATTATCTCCGAACCCCTCATTTCGATTACATGTTTATGGAACCATTCCATACCCAAAAAAGTCAAACCCCGTCATATTCAAGACAACTAAGTCTAGCTTAGCCTTCCAATCTTTGATTTGGACAGGAACTGCCCTTGCTATATTATTAGTATTTTGAGAACCTTTGCCAAAATTGATCTTTATTTCACACATCTTTATTACATCCAAATTCAATCGACGAGCTAGACTAGTCGATATGAAGTTGTATGTTGCTCCAGTATCGATCATCATTCGGACTCGGTCCCCTCGTATCCTTCCTGTCAAATATAGCAAAGGGTCAGTTTTGTCTTGAATAGCGAATAAGGCAGGTTGTGTCTGGCACAACATTACCTCTTCTGACTCATCTTCCGGATCTTCAAGCGTTTCTGGTTCAGCAACTTCCTCTTCTACCATCGCCTTGAAATGTCCTGATTGTTGTGAGGGTGCCGACACTCTTTAGCAAAATGACCAGGCTTGTTACAATTATAACATTTCACACCCCGCCTGCGGAACGCGGGGAGCAGACTTTGGAGCCGATCCTTTGGCTGCTGAGGAGGTGGTAACGCCAATGGTTTCCGAAATCCGGTGGGTCTTGATGTGTCCGAAAACTTGGAACTGCCGACAAAGGGACTTGCACTTCGAATTGATGGCGATTGATCTGGTCGCCTATCAAACCTTCTGAACCCAGACTTTGGAGGAAACCTCCTTGGTTTAGGTTTTGCTTCCTCCCCTTTGTACAAGTCTTCTAACGACATGCCATAAGCAACCTTTTGAGCTGCCTCTTGACATTCCCGATAGCTTGTTGGCTTGTACCTTAAGATTTCTCTTCGCGTTTCTCATTCAAGCTAGCCATGAAGCAACTTCGAGCTTCATCATCACTCATATTTGGCACCAATCGCCGTACACTTTCGAATCGATAAACGTGGTCCATTGGACTTCCCCGAACTCCCTGTTGACAAAGTGCCAGGTCAGCACGCAATCGCAAACCGAGATCATCCGGCATATACTGCTTTTTGATCTCCTTTTTCATGTGCTTCCAGCTGTTTCGGTATCCACGTTCACCTTCAACAATTCGCCACCAAGTCTTAGCTTCTTCTTTAAGAAACTGCTTGGCACATGCAACCTTTTCTGTCTTTCTCACGGAAGCAGCCTCGAAATAGCTTTCCATATCATACAACCAGTCATCCAAAACCTTGTAATCCTTTGAACCCATGAAATTCGAAGGCTTTACCGGTTTGAATTTACTGGGACCTCCACCACCTACTTCCGTCGAAGAATCTGATTCAGAGGAACCTGACTCTGAGTCATGCTTCTTCTTCTTTTTCCGTGTGTCTGGTTGCGGAACATCTGGCACTGCGTATTCGTTGGAATCCGAACGGCAACATTATCGATTCGGTCGTTCAACCCAAACATCCCCTCGAAGTTCGTTTAGGGCATCCATCATTATTTCTCGCCAACCAGGTCGTTGTCTAACCTAGGGGGTCGACCTGGATCAGCTCATCCATCTCCTCATTTTGAGCCTCTGCGACAGCCCTCTCTGCCTCAGGCTCTGGTTGCTTTCTCTTGCTCATCGTATTGAACCCTAGTGTCAACACTCGGAGAATATGCTTGGAATATTCCCAATGTGAAATTGGAAACACCCTGCACAGGTTGTACACCCACACACATCAGCTTAAACTAGCATAAGACTTTCGGACATACCTAGAATCTCACGCCGACTCACTGAGCAAGTGTTCTCCGAAGTTTGACAACTCACAGGATCAAACTCTCTGCGCAGAATACAGACATGTCAACCGAAAGCAATAGAGTATCAAGAATTTAGAGTTATCTAAACATTGAAACACCTACACTTAAGGCAGTCCTACTGACCGCAGAGAACTTGCTCCGATACCAATTGTCAGAGTTTTTACCTGGTGCCACAAAGGCGGCTTGCCAGGTGCCAACCCTGGAATCCCCTCTTGGAAACCCCACGGAATCTGGTAAAGTAACCCGTATTAGGAACCCAAGCCTTAGGAACTCAAACCCTAACTGACTAAGTCCACGAACGAGACTCACCTTGTGAATCAGGATACACGGACTAGCCGAGCTTTAGGTGTCGTTCCTAGCTTGGCGTGGTTGAGGCGGCCGGAGCAAGGCCTCAACCACTAGTTTGCGGAACGTGAACTCGGGCAATGTCTTTGAGCTTGCGAGCAGGTTTTCGGACCAAGGAATCTGACTAACTCCTTGGAAGTGACGTGCCCTATCTCAAAGGCAAGATCCTGCCAACGATAAGGATAGTCTAACCCTAGGGTGGGTTGTACCCCTGTCGTGTGGAAGTTTGGGCGGCACAACAGAGGGTTGCACCTTGACGACACAAGCTTAGCTTGCACCGGTAGGAGGTTAACGAGCTCTCTTTTGAACCCAGGAAGCCTCACTACATATACTCTACCTTATTTATGTGACGGACCCCCCCCCCCTGTTTACCTAAATGAGTAAGTGGGCTGGCACGGAAATGCCAGCCCTTAGAGAAAATGGTTGTCCTAACCTAACCCTAAACCTAACCCCTAGGGGGGGGTATTAGGGCGTGGGGTTAGGTCAACCCTAGGGTGTCCCTAACCCTTTTTGACAAGCTATATTTAACGGAAAACCTATCTGTAACGTCAAACTGGGGGAGAGTTTTCTAGAGGGTAAGTACTACCTTCGCCTAGAGTTTCTCGAGGTACCTAGTGACAGCCGGCCGGACTACCCCTAAACACCTAAGTGCACTAAGCGGGGCTGTTTCTCACTACAACTAGGGTTTGCCACACAACTCGGTAGGTAACAACAGTCAAACCCCAAAGTAAAGGGTCGAGTCATAGTAAAAACTATGACAGAGTAGGCTCCGAAGTTGGCATATGTAGCTCCCGATGGAGCTCTGTTGACACAATGTTGACTATCAACCCTCTATCTATAATCACCTCGCTGATCATGCGGCTTGCCATACAAATTAGAATGGTTGGCACATTGTTTATGTAGTCCACTGTGGTTGTAGTGCCTCTTGGTGGGGCCTTGCTGCTGGTTGTGCTCGATTCCCCCATCGTGTGGCTGGAATAAGTGGCACTTCTTGCCCGTCGATGCCTTGGCCTCTCCCATACTGAAGGCAGAGCGTTTCCATCTCCTCACCTTTCTCAACGATTCTTGGCCTTGGTTGGGCTTTGCTGGTCCTGCAGCAGTCGGCACGTTGGTTTGCTTCCTTACCCACTACTTTAATACTGTGGGTTTTGTTGCCTGTTCCTTTTGTGGCGCCTTCGCGTTCCCCTGGTTCCACGTACTTGCGGTTGCCTTGTTTCGTCCGCTAAGGGAGCTTGCTGCACTGTGTTTGTCTCATCATCCGTCTGGTAATACGATCGTTACTTTTGGTTCACTTGCGGTGCGGGGGTTGGTGTTGGGCTGGCGGGGATCTGCCCGTTACCCACCCTAGCGGCGCCAGTTGCTTGCGCCTCTAGCATTGGTAAAGCGGGTGTGGGCGTCCTCATAGTGTGCACGTCATCTCCTTCCGTTCTAGCCGTCTTTCTCTATCACCATACCTGCGTCGGTAGGGCTGCTGCTCGCGGGAATGGGACCTACGATTCCGGTCTCCAGATTGTGACCTCCTACGAGGTTGATTGTCCCCCTCCGCCCTACGGTCGTAACTCCTTTGGCTATCTGCATCCCCTTCGGCTTTTCGTTCCACTGTCAATGCGGCTGCTTGTGGTAGCTTATTGCTTAGGAGTTCGGCCAGCCGATAGCAATCGTCCATGTTGTGAGCGACAATAATTGTCCCCACGTGTGGTGTATCCCATTTGAGCCAGTGTTGCAGTTAAGTCTTCCTTTTGTGTTGCCCCTCGTTGGGCCTCCCCATGCTGTAGCTGCATGTGCCCCTTGGCTCCCGACTGTCTCTCCTTTCTGGCAGGTTTTGGAACATTCGAGAGGTTTTCCTCATTCGTGGTGGTGTCATTTGCCACCTCAACGTCTGATTTGTCATGCGTCTTCCTCTCTTGGTGTCTCTTGGCTTCCCGCTTCTCCACCTTCTTGGTGTATCAAAGTAACTTGTCGAATGTCCATAGATTGATCCACTTGCGAATCTCACATTTTGGTACCACATTTTCTTGGTCAAGTTGACTGGGGCATCCCTTAGCTGGGCAATGTACCCAGCATGCGGACTGTGTATTCGTCGACCGACTCTCCCGCTTTCTATTTCATGCTTGTTAACTTGTGGATCACCTCTTCCTCACTCTTTTCCTCCCGGAAGATATCCAGAAATGCCCTCCGTGCGGTTTCCAGCGAGCTCCTTCGTTGGCCTCATGGAATCGCATCCACCATGCATGTGCCTTCTTGTCCAAAGTGCATGTGAATGCACTCAGCTTCTTGTGGTTGTTGCTTACGCTCCTCAGTTCACATACCTGTTCAAACTTGTGTACGTGTTAGTTTGCGTCTTCACCCTTCGCTCCACGGAACGCGGGTAAGGGCACTGTTGCGGTGCTCTCCTACATCGATTGAGCGTGTGGGCTAATAAGGTTACGGATTGATTCCCATGGCATCCCATTAAACCTGAAAAGTGCTCTAATTCGACCCTCCACTTCAGATGTGGTGTAGTTGATGTCCCGGTATTCTGTGGGTACCTTTCTCCTCCCTCGCACCCCTGCCCTCCTGTTGAGGGTGGGTGATGAGGACGAGCTCCTCCCGATTGTCCTCAGGGGCCCCCTCCGCAGGACCAACCTGACGGCTGGTGGCACGGCTGGACAGTATTCTTTCATCCAGTGAGTGGCTTTGTAGGACCGTGTAGGAATCCCTCATAGTGTCTAGACGGTCGTGGTTGATGGGCGGATCCTCCTTTCCCTGAGACGATATCCCCTCGTCTCATGGTGATTGCGGCTTTGCCGTGTGCTTTGGCGGATTTCCTCGCGGGGCCAATACGGTGTTGGTCACTCGAGCGGATTTTCTCGCCCCTGGACGGAATCCCCTCGCCCCTGGATGGAATCCCCTCGTCCCTTGCCCAGAGTGGCCACTATGTGGCCCCCCTTACTGGTACCTCCTCCTAGCCCGTCAGCTTGTCGACGTCCAGTCACCTTCGCACAAGTGGTCATCCCATGTGTACCTTGACCTTCCAAAGCCTCGAGTTCTCATCCTGGTAACCACCCTGGCTTGTTGCGTCGTCTGATCGGATGAACTCCTTTCGATGTTCCAATTAATAACATGTGAGTATTTTTGTTAAGATTCTAGACTTACAGTTCCAATGAATAGATTTCAGCAACATCTGTGGAAACAACACTGCCACATATTCTACTTGCTGTAAAGACGGTCTGCACTAGTACTGAAGGAACTTAGAAAATCCTCGAGTCACTCACAAAGGTTGATCATCTTGAGGTGCGGAAGTGGAAGGAGAGTGCAACAGGAAAGGCGGCTTGGCATCCTCTTCTAAACATGATCTGTGCAAAGATCCTTTTCAAGGTAATCTTCGGTTTGATTGATAGGCAAACGAGATTGACGATGATCTCAACAAAGCAGTCACCAGTGCTAAAGGCAATCCACAGCTTGAATAAACCTAAAAGCAGCTGGTGTACAAGAAGCATGACAAGCGTATGCCACAAGTTCCTCTATCATAGACCCAGAGTTGGGGGAGGAGTGGTTACAGAAGGTGACAACATCTCTCAGAAGCAGTGTCGCTGGATGGGCATTGAGAAGCTGTACGCGATGTTAAAGACAAAGATTTCAAACATGCTGCGACTTCGATACTTGAACAAGCTCACTCGTCTTGAATCCAAGGTAGAACAACAAACACTTGGGGCTACCAGGCATGCAGGACAAATAGTGGATCAAGTGGTTCACCTTGGACTTGTATTGGAAGGCTGTGTGTGAGGAAGCCATTCAGATCCTAAAGGGACTGCGAGAGGATGGTGAAAAAGCTGGAACGGATGTCGACTTCATGAGCTGGTTTATGAGATGCGAACTCAGAGCAAGTGCCTGGTCTTTCAGCCCTTCCATGACTGTGTACTATTCACTTATTCGATGGAGCTGAATGAGTTTTGGAGCGTGAGGAGTCTGCGTGTTGGATGATATAGAGGTAAGCTTTCATTCTAGCATTGCTACTGACTAAACATTGTTGTTACAAGTTCATACTAGCGAAGAAAAATGGCTCTGTCTTAGACGATGAAGCTGTGGACAGATCATACAAGCAAGCCTCACATGTGGTCAAAGAGCAAAGGAGCTCTAACACCATTTGAAGCGAGCATGTTCCATTTTGGCTCGACTGTCCTTCACAGCAACCACCGGCTTGGGAGAGCTCACTGTTCAACGAGCATGCCAATGATCTTCCAGCGATTGTTTGGGAGCCGGACGAAGTAGAGGCTATCAAGAAGAGCAAGATGAAGAGATGGTGCAGAAGACATTTACACTTGCAAAGGCATCAGGAGTGGGACCAAGCTCTTCTACGGCACCTCCGCCAGCAGTCGACTTTACACTCAATGAGGTCCAACCACTTGTAGTTGGTTTGGACAATCAAGGACGACCTGATGACCTTCATCCCGACACTAGCTGCATCTCGTGGATCCTACGACCTGGCTATGTGCGATATGGAGGAGATGAGCAAGTCTTTCTTTGAGCTAGGTGCTTCCCAGACAGAGGTGTACACCAAGCTTCGACAACAGGTTGACAAACTACACATGGTTGAGTCACAAATGTTGTTCCAGGAAGTGGCAGGTGAATACGTCTTCAACCTTGTCACCTCAACTTGCCGAATGAGCTTGTATATGGAGGTGCTAACATCAATAAGGACATTGTGCATCTAGATCCAATGAAGTTTGAGGAGGCCTTGCAGTTCAGTGGAATGCACTTGGTAGCAAGTGGTTTCATGGTCATCTTCGCGACTTCTCCTTCGGTTTTGGCGGTAATTCAAGTGGCTGTAGTAATCAACCTGAAAGTTGCAGGGACTTATAGCGTCTACGTGCACAAGGCTGGGGATACCATGACAAAATTATGGTACGCTAGCTTTTCATGTTCAAGTTTAACTTGGTCTATGTGGCAGGATAACTTGTTAGTTCTCTGGTGCTACAAAGCTCTGAGAAGAAAGTCCAAGAAGCCAAACCCTCTAGCATTGACGAACACAATCCTTGTCGATACTGCCGACCGTTTTCATGAAGCTTGTTAAGGAAGTACTTTGCTTTGTTTATCCTAATGGAATTTTGTACATGGATGATTTAACCGAAGAGTGTTAGACTCATGCAACTTTTAATCGAGCATCTCAGTAGACTTGGCGACCTTGTCTGGGATATTGGTTCTAGAACCGGATCATCGTGTTAGTTGTCGTCGAGTTCGGAAGGAATATTGTAGGAACCGAGAAGAGTTTTTGAACTCTCTAGGTTGGCAACAAACAAGCTCATAGAAAACATTTGACTTGAGAAAAATACCAACTTAGACACCTCCACGTCCAAGCCTAGCTGGTGGTTCAAGAACTGTAGCTTTGTTTAAAATGAAGAAGAAACTTTAGCTAGTGTGTATTGAGTAATAAGTTAAATTAATATAAAAAAGAATAAGGTAGAAATATAACTATTTACTTGAAAAAAAAAAATTGCCGACGGAGGCCAAAACTGCCGACCTGAAGGAATATTCTAGAATATTCGAGCCCAAGCCTCTTGGGCCCCAAGCCTCCAGAATGGCAGCACTCTATCCCAACTACTGCGGCTCACGTTCTCTCGTAATTAGAATCTAATTGTGTAATCTCAACTACCTAATCTCTCAACGGAGGTTGTTTGACGGGATGCCAGATAAGAACATACTTTCATGGAACCCTTTGATACTTGAGTATATGCACAGAACGGAAGAGTCAGCCGCAAACTCGTTTGAGAACATGCCGGAGAGGGACATTACATCGTGGAACATCATGGTTCAGGGGTACCCAGAGAATGGAGAAGTTGACGAGGCCGAGTTTGTATTCCACAAAATGCCTGAGCACGATGTGGTGTCCTCTACTGTGGTTGTGTTCGGCTACGCACAGAACAACAAGGCGAAGAAAGCTATTGAGCTTTTCAAGTCTATGCAGGAGAGGAACTCGATAACATGGAATGCCATGATACAGGCGTACGCTGAGAAGGGGAAGATACCCGATGTGTACAAGAAGATGCTGGCGTGGAATATAGTGTGATGATTCCGACATATGCTCATTGTGGTCATCTAGATATGCGGAAGTCTATATATATTATTCACTAGTGTAGTAATGTACATAGATGATTCCTTTTGTGAATAGAAGCTACCTTATTCCTACTTCCCACTAACTCCTAGCGTGTATCTATATACCTATCTATGTCTGCCACATCACCTATCTGCCCTGCCATGTCACCTATCCCTTAACTATAGAATTCCTCGAGATGTACATTAGTCTCTCCAAGCAGGATCCACGATGCATCTCCCTCTAAAAACCACAAGGGCAGTTGCCACCGCCAGTAGATGGATGCACTCATGTTTCTAGGTCTCCTCACTAGGCGGCCAAGAGCTGGTAACCATTGTTCCTCATACACTCGATACTCCCCTATGTCACATGTGGCACGTGCTTCTTCATATGATTTGCCACCAGTGAAACCAAGGTCATTTTTGGCTTGCCAAATCGTCCACATGGTCACACACGCAAGAAGTACCACTAGTTCTGCCAAAGCCAGGCGGTTCTTCCATTATCTCTTGCCGTCCCCCGGATCAAATACCGGTCTGGTATCCCATCTCCCATGTACTCGCTAGACACCTACTATTGCACGCACATGTGCCACATGTTCACCAAGACAGGCGGTTTCCCATCCTATACAGCATCATCACACGACCCAACTGCTGAACCAAGGTCATCGCTCTACTCCATACTGCTTTGACAAACACAGTCCCATAAGCAATGCCTCTTGGTCTCCACTTCTCCACATCACATACATGTGTTACAAGGTAATCCCCGTACATTGGCTGGACTGCTAAGCTGTCTTGCAACAAAAAGCCACATGAAGGCTTTGATACCGCTCGCCAATAGCCTGTCCAAATCTCTCTCCCAGCGTCTATGCAAGCGCCCTAGGAAGCCCTATTCTACCCATGTGTTCCTCCAGTTTGGATGGAGGTTGCAGACCGGTGAAGGCCTTTCTTCCCACTCGTGGCTCATAACTGAAGAAGCCGCGTCCCGCTGCACTCGCCCATCTCCACATCTTCGAGTCTACCTCCAATTCTTCAACTAGTTGGTTCCGAAAGACCATTAAGTGCTGCCACTGTCCATGCTTTACTTCCGGGTCTATTGTTGGCCTCTTTCTTCTCCATGTCGATGACACACACCAGCCCGATATTAACTAGCTCTGGGAGTGGAGAGAAGCATACTACTTGCGGGTTAAGGAGGCCATTTGGTCCCACTTGGAATCCTGCTCCCTCCATGGCATCCACATCAGCTACATACCAAACCATCGTTCCAATGCGGCACTAGTCCCCCGCTCGGGTTTCACGTTCCGGCCAAGTACCCCCGAATTCCTTTAACACCTGCTCGCATGCTGACATCATGATACCAATTGTTGTTGTCTCACTGTCTGTTAGTCGAGCCGCCATTCCTATCCGGTTCCACTTGCAGACCCATGCTAACACCCGATCCGGCTGCATATCCAACTCCCTGAGTTGTCCCACTGTACGCAGCCCTGCTGCATGCCACCACCTGTATACGACCTTAACTCCTTGTGGCATACGCTCATCCCCAAGAGATATACCAATGCCTACCAGATGCACCAGCTCATGGAGGAATAGCGGCAAGGACACCAACTCCTCGATTCGTGATGGTTGCACGAGGACAAGGGCCGTCCGAAGCTCCATCCAATACTGCAGCAATGTCCCACTATATGAATCGCGGGGTACTGGAATCTTGAAGGGTGGCATGCTGAATATCCAACAGGGATCTTCGGCCCACTGAGTCGTTGTTGTAGTGGATGAGCGGAGCAGCTTGACTTGCAGGCACAAGGCGCGGAGCATCACTTTCCATGGTTGGCCACCTGGGAATTTGTCCTTTTCCTACCCCCTGCCACAAAATTAAAGCGATCAAGCAGCTGCTTCACGCGATCCAGGTTCTCAATGGTTCCCAACACCAGTAACCCTATGTCGTCCGCAAACAAGCTGTCAAGAACTGTTCTCTCCTCGGTGAGCCAAGGTCACACAAAGGTCCTTGGCAATCAGGTAGTGGAATTCCCCTCGGCTTGGAGGGTCAGTCATAGTGCATGTACGCATGCAATGCTTCTACCTGCATCAAAAAAGGTACGGGCAAGTAGGCAGCCTTGTCGTACCGATCTAGAGAGACGTATTAACGGGCCCATCCATCCATTGATGACCAACCGACTAGCCGATTGCCTATAGAGCCTCGCCGTCCACCTCACCCGTCTCATCACAAGCTCTAAGAATCACCAATCCACTCGGTCATATGCTTTCTCCCCATCCAACAACAGCAAGCAATAAGGCTCTGGGAGGTTCCTTGCCCACTCTCCAACTATGATCATCGTGATCACATTCTCATAGAGCTGTCGGCCCTGAGAAATCCATTCTGTGCATGGCAAACGGTCACTCGCATGACTGGTTGTAGACGATTGGCTAATGTCTTTGCAAAGATCTTATAGATCGAGTTCATCATCAAGATCAGTCTCCAGCATTGCACCTCCAACATATCCGCACTACCCTCCTTCGGGTCAACGTCACCAGCCCGTCCATGAAGCCTGCACTCCATGTCTTCCCTGGGTGTGTCTTCTTTACTACATTCCATTCAGTAAGTACCGCACCTCCTAACCATCTCCAGGCTTGTACAAAGAACTCCATGGGGATGCCATCCATGCCCGGTGACTTGTCTCGTTGATTGAGTTCACGTACCAGCAACTCGGCTTTGGTGAAAGGCTGGATCAATTGTTGTGCCATTTTGTCCGTGACCACTGAGGAGACAGTTGAAAGCACAGCTTCACACCCCCAAGAGCGGTCGGTTGTCCACAGTCAGCTGTGAAGAGTTGCTGGAAGTATGTCATGCCTATCTCCAGCATTTCATCCATGTCCTCACATATCTGTCCAGTCTCGTTCCTAAGTCCAAAAATGGGCTTTCCTCTTGTTGCTAGGCGAATGGCTCGAAAGAACTCTACATTGAGAGTGCGCTCGCTTGTGTACCATTGAAGGGTCTCTAAGCTTTGGCAAATCCATTGCCTTCTGCCCAATAACCGTTCACTTGCAGCAAGACTGATTCGAACTGCCTGTGTCCTGCTAAATACCCTACAATGTGGTCATCTGGATATGGCCAGAGAAGCTTTTTGAAGAGATGCATGTACACGATATGGCTTCGTGGATTGCCATTGTGAAGGCGTATGGACACACCGGGCATGGAGACGAAGCAGTCGAGATGTTCTGGAAGATGGTGTTGAACCCAACGAGATTTTGTTCATTAACGTACTCTCGGCATGTAGTCACGCTGGGTTTCTCAAGCAAGGAGTTTGTGTGTTTTCAGTCTTTACAAACGATGAAGGAGCGCCAGGACCAGGTGTATTGGAGAAAGCGGAGGAGCTTATACATGAGATGCACATGACGCGGATACATTTGCGTGGGGGGCACTCTTGGCAGCGTTGTAAGATGCAAGGGATGTGATCGTGGAAGGAGATGTTTGTACTCGATCCTGGAATGCAGCTCCTTACCAGCTTCTTGAGGATATGTATGTGAACCTACTGGTAAGAAGAAGAGTAGAATGAGGAAGAACACGTAAGAAGTAAAGGTACAGATACCTCTGAAGACTAGAGGGCTACTTGTAACATTGACCACTTAGTTACATATATTTATGTATGCATTCCTTGTGTGTGTGCGCGCGTGCGTGTGTGTTAGAGAGAGAGAAAGGACTCACAAACTGCAAAATGCCTTTCCGATGGATGTAATGCAACGCTCCCAATACCCAAGCCTCCAACACTCTAACATAATATGAATATGTATAATAAATACTGCAAGATATGTGTGTGTGTGTGTGTATAACATTTAAACGTCATATATATAAATGTTCAAATGTGTATTTTATTCGTACTTACAGGAAGATAAGAAACTTTCATGGTTCAAATATCCAGGAAGTGAATACTATTAGGAATCAAGTATCGAGCCTACGAGATACATAGGATGCGATACGATCCCTGGTGTCAGACCATTGGGATCGCAGGATATTCACCTTGCACATATATATAAGCAGTGGAATAAGAGATGTAATTTGTACAGTTTTGAATCAAAGAAGACGGTTCTCTTCTCTCGTTTTCTATCTTGGTATCAGAGCTTACTTTGGCTCACGCCATTTCTTGTTTACCTTCTCTAATGGCAAGCTTGGCTTGGTCGCACTGCAAGGGATCTCCATCCTGGAAGGAGCGGACAGATACGTTCCATGGGTCAAGAAGATGACCTGGCTCCTAACCATGGAAGGATTTGGTCCGTGGTTTCTCCTGGAAGAGCTGCTTCAGACAGCGAAGCGAGCTCAGGATGTCAAGCCACGATCCAGGAAACAGGAAGAGAGCAGAGAGATGGACAGAAGCTTGACTCAGGAGGACATTGACAGAGCTTGACTCAGGAACAGGACCGAGAGCAGGACAGGAACCAGGAATAGGAACAGGACGGATCTAGGAGTAGGACAGGATTAGGATAGGATCCGGGAGCAAGACAGGAAAGCACAGGATAGGATCCGGGAGCAAAACAGGAACAGGACAGGATCCCGGAGCAGGACAGGATCCAGGAACAGGACAGGAAATAGGAGCGAGACAGGAACAGGACAGGAAACAAGACAAGACAAGATTGATCGTAGTAAGACTGGTGTTGATAGTAACTGATTGTACAACAATTAGGTCGGAGCTTTTATGCTCACAACTCCAAGAGCTAATCTAGGCATGCATGCAAAAGTGGTTGCATGCATGCAAAAGTGATTGCATGCATGCAGAGGCTAAGATGAGTCCACATGTCCCTTATCCTCTAGGCATATCCTGTGGCATATCCTGTAGGAATATCCTGCAACCGAATCCTGTGTCCGGAATCCTGGTAGGAGTATCCTGTAGGAAAATCCTGCAACCCATATCCTGTATCCGGAATCCTGTAGGAAAGTCCTGCAACCCATGTCCTGTATCCGGAATCCTGTATTCTGTATCGGGTCGTGACAGCACCTCCTCCCTAAAGACGAGTTCCACGAGTCTTGGGACCTGGTTTAGCAGGATAATGCCGATGGAAGGCAGCAACCTTGGAAGAAGCATGGAGTAAGTTGGATGCAGGTTCCCAAGTGCGATCAGTAGGCAGGTACCCTTTCCAATCCACCAAGTATTGGAGTTGGTGGACGATGAAGACGAGAGTCAAGGATGGCTGCGACTTCGTACTCAGGTTCCGTGTCAATGACCACAGGAGGGGGAGGAGAAGAAACACGACCAGGAAGAGAAGAAGGATGATACGGCTCCAACAAAGAGGTGTGAAACACAGGATGAAGTTTCACCGTGGATGGTAACTCGAGTCGGAAAGCTACAGGATTTACCTCCGCCACGATCCTATAAGGGCCCAATCGTTGAAAATCCAACTTAGAAGAAGGCCTGTTGGTGCGAATGTGTCGACGAAGAAGCCACACGAGATCACCAATCTTGTATGCAGGTGCCGGCTGTCGGTGAGCATCAGCATGATGCT
Organism: Selaginella tamariscina; assembly: GCA_003024785.1. NCBI lineage: Eukaryota > Viridiplantae > Streptophyta > Lycopodiopsida > Selaginellales > Selaginellaceae > Selaginella > Selaginella tamariscina. Next base: position 340,330 of record PUQB01000219.1, on the reverse strand, counting down.
TGTATCGTTCCTGTGCCTGTTGAAGATGAACCTGGAGATCATCCTGTACCTGCCGAAGATGCTGAAGACGATCCTGTACTGCAGGAGCGGAAGAAGGAGAAGCGGTAGGAGCAAAGTCAAAACGTGGATGGTGGCCTGTAAGAGCAAAGAAAGGTGTCTGTCCTGTAGATGCGTGGATGGAGTTGTTGTAGGCAAACTCTGCCATTGGAAGGAGGTCCAACCAGTTGTCCTGCTGGTAACTGATGAAGCAACGAAGATACTGTTCTAAGGTCTGAATTGTGCGTTCGGACTGCCCATCGGTTTGTGGGTGATATCCTGAAGAAAGATCCGCTTTGACCTGTAGACTCCGAAGAAGCTCTCGCCAAAACTTGGACATGAATTGTGGACCTCGATCGGAAACAATGCTCTCAGGAAGACCATGATGTCGGAACACCTCGCGGATCACCAACTCGGCAGTTGTCTGACCTGTAGCTGTCTTGTTGCAGGGTAGGAAATGAGCCTGCTTGGTGAAACGGTCAACCACCACAAGAACTGCATCAAATCCACGGGAAGGAGGAAGATCTGTGAGGAAATCCATAGAAATGGATCTCCAAGGAGCAGACGGAACAGGAAGAGGACGAAGAAGACCAGAGGGTGCATGATGAGGCATCTTCGACCTGCTACAAGTGTCACAACTCCGTACAAACCTCTCCACAAAACCTCGCAACCCAGGCCACCAATAGTTGCGAGTCACCAATTCCACTGTCTTGGCCACACCAAAATGTCCTGTAGCCGGGGTATCATGACAATCCTGTACCACACGAGTCCTAGAAATACCAACAGGAACGTACAGGAGACCTTCCCGGTACAGGAGTCCATCCTGTATGGTGAATAGGTTGTAGTCTGGACGGGAACTGGAGGAAGAGGAACTTGCAACGTCAGGATGAATGTGTGAGAACACATTCTTTCCCAAGTCGTCTGTAGGCAACTGCGAACGAACGTCCTGTAGGAGTGTTGAATTTGCTGGAGCCTGATGAACCTGCAGTGCCGCAAGCCGGAAACGATCAGGACCCAACAACACTTGCCTTTGACCGTCAAATGCAGGATCGCCCGGGCTTGGTGCAAGGTAAGAGCGCCTAGACAATGCGTCCGCCTTGCCATTCCGAAAGCCGGGCCTGTAGACGATGACGAAGTCAAAACGTGATAGGAACTCTGCCCACCTAGCCTGTCGCCGACTGAGGACCCGAGCCGTTTGAAAGTACTCCAGGTTCTTGTGATCCGTAAGAACTTGTACAGGATGTGCAGCACCTTCCAGGAAATGCCGCCATTCCTCAAACGAATCCACAATGGCCTTGAGTTCCTTGTCATGAATCTCGTAGTTGATCTCCGCCGACAGGAACTTACGAGAGTGAAAGGCTACAGGATGAAGCAACTTGTCCTCTCCAACTTGCGATAGGACGGATCCTACTGCAAAATCCGAGGCATCTGCTTCAATGAAGAAAGGATGAGAAGGGTCAGGATGTGCTAAAATCGGAGCTGTCGTGAAAACGTCCTTGAGTGTTGTGAACGCGTGTTCCGCCTTGTCGGACCAAGAGAAAAGTCCTGTGCGCTTGGTGAGTTCTGTGAGTGGAAGTACACGCTTGGAGAAGTCCTGTATGAACCGCCTGTAGAAGTTTGCAAAGCCAAGGAAACATTGTACATCTCGTACCGACTTGGGCCTCTCCCACTCCACGATGGTCTTCACCTTGTGCATGTCCATGGAAACGCCAGCAGGAGAGACGATGTAGCCCAAGAACTCCACCGAATCCCTATCGAAAAAACACTTCTCCAACTTCGCGTACAGGCCATGCTCGCGAAGCCGCTCTAAAACTAGTCGTACATGCTTGTCATGTGCCGCCTGGTCCTTGGAGAAAATCAAGATGTCGTCGAGGTAGATCACCACAAACTGGTCCAAGAAGTCACGGAAAATGTCGTTCACCATGTGTTGGAACAGCTGGGGCATTGGTAAGGCCGAAAGGCATTACCGTGTACTCAAAATGTCCATACCTTGTACGAAAGGCAGTCTTCCACTCATCGCCGGGACGAATCCGTACAAGGTTGTAGGCTCCTCGTAAGTCGATCTTCGTGAACACCTTTGCCCCTCGCAGCCGATCGAGAAGTTCCGGGATCAATGGCAACGGATACCGATTCCGAATGGTGACTTGATTCAAACCCCTGTAGTCCACCACCAAACGTAAACTCCCATCCTTCTTCTTGACAAAGAAGATAGGAGCTCCTGCAGGGGACTTTGAGTGACGAATGAAGCCGGATCCTAAGTTGTCCTCGATGTATTGACGAAGAACCTCCAACTCTGTGGGTGACAATGCATAGATCGGTCCGAATGGTGGAGTCTTTCCTTCCGCAAGATCAATAGGACAGTCGTAGGACCTGTGAACAGGAAGAACTGCAGCCTTGTGCTTGTCAAAAACGTCCTTAAAGTCGTGGTACTTGGATGGTAGGGAAGAAGGAGGAGAAGGAGAAGGAGAAGGAGAAAAAAAGGGGAGTCGGATACAGGAAAGGTAGGAGAGGACGTAGGAGTTACTTGAAAAGCAAAAAGGTGGAAGGGGCAGGATCAGTGGCGAGTTCATGCATGGTAGTGGTAAGAACTCGGAGAGGAGAAGGAGGGAGCTGTGACTGAAAAAGAGGAAGGATCTTGGGGGATGGAACAGAGGCAGGGTAACAGAAAGAAGCAGGATTGGAAAAAACCTGTGTGGTTGTTGATGAGTGTACAGGATTGGAAGAATCCTGTACAGGACACCGTGAGTGTACAGGATTGGAAGAATCCTGTACAGGAGTCCGTGGTTGCGCAAGAGTGGAAGAAGCCTGCGAATGTGCTGACGAATCAACAGGAGGTGGATCCTGTTGAGGAGGAACCTTCGACACTGATACAGGATTGGAAGAACCCTGTACAGGACACCGCAAACTTACAGGAATGGGAGAGCCTGCGGATGTGCTGAGGAACTGCCATGAGGTGAATCCTGTCGAGGAGGAGTCTTCAACACTGGTACAGGAACAGGTACGGTCAATCCTGTAGCTTGTACTGCCTCAGATACTAAGGATGTATCCTGCACGCAGGAAGGTACAGGATTGATCCTAGAAGTTGGAGAGGAAAACGTGAGTGTCCTAGACCTCCAGTCGATCTGCGGATTTGCAACAACGAACCATGGCATGCCCAAAATGATGGGAGTCGACCGAGTCTTGATCAAGTTGAAGGAAATTGAACAGTTGAATGTGCCATACCTGCAGGAGAGAGGTTCGGTAGCATGGGTAACTGCACCGGAAGCAATTAGACGCCCATCGGCCACCTCTACAGGAACTGCACGCTTCAACTTCACCACCGAAATGCCATGTTGAGTTGCAAACGTGTCATCCATGAAGCATGCATTTGCACCAGTGTCTAACAAGGCAAACTCCATGAGCTCTCGATTATTAAGATGAATGTGTACAGGAAACTTAAGTGACGGGATGGTATGAGCAGCACCAATGGAGCCTGCACCTACGTCCAACTTCGCGGCTCCTAGACGAAGTGGACATTGGAGTTTTCCGACTGAACTTCGGCTTCGACTTCACGCGTCTTGAAGTTCCTGGCTTTAATAGGACAATCTGCCACCTTGTGTCCTGCTCCACCACAATACAAGCACAGGTTCTCACTGCGACGACGTTGCTTCTCGGCAGCGGAAAGAGAGCCACGCTTGGATTTCTCAACCTCCATAGGAACTACTCCAGAAGGTGGTGCAGGAACATGTACCACAGCTGTAGGATTGGTTTGCAGGAACTGTTGACGGGATCTTTCCTGACGACGCTCGAACAAACGGTTGTCGCAACGAACAGCTTGTTGCATGATCTCCGCTAATGTTTGGGCATCCGGTAACGTAAGGAGAAGGTCCTTCACGTCGTCCCTCAACCCAAAACGGAAGTGTTCGATCAATGCAGTCTCGTCCCATGGAATGTTCGTGCAAAGTTGCTGAAATTCGGATGCATAGACGGGAAGCTGGTCGGGATCCTTGAGTGAGCTTCCGTAACTTCGTGCATGCAAACGGTACTTATCAGGATCTCCAAAACAGGCTTCAAAGGCAGCCACGAAACCTTCAAAGTCTTCCATCAGTGGATCGTCACGCTCCAGCAAGGGGGCAACCCAAGCCCGTGGAGATCCACTTAGTAAGGATGCCAAAAGACCCACCTTTTGAGCATCAGTCGAGTAGCGCCGTGGTTGCATACGGATCAAGAGTCGGATCTGATTCAGGAAACCTTGGAAATCGGCACGATTACCACTGAACTTCTCTGGCATGCTAACCTTCGGCTCCGAAGAAAAGTTTGATGAAGAGGAAACCACCGATGCCTGGGAGAGAGCCTGCGCAGCAGCCTTGGAGGATGCATCAGCAGCTGCATGTGCCGCAGTGGTGGAACCTTGCAGGTCGGTGACCACTTGGTGCAAAGTGGCCAGCTCATGAAGTAGCATTTGGTGCTCGTGTTGAAAATGCTCAAAATCAGCCATGATCTAGGAAAGAAAAAAGGAGGAAAATGAAGGAAAGGAATCAAGAAAAAGGTAGCTGGAAAACGGAGAACTATGAAGCAGTTACTATCAAACTGTCAAGCCACGATCCAGGAAACAGGAAGAGAGCACTGTCAAGCCACGATCCAGGAAACAGGAAGAGAGCACTGTCAAGCCACGATCCAGGAAACAGGAAGAGAGCAGGATTCCAAGGACATGAAGGCTTGACTCAGGAACAGGACCAAGAGCAGGACAGGAACCAGGAATAGGAACAGGACGGATCTAGTAGGACAGGATTAGGATAGGATCCGGGAGCAAGACAGGAAAGCACAGGATAGGATCCGGGAGTAAAATAGGAACAGGACAGGATCCCGGAGCAGGACAGGATCCAGGAACAGGACAGGAAATAGGAGCGAGACAGGAACAGGACAGGAAACAAGACAAGACAAGATTGATCGTAGTAAGACTGGTGTTGATAGTAACTGATTGTACAACAATTAGGTCGGAGCTTTATGCTCACAACTCCAAGAGCTAATCTAGGCATGCATGCAAAAGTTGGTTGCATGCATGCAAAAGTGATTGCATGCATGCAGAGGCTAAGATGAGTCCACATGTCCCTTATCCTCTAGGTATATCCTGTGGCATATCCTGTAGGAATATCCTGCAACCGAATCCTGTGTCCGGAATCCTGGTAGGAGTATCCTGTAGGAAAATCCTGCAACCCATATCCTGTATCCGGAATCCTGTAGGAAAGTCCTGCAACCCATGTCATGTATCCGGAATCCTGTATTCTGTATCGGTTGTGACAAGGATCAGCCTTCCTCGCAGATAACGATGCTGACGCTAGAGAAGATCGCGCCTTGATGATCCTTTGGTTCAAACTGGGAGATGCACTGCTCTTACGGGTTGATGGCATGAGCGCCCGTGAGACTTGGGAATTCTTGCACTCACGCTTTGGAAAACCATCTGCTGCTCGACTCAAAGCACTGGAGGCTCGTGTTCAGTCCATGCGCTACACCGGTGACTTCCCTGCTCTTGTCAAGAATCTGCAAAACTGTTTTGCCGAGCTCCAGGACACTGCTCAGAGCTACAATGAGAGTCGCAAGATCCTTGCGCTCTGTGATTCTTTTGATCCAGAGTACGAGACCATCACCACCATGGTCTTCAACACGGCTCACACTTTCACGCAAGCTGAAGAAATGATGGAGGCACATCTGATCAAGTTGGAGCTCAAGAACCGTCGCGACGCAACTCTCGCAGCTGTTGCCGAAGCCAACTTTGCGGCAGGTTCCTCAGCTGGCTCCAAGAACTCAAACCGTGCTGGAGCAAGTTCATTCAAGAACTCAGGCCGAGATGCTTCCAAGAATTCTTCAGGAAGACACCAACCAAAACGTCGCCAGCAGCATTCCCGGTGCCATGCTTGTAGCCAGGAGGGCCACTTCAAGCGAGATTGCCCTCTCCTCAAGCACCTCAGCAAGTTCCTCATCTCGGATGGAATGACTGCAGATGCCCTGGAGGGGGATTCCCAGGGATCACAGTCGGATGGGGTAAATCCTGGTTCCACCTCTCATTCACCACTAACTCTTGATTCAGGATGTGAAGAACACCTGATTCGAGACCGAGGAGTGTTCCAGGAGCTTGAACCGGGAGGAGGGAGAGTGGTGAGAGTAGGAGATGGCAACTTACTGCAAGTAGCCGGAAAGGGCAATGTATCTATTCAAGTTGGGAATAGAAAGTCTTTGAAACTTCCAAGTGCCTGGCACGTCCCACGACTTGTAAAAAATCTTGTCTCCGTTGCTAAGCTGACAGACAGCGGCTTCAACGTCCTCTTCTCCCGAAGGCAGTGTGATCTCCTCAAAGGAGCCAAGAGTGTCCTGCAGATCCCTAGGAGTGGGAATTTGTACGAGATTCCTGAGAAACACGCTGACTGCATGGCGGCCGGCATCATCTGCAATTTGGCATGAGCGTTTGGGCCACGCTCACCTTCCTCTTCTACAAAAGGTACAAAAGCTGCATCTACTAGACGGCTTCTCCTCGGAACCTCTCCAGAATCTTGACCTATGCCACGGATGTGTTCTTGGCAAACAGACTCGCTCTCAATATCCGGCTTCCACATCCTGCTCCTCTGATCTACTTCAGCTCGTTCACTCTGACATTTGTGGCCCCATGAGAGTCGAAAGTCACTCTGGCAAAAAGTACTTCATGACGTTTGTGGATGACTTTAGCCGACACTGCCAGGTCTACTTCTTGCGCTCCAAGGACCAAGCCCTAGATGCTTTTAGGGATTACCTGTGCACGGCTCAGAATCAAACTGGAAGAAGGCTTAAAGTTCTACGCAGTGACTCTGGAGGAGAGTATACCTCGCTAGCTTTCAAGAGCTTCTGCTCGCAGGAGGGGATAATTCACCAACGCACATGCCCGGGTACATCACAGCAAAACGGCATAGCAGAACGCAAGCACCGGAGCATCATGAACACAGCCCGTTGCTTCTTGCACTCGTCAGGTCTTCCTCTGCACCTCTGGTCCACAGCTGTGAAAACGGCAGTCAGGTCCAGAATCTCCTCCCTCACTCTGCTAAACCTGACCGCATTCCAGAAGAAACATGGACAGGCAGAAGGCAAAAGGTGACTAGATTGCGACGCTTTGGGTGTCTCGCCTTCATACGACAAAGTCCTGACGTAGGAGGAAAGTTAGCGCCTCGCAGTAAGCCAACGTTCTTGGTTGGCTATGAAGACCATATCAAGGGATACTGTCTTTATGATCCATCTAATGGCAGAATACAGGTCAGTAATGATGTAGTCTTCGATGAACGGATAGTCTATCGTGATTGTCGCACCAGCTCGCCAGTACCACCAACTGATGCTTCACGTGCATGGGAGCCGAATGCTTGGCTATGGGAGGATGACCCTACTGAGGAAGACAGGTCGGTTGCCGAGGAGGAAAGGAATGTCATTGAAAATGAAGGTTTACCTGACACTTCCCCACTGCACCTGCCAATTCAACAACCGAGACTGAGTTTGCCGTAGACGACCAAGTTCAGGTTAATATCCCTACTTGCAGGCCGAGCAGCTAGAACTGAATGCACAACCTACAACACGACGAGCTCCAGAGGCTGATCGCTGGCGCGGGGACTTCCCTTTGATCTTCAACCTCTTGGACGTAACCATGCAGGTAAACCAACTCGGATTCCCAAACCCAAGGCATTATTGGTCACTCAACCAAAGGCGTCAACTCCGAACAACTTTCACGAGGCACAGAGCTCACCTGAAGCTGCAGAGTGGATGAAGGCCATGCAGGACGAACTTGACTCTCATCGAGCCAACCAAACCTTCACACTTGTTCCGGAAGAACCACACCAACAGGTCATCGGAGGACGCTGGGTCTTCAAGAAGTACTGAACGCGGACAGCACAGTCAAGCGATTCAAGGCTCGCTTCGTTGCCAAAGGATTCTCCCAGGTGCCGGGACTGCACTTTGACGAGACCTTCTCACCCACTGTCAAATCCGCAAGCATTCGAGTGCTCATGGCTTTCGCTGCACAGTTCGGGCTTGCTGCACATCATCTCGACGTGAAGACAGCCTTCTTGAATGCACCTCTCAAGGAGAAGCTCTTCATGACACAACCCGAAGGCTTCGAGCAGACAGGAGCTAACGGGGAGAAGCTTATATGTCAGCTCCAACGAGCAGTATACGGTCTCAAGCAGGCGTCGAGAGAGTGGTATAGGTGTATCGACAGCTTTCTACATGAGCATGGCTTTACCAAACTCGACTCTGATGGAAACCTCTATCAAAAGGAGACCTCCGAGGGCTTCCTGGTCATTGCTGTATACGTCGACGACTGTTTGCTCGTTAGCAGCAGCCAGGCCCTTCTCCAACGCTTCAAGGAGCTTATGAGTCAACGGTATCAGCTCTCAGACCTTGGACCAGTGGAGAAGATCGTTGGCATTCAAGTAGAACGAAATGAAACTGCTGGAACAGTGAAGCTCAGCCAACCTCAATACGTCAATGAACTGCTAGAGCATTTCAACATGCTCAACTGTCGGCCTGCTCCAACTCCGATGGTCACAGGCCGGAAGCTGGTACGTGAAGGCACGCATGTGTTTGAGAATCCAAGTTTGTATCGGTCCTTGGTAGGCGGGCTTCTCCACTTAGCGAACACCACCCGACCTGACATCTCCTTTGCTGTGGGAGTTCTCAGCCGCTTCAACTCAGGGCCTCTCCAAGATCATTGGCATGCTGCCAAAAGAGTCCTCAGGTATTTACAAGGAACTCGTCACTTCGGTTTGCTGTACTCCAAGAACACCAGAAGTTCCATGGTGCTTCAAGCTTTTACTAATGCGACTGGGCTGGCAATTCAGACTCACGCGTTTCCACCACTGGCGTGTGTTGCTTGCTAAGCGGAGCACCTGTCTCGTGGCTGAGCCAGAAACAGACTTTTGTGGCACTTTCAAGTGCTGAAGCTGAGTATGTAGCCGCATCAACAGCTGCCAAAGAAATCATCTGGCTGAGATGTATGCTCACAGAACTTGTCATCAACAACACGATCCCACCGTTCTGAGCTGTGACAACAAAAGCACAATTGTGATGACGAGAAATCCAGTTCTTCACGCGCAAAGCAAACATATAGAGATCCGCCATCACTTCATATGGGAGAAGGTGGCAGATGGGGAGATAGTGCTCGAATACGTTCCTTCCTCAGACAGTTGGCTGATATCTTCACCAAACCACTGTCGGAGAATGTTTTCTTCAAGCTGAGATCCTTGTTAGGAATTTCAGCTTGAGGAGGGAGTGTTAGGAATCAAGTATCGAGCCTACGAGATACAATAGGATGCGATACGATCCCTGGGTGTCAGACCGTTGGGATCGCAGGATATTCACCTTGCACATATATATAAGCAGTGGAACAAGAGATTTAATTTGTACAGTTTTGAGTCAAAGAAGACGGTTCTCTTCTCGTTTTCTATCTAATACGTATGCATAAGTATGTTTTCTTCAATATATACAATGTTATTCCTTCTGCTCCCCTGTTTAATACATTCTTAAGCAACCCCATAACAAAAAATGCATATACATATGTGTGACAAACATAAAATATCTGGTGCGTGCGTGCGTGTCACAAGCCACGCGGAAGATAAAAGTTTTAGAAAGAAATTCAATATTTAATAATTTCTATATAAAGTTTATATAAACAATAAAGAGCTATAAAACATATATCTTAAACTAACAAATGGCTCAATATTATAGTTAAACAACTTAAAAACAGATCCAGTAAACTATTTATTTAAGTTTAAAATAATTACTTACAGAAGGCCACCTTTCTGTCTAATCGCCGTAGATGATAAATCCACACGAAACACGTCCTCTGGAATTGAATGGGGGGACATTCACATCAGCCATGCAAAAATCATTCAATATATATATTCTTAATAATAAGTATGTCAATTTCATTCTAGTGATAATAACAATAATAATCAGAGAGAATTAAAGAATTTAGATATTCAAAAGTTACGATATAAATATGCATAGTACTACATGGTATTTGCATTATATATAGAGAGAGACTATACATATTCATACACATCCAAAACTAAGTAAAAGTGTAACTTATACCAAATTAAATTATTAAGTTTACAGCTTTATTTTAAGTGAAGAAATACTTATATATTTCTAAACTCATATGCATACATTTAAGTGTATATGTTTTCTCAAGAACCCAGAAGAAACTAAATGTATGTATATTACACACACATATACTTACGCATAATTAATCTGTTTACAAGTTTCATTTTTCATACTAATACCTAAACCTGTTACATTGTAAGTAGAAGTATTAACTTTAAAATGATGTGTATGTACATATAAATTTGATAAAATACATGTGTGTGTGTGTGTCAATGTGTATATAGAGAAACCTTGAATGTTTCACCAACTTTGCGACCAGCAACCATGAAATCGCAACGTGCATTTAATAAAACTTCCATCATTCTCTTCCTCCTGCCTTCGTAGTATTTTTCCTGCATAAATACATTTTCTTTTTCGTGTGAGGTGTGTGTGTGTGTGTGTGTGTGTGTGTGTGTGTGTGATGCTTACATTGACAAGCCTCATTGCAGTACAACACCAACAATAAAAGTGCAATCTCTGCTTTCTTGTAGAAGTATGGCTGATTAGTCACTAACACCATCTTGTCTGAAAGAATAGGAAGAGGTACGTAAATCTCTCTCTCTCTCCCTCTCTCTCTCACTCACACACTCACACACACACACACACCTTTCTCAAGCACGCCGTTTGATTTCATCTGGCTTGTCTGCATTTAGTGCAATCATACTGCAAAATTTAATTAAATCAAATGACTATGTCTGTGTGCGTGTGTGTGTGCATATAATCACTTACAGTTTCCATCAGTTTAAGATGGCCTTCATGCAAGGGATTAAAGGCACCTGGAAGAACCACTCTCCGTCCAGATTGAATACCTTTGCTGCCTGATTAAAACACACTAAGACATGTCTTTATGCCTTTATACACATACGCTTAAACACACACACACACACATGTACCGACTACAGTATGTATATAATGATATGGGTGTGTGACGTACCTTAACAGCGTAACGAACCGTACAAACTTCTCCATTTAAGAGCTGTTCAAGCTCTTGATCTTCTGTGATAGTTTTACACCAATTAACACATTCTTCAGGGATCTTAATATCTATAGGCCCTATTTGGCAAACATCTGCTAGTGCCTACACACAACTTCAAATGATATACATGCATATATGTATATATTTGTGCGTGTGCTTTGTGTGTATGTGTCCCATATATTATATATATATATATATATATATATATAGAGAGAGAGAGAGAGAGAGAGAGAGAGAGAGAGAGAGAGAGAGAGAGAGAGAGAGAGATGTGTTGAATGCATCTTTATCAAGAGTCAACTGGATACCTATGCGATCTCGACAATCACATAAAGGAGTTTAAGAATTTAATTATACGGATTTTCTAAGGTAAATGTGTGTGCGTGGTATGTTACATATACATATACCATATTATACCTGTGATCGCCACACTTGGGAGTAGCAGATACAAGTGCACTCGTGAAGCCTAGTCCAACTACTGAAGTGCCTGAACTGCACCATTTGTAAAGACATCATATTATAGTTCAAGTATACGCACATACGTGTATACACCTATATATTGTGTTCATTTTGTGTATATTATAAAAGCACCTGGCAAGCTCTTCGTGATCTGCTGTGGAATTGCACCTTTTGACGAGCACAGTGTAGATTCTACTTGTCCAGTGGTACCACTTGGATTCTCTATTCATGTAAAAGTAAAAGCATGTGTGTGTATAATTCCACGTTTCCGATGCTACCTTCTTCTTACATGAGCTCTCTCTCTCTCTCTCTCACACACACACCACACACAACACACACACATACAGAAACAAGAGGAGATCGTAGTTAATCCAAAAAGTCAAAGTAGGGGAGTCATAGGCAACACTTCAATCCTCAGGTGGTAGTCTAAGCCAGTCATCAACGAACAGTTTCCCGGTTGTAAACCGCTCCAATCCTGTTACTAAATCATTTAACATCTGTGTGTTTGTGCGTGTGTGCGTGGGCGTTGTGTTTAACAAACACGTATATGTGATAGTAGTATAAATAACAACCCGAGCTTACGTACCATTTGCAGCATAAAGAGCCTTCGCAGCTCTAGCAGAAGCTGCATGAGCCATTTTGGTCCCGAAGCCAAGCAAAAGCTCCTCCACTGCTGGTGTACACTTCAATAAGGCGTACAGATGGTCCTCCTGGATATCGAGGTGCAAAAGCTTCAAATCGGGGAGTTCACACACAACGGACACACAGCAAAGGCATCGCTTGCACAGCAGCGGTGTTGGTACTTATGATGTGTGTATCAGAGGTGCTCTGCGGGGACACTGATGACGGTCCACCTCTGGTGTCCCTCAGTGTCTCACAAGTTGCACACCCTTCATTTCACGGCTAGTTTGCAGAATACCCCCCTTTATTCCAATATTGTTTAGGAGGGATTTAGGATACCAATTATTATGATATGAAAAAAATTTAATAAGATAAATTAAAAAAAATATTCAAATCCTTATTGAAAACTAGAAAATTAAAGCGTAAAGCCCTTTAGGTTAATGCATTTCTAATTATCATATTTTTTTCATTTCTGAATGGGTTTTTAGTGTATCTTATATGCAAGAAACCCCTGAAAATTAAGGTAAATATGAATTTTTCTTTTATTTTTTATACGTGTCTTGGGGGGGCTGTGTTCTGCAAGTGTGCTTGGTTCTGTGGAAGAAAACAGACAACTAAAAGTGAGGAAAAGAAGAAAATATTATCCTTGTGTGTCCTTGTGTGTGTGTGTGAGAGAGAGATACTTACCGCTCATGCCGACACTAGATGCCTTCTTCATCCATGAACAGCTTGCTATGCTGAAACCTAAGGACTCCTTGGGACATTCATACTATAATTTAATAAACACTTTCCAAGCTCTTAGTAAAAAAGGAATATACTATGTCAAAGAGAGTACGAAATATAAACCTCTTACAGTATACTACTAAAGTACCCTTGCCATTATCTCCGTGTCTTCATCTTCAATTTTCTTCTTTACATTTCTTACACTTTCAGCAACATCTGCCGTCCATTTAATAACAGAATCTCCTACAATTATACGCATCAATCCTTCATAAAACAGATGTACTGAAGGAAGATCAGATCCAAATAAAGGCAGCTCTCGCCACTGGAAAACAAACTAAAATATTACCCGTATAGGGTTCCAACCAAATATGTACCGTCCGGATAGACGGACGCTCCAGAATAGCTGTTCTCATACATTCTAGTTCTCTGTTGCAAAAGGAGGTGGACTTGTTCTTCTGGAATGGGTGTATCAAAGCCCATCGCCCTTTCCGTGGTTCGAAAATCTGCGAAAAAAACATCAATACACATCATATAAGAGACAGTATATCTACAAAATAAATACAAACCATGAAATGACGATGGAACAATGGAACCGTTCCTCAAAGTCAATTGACCTTGAACATGAAGAATTGAGTAGGTCCATTTGTTATTAGAAAGTGAGAGAACATATATGGGATTCGTGTGTCCAGCTGCGATGTTCACGGGAGCTTCTCTAGCTGCGTAACATGAGCCTTGGTATCCAGCATTGTCATTGCTTATAAACTTAAACTCCAACATAGAGACAAGTTTTTCACATATTGAAATCAACATTAGTGTTTCTATAGAAAAGAACATATGCAAGAGACTTACCTCGAACCCATACTTTACAAAGACGTACATCTTCAAATCGGCAGCACCACTTGCCACTTCGTTATCCGGTCCAGTGACAAGTGGAGTTTCTGGATCAAGTTCATAACTTTCATTAAAGATAACTTTCCGTCTTCACCGGTTGAGAAATCCATTGGACTTAGAAACAGATCCATCTGATCCGACAGACCTTGAACTTCCACTGTATCTAGTCGATTTCTTTTTTTGCCGCCACTCCAACACTCATAGGCAAACTGGTTTTGTTCCACTCTGATAACATGTATGTATGTAAAAAAAAATTAAGAAAATGAGTGAACCATTTACCTATTCAAGGTATATTGTGAAGGCACAGTGAATCTTCAAGCCCTCTCATAAGAGACATATGATATCCCATATTTGTTTTTCAGTTTTGGGTTCACCAAACAATCTGAAAAAATATGATTGAAACGTATGATTAAAATCAGTCATAATAAATCATCACCAGATACACTCACCTTAAAAACGAGTAATCTCACGGGTACACCTGATGAGAGCCAATTTACGAACTTCACTATTCATAACGTACGGATCATCTTCAACCACCTAAAATACGTACCATAGCATATTATGTTAAGCAAAAGAATATCACGTACCTCAATCAAAGGGTTGTTACCTTAAATATGCCTTTCGTGTACTCGTGTGCAGGGCATTTTAATGGATCACTACTTGCCTTTGCTCGGTTTTGCTTGGTTCTGGGGCTCGGCTGGTTGCTGGCTCATCGACCCATCAACTTCTTTAGCGCTCGCCCTTGGCACAGGTCTCAACCTTACCGGTTCCTGTTCTGCTGGCCGGTGCCAGCTCACAGCCGGTCCCTTCTGACTTGCTGCCGCCTGTCGAGACTGACCGGTTCCTGTTCTGCTGGCCGGTGCCGGCTCACAGCCGGTCCCTTCTGACTTGCTGCCGCCTGTCGAGAGCCATTCTTCTTGCTTGCTGCCGCCTGGTGGCTCACTCCCCGTACCGCTTCCAGCACTTGTTCTTCTCCCTCTGTATCTTCTTCTTCGTATGCCTTCCTCCGGAACATTGCTATTCAAGCCCTAAACACCAATTGAAGAAAGTTAGAATAGCAAAAAAAGAACCTTGAGCAACAAAAGTCGAACCCTAAACTAGGGTTAAAACATATAACCTACGTGGAGCAGGTATATACCCAGATTTTGGGCATATACCTGGATCAGACCGTCTTGGGCTCGCCACGTGTCGTACTGTAGAAGCCCTAGAAACAGCGTACTTAATACAATCTATTAACATCCTTTACTTCAGTAACTATTTTGTATTAACGTGAAATGAAATAATAGAATCAAACGGCCCTTTGTTTGCATCTGTACAGATAACTGACAAAGATAGAGAGAGATATGCTATATAGTGAACAACAGGGAAAAAAATTGGCATTCAATTGGATGTTATTAATTAAAATAATGTGATGACATGTAAATTTTTTAATACAATGTCATATGAAATTTATTTACTTATTTTATTTTTTTTTAAAAAGAATATTCTATAAATATTTTAAGATTTAATATATATAGACACACATGGCACAATTGAAATATTCGTACCCATATATGCACCACACACACTAAAAAATGTCCATAGACACACATATGCACACACACAATTAGGCACCACTATGTACAAATTAGAGACCCTCACAAAACCACCCGACTGTCTTTAGTCTCTACACGCTGCTTTTCAAAAAGGCTTTCAATATTAGTGTGCCCTTAATTCTCTTAGATCTAAATATAACTCTTTAGGAATATTCTAACTTATACCTTTCTAGAAATATTCTTTGATTCGTTATACGGGTCGTAACACACACAATCAAATAGCCAAACATACATATTAAAACATTCATGACACACAAATATCTACACGTGCAAATAACACATATAATAAAATATTTACACATAATAAGAAACTTGCGATGGTGATATTATATACAACTTTCTTATTACTCTTTTTAATATAAAGTACATTCGATTCATTACAAACTTCAATTGAATATTTTATAATTGTATAATTAAAGTATTGCACACGCATACAAGCATGTACTTAATTATAATAAAATTCTTCATGTTTCTTAAATTGCATAATCTCATGGCATGAATTAAACAATTGTAATATAAAATGTGTAAGAAAATTTTATAAAAATCATATTCTATATATTAACTATGTTAAAGCTCCTACTTATCATGTATATATAATATAGTTGTATAGTTTAAATGTAATTTATTCAGTGAACGTTAAGAACATAACTCTTACAGTGCATAATGTGTGTGTGTGCGTGCAGATTCATACAAAAGTGTAAAGAACAATTATATAATTTCAATATAGTAATATAGTTATATAAAATTTTCTTACGCATTTTGTGTTACTACTCAACTGGTGAATGCACACGCACAACACGGAAAACGTTAAGGATTTCTTCAGAACGTACATATATTTATTAATATATTACTTTTAAATATATAACTATATTTTATATAATTGACAAGTAGAAGCTATAATACACTGTTTATGAGGTATGTATCTTCTGCTCAGAAATGCAATGCATTTACTCACACACACACACACACATTAGATGTTAACAGTTCAACAAACTATGCATTCATATTGTTAAATTGTTAAACATTGTCATTGCATTCTCCAAAATACATACACATCTACATTCTTGTATGCACCACGTAACACAAATTTTATACATGGGGATATCCTTATGAAATTTAGAATCTATTCCTAAATGCATTGATAGTGTTTACTGTGTGTGTGTGTGTAGTAGACGTATATATAAGTCTAGTTTTATCTTGTACTCAGTATATAATAGTAGCAAACGAAAAGCTCTGATACGATAAATCTCTCTCTCTCACACACACACACACACTATACGTTATGGCACGTTTTTAGTGTCTCGATGAAGCTTAAGCATCTATGTTAATACATAACAATAACTCGTCTTCATTGCGTGTGTTAAGGTTTGATACGAAACGTCTATATGTTACACATAGGGGACTTTATCTTAACAGTAGCAACACCCCTTCCTTATGCCAACGGCTTGGCTTGCTCGAATGCATTTCCCAGGATTGCCACCATATCCGAAACCATCGCATCTGGATCGTGCACAGTTATGTCCATCCCGCACTAGTCCCGTGCCTGGGCACCACTTCCCTGGACAACATTTTATAGTATTCTTAAATATAATGGAAAATTATCAAAATGACCCTCTAGTTTTATATAATTCCCAAATTGTCCAGGTAGTTTTCAAACTGGTCTTGAGTCAAATTTATCATTAATTAGTTTAATAACATACACACATGTAATGTTATATGTTTTAGTTCTAAACAATATATTTGTCATTTCTGTTATATATTTTAGCTCTAAACGATATATGCATGTGTTATTAAGCTGATTATGACAATTTAGAAATTATATAAAACTAGAGGGTTAGTTTGATAATTTTCCCTAAAAATATAATGTGCATAAAACACGCACTAAGTATGTATACAAGTACCTCCTGAGCAATAAGGAAGAGAAGAAAGAAACCTCGCACCCAATACATGATTTAAGAAGAAGATTAATGTGTTGGTCTCTCTTATTGGTCTCTTAATGAAAATATTAAAGAAGTATACAATAAGAAGAGCACGTGGCATATTAACTTTCAAAATACAAATGGTAGCTGACATTATGAAAAGCTTAAGAGTTAGTGGGAACGTATGATTCCAGGTTATCAAAATGTATATACAGGAGATGGGGTTCGAGCAGGACATGGGCTGCTGTGGGGACTTCTCCTGTCTCATTGGGAGCAATATAGTGCTTGTGATCCTTGCTCGCCTCGGTATACATGATCTGTTTAGAGTCAGGTGTGGTTGTAAATCGTGGTATGAAGCTGTATTATCTCCCCATTTTGCTGGGCCGTAGCGAGAGTCCGGACAGAGAAGCCTCAGGACAAGGAGCAAAATTTGAGTGCCTATTACAAATTGGAGAGTCATGCCGAGGTATGGTGTCCTATGAGTACAAGTATTAGGCGTGTATGTAGTTTCCCAATGGGTCCTCCAGGGAGTATGTTCATGGGTCTAGTCCCTCAGAGTGAGGGACTTGTGTGTGGGAGATTAATGGAGAGCATCACATTTGTTGTGGGTAACCCCTTGCTTAATGCGTGGAAAACACTCCCCCGGCACCCTTATCTCGGATATCTCCTTATATGGAACACTTCTTAAAGGTAGATCCGACACAAGGCACTTATAATGTTGTGGTACTATATTATTCACCGAAAGAGGAGGAAGACAGATACGGTGTTCTGCAGTACGACTCAAAACGGGATGCGTGGGATACAAGGAAATTCTCCCTGGGAAGCAGCAGCGGTGGACACCTGACAGGGTGTGTTGTTGGGATAGACAGTTTGTGTATGGAGGAAGAACCGTATGTTCTATCGTATGATCCAGTGTACACCACATGGTCTCATGTGTACGTTTCATTTCCAGTTCTCAACGATGAAGATGTGAATTGGAGAGGCGCGAGGTGCACGCTGAGTGCGTGTTTTCGGTATATAAACAGATGCATTTTGGCTACATCTATGTGGAGAGTTGTGGAGGACGAGGACGAGCCGGTGGGATTGGCTGTGTGGGAGCTGGACGAGAGGAATGCTGTTGTTTCTAAGAGGAGGTTTAAGGAGCTATATGGGCAGAGGTGGAGTACCAATGAAGGTGACATGAGCTGGAAGACACAGCTTGTCGGGGATGTGTTGGTTTTCTCTACCCGGTACAAACCGTGGACACATGGTCTATGTGCTCCAGTTGCATATAGTCTTAAGGATTCAAGATGGGAGTCTTCGGCTACTCTTCAAGGCGAAGAAAGCTGCTGGTCTATAGATTATGAATGTAGCTATGCTTTTGTTCCTAGTCTGACTGCCAGAGTGTAACTAGAGAGAGAGAGAGCTTTCTGAGTTCTAGCAATGCTTGGGACTACCATTTTATATTAATCAATAAAAGCTATTAATTAAAATTATTAGCTTCTATGTGTGTCTATATATATATCTATATCTATATATATATATATATATATAATATATATATATATATATATATATATATATATATATATATATTATATATATCAATAATTAAAAGTTTGTTCAATTTTTTTTATAAAAAAAAAATGGAACTTGTTGAAAGCTTCGTAATTTGAACTGTATATTTATTAATGTGTATATGTGCGTGTGCTAAGTTTCTGTTTCTGGGAAGTGTGTATGTGTATAATGTAATTTGAATTGCGTGCTTGCGTGCTCATGAGCGTGTGGGTGCGAAGGGCAATTATGAGATATGTAGACGTTTATCTGATAAAACTTGCTGGATTTATTCAAACAGGCATATAGAGGAGATACATATGCACTTCGTGTGTGTGTGTGTGTGTGCGTGCGTGCGT
Source organism: Selaginella tamariscina (assembly GCA_003024785.1). Classification (NCBI taxonomy): domain Eukaryota; kingdom Viridiplantae; phylum Streptophyta; class Lycopodiopsida; order Selaginellales; family Selaginellaceae; genus Selaginella; species Selaginella tamariscina. The sequence goes on along the minus strand of PUQB01000219.1, from coordinate 321,087 downwards.
GAACACAGAGATATGTAGACGTTAGTCAGGTACAGTTTCCTTACTGGGTTTTATCTATATGGTGTCTATGTGTGTGTTTGCATATCTACGTATTATGCTGTGTACTCATTCTACTGCATATAGAAAATAATAACGTTTGGAGAGTGTGTGTGTCTGAGAGAGAGAGAGAGTACTTTAAGTCATTGGATGTATAAACATATCGTAAAAAGTAGAAGGTAGGTTATTGAATTTTATATAAATATTATCATTACTAATAGCATCTTCTCAGATCCCTTTTTAACGTGGCAGTCCCTGCGTTCTTGGTTAACATTCAACCGAAGGTCAGATCAAATTGGTTAGTCTGGAGGTGAACAGCTCTTTGCAGTATGTAATACCCCCACTTAGCATATAGTGTAGCTTAATATATATTAAACTGCACACGAACAGCAGCGTACAAAGATATAGAAGTTGGCCTATTTGGAGTCTTTGATGGTCATGGTGGGTCTGAAGCCATGAGTTCGCATATAAGAATTTCTACCCCAAGTTCTCTCGCCATCTAGCTCACCATGGGATAGTGCATGAAGCTCTCAGGTTGGTCACAATATAGCTTCTAGACTCTCTCTCTCTCTCTCTCTAGTAATGCCACATATTAAGTGTATATATATGTTAAAGGCCTGTTTTAACTCTGACATAAGATAGATGATATAGTTTGTCACATGCACACATGTATGCATACGTACACAAAATGCATGTATGGGAACACACACACACAACCAAAATTTAATTACTGGTATTTCAGGATGGCACTCCATGACATGGAAGAAGAGTTCATGGAGATGGCTAAGAGGGAAGGGATATCTGCAGGATCTACAGCATGTATAGCAGCGGTTACATCAAAATCTGTAGTTGTGGCAAATGTGGGTGACTCTAGAGCTCTTTTCTGTTCTGCTTCTTCATCCAAAGGTGTAGTGGAAAAGTTAAAGGCAGTAGAGCTTACTCAAGATCATCATCCTGAGTTGCCAGGAGAGAGAGCAAGATTCGAATCAGCCGGAGGATACGTGATCTATATTAGTGGCTGCTACAGGTATGCCAGTTGCTCGTACATAATAAACAAATGTAGGAGTGCACAATCATAATAAGGTACGCACTTGTACACATAACAAAGCACCTCACTGTATGACAGAGTGAACGGGGACTTGGCAATGTCCAGGGCGATTGGAGACAAAGAACTCAAGCCATATGGATTGAGTACAGAGCCGGACGTGACGGTGTATGAAAGGTCAGGATTAGGAACAGGATACTTGCTGGTTTTTTCAGACGGGATTGTGGAGCAAATGTCCTCTCAACATGTGTGCAATACGCTCACATTGTTGTTAAATGGGCAAGACCTCACATGTATGGATTCGTCAACGTTAAGAGTAAGTTACCCCGAATGTGAGACGTACCCCTGTCATCTAGAAGTTAAGGTGGCACAACAGAGAGTTGTGCCTTGATAACACAAGCTAGAGCTTACACTGGGAGAAGACTAACGAGTTCAATCATGAACCAGGAACCCCCATTCCTACATACTACCTTATTTATGTGACAGAGCCCCCCAGTTTTCATGTTTACATAAGTGGGCTGGCACAAAATCTCATTCCTAAAGGAAATATACTTTGGTGAGTTAATTAATGGCTCATTAATCCCTAAACCTTAACCTGAGGTTGGGGCAACCCTAGGGTTAGGTCACCCCTAAGGGTGTTTCTAACCATGCGGACTCACCGGAACCACCAAAAAATCTAAGTGGGACACATAAAACTAGGGTAAGAGTTTTTAAAATGAAAGTGCTAGCTTTGACCAGAGTTTCTTGCAAATACTTAATGATACCCAGACAGATCATCACTAGATATTTAAGTGCACTAAACAGGCCTGTTTTTTTTACACCTAGGGCTTATCAATATAGTACAGTAGGTAATAACAGTCAATGTCCAAAGTAAAAGAGGAATCATAATAGAAATTATGACATAGATGGTCCTAGTAAGGTCAAGTCAATTGAGCCTTTAAATTTTGTGGGTTTAAAAGATTACATGATTAATTCTATGATATAGAAAGTTACTTTGAGGTTGCTTCTATAAAAAAACTAAATAAGGCCACATGCACCAAATAGTTTCTCAAGGAAGTTAAAATTTGGTGGTATATTGTTGAGGGTGAGTAGGGACACCAAAATAATTGGAGTAGTATGAAATGCAAAATAAAAAAGCAATACATGCCAAATGATCTTGGATTATGATTGCAAGCTAACTTGGCAGCTTGTAAGTAGCGACTTCGGGGAAATCTAATGGACTATGTTTATTTATTTTACAATGTGCGGCATTTGGTTTTAAATGTGAGTGATGATGAAGCTCAAAGTTGCTTCATGGTGAACTTCAATCAAAACATGATCCTAAGGTACAAACTGACAAAGTATTAAGATTGTTGAGAAGCAACTCAGAAAATGGAAAATGTTCAATAAACGCCCAAATTAATTGTCATTGGTCCAAAGTGAAAGTCTCTTTGCAGGAAGTTTAAATGTTTTCAAAGGCCCATAAGGTCTCAAAAGTCACTAGGCTCACAACCTCAGTAGCAAGCCAAGGGCCATGTCCCAAAGATCTCTAGGTGGAGCTTCAAGATGTTTTAAGTGTAATAAAGTTAACCATATGTTTAGGGAATATTTGACGTCATCAAACAGTTAGGTCATTTCAAGGCTATGGTAGAGGATGAAGTTGACAAACCTGATATTTGAAGATCCCGAAGAAGAGTTGGAAAAGGTAATGTTGTGCTAAACATAACTTATCTTATTTATTATTTAAGACATGACTGACCTTTTACCTTATTGATAGAAAAAATATAAGGGAATTGATTTCAAATGATGATGAATACGAAAGCAACTCACAACTTCATATCAATTAGTTTAGCTCACTGATTAAATTTGAATGTAACAAAGATGAATAAATAAAAATTAATTCTGATATAAATTCTCAAAATATTAATGATATAGCAAGGATAGTTTTTATTCAAATTAAAGGTTGAAAAATTAAGTTAGACTTAGGTGTCTTGAATATAATGGAATTCATTTTGTATTGGGAATGGAGTGGTTTCATAACATGTAATTGAGATAAGAGAATGATATGATAATTAAATCACATTTACAATGAACAAAAGGGATTGCAAAAAAATGACACTCAATATAAAAATGTTAATTGACAAGAATTGGAATCATATGTTCTTTATCTTAACACAGATGCATAAAAAGTTAAACATCGAAAATAAGTATTTTCGAAGTTAAAATAAGAAATGATTATGAACCTATTTTTAATCATATTATAAAAGTCTTGAATATGTTTAGGAACATGTTGCCATAGGACTTACCACCTACTTAAAGGAGGTGTGGGTTATGTGATAAAGATTTTGTCAAATTTTTTCTCTAATGAGGGCCCTTTAATGATTGACTCCTCAAGAGTTAATATAATTAAAGAGATAACTAGCATGATTAATCAACCAAGAACACATTCATCCTAGATAATCAATGTATAGTGCATCGATTCTATTTGTAATAGTACAATATATATTTATGAATTATTAAACATTTAATGCAATAACCATTAAAATAAAGTATTCTCTTTCATGAGTGGATGACTTATTTAATAAATTAACAAAGATAAAATATTTTTCGAGCATAGACTTGATATTTAAGTATCATCAAATTCGAATAATAAAAAATAACATTAAGAAGACTACTTTTTGAATACATTGTGGATTATTTAAATTTTAATTATGTCATTCGAATTGTGTAATGCTTCAATAACTTTTTGCACAACGATGAATGACATATTTAAGGACTATTTAAATGAGTTTATGATGGTGTATATTAATGATATTTTGGTTTCCAATTCAATAATTGAGAAGCATATAAAATACTTTAAAAAGGTATTTTAAAGATTGAAGAAGAATTAATTATACTCTAAGGAAAATAAGTGTGCATTTGATTAAATCAAGATAAATTTTTTAGACATTTGATTTTAAGTGGGAAAGTCATAATGGATTTGAAATTGGTACAAACCATTATCGAATGATTGATTTTAAAAGTACTGTATGAAGTTAAATTATTTCTTAGTTTAACAAGGTATTATTGTAGGTTCAAAAAATTTACTTGAAATAATAGCATCATTTACAAATTTTATGAAAAACATCTTGTGGCACTAAATTTTAGAGTGCTAATGAACATTTATTAAGCTTAAAAAACTATCTCCTTTAATCCTATACTAATTTTTAAAGATCTATTTCAATAGAGTGCGATGTATCTAACTTTATAATTGGTGATGTGTTACAAGAAGATGGCATTTCATGGTCTTACCCTCGAATAAGTTAAATGCAATGGATGCAATGCAATTTTAGTGGCTTATAAAATATATAATCTTAAAATATTAAATACAATATAAATAGCAAAGTTGTTCTTCTATAATATTATAACAGTTATAAGTACTAGGATATCCTTACGGCCATGTCACATGTGAGCTCTTTAGCCAGTTTGGCCATATTGGATATGTTTTTGGTGAGTGTCACATGTATTTGCCAGTGGTTTAAACTAATTGAACCGGCCAGATTTTTCACACCCTCTGTAGCTGCCTACATAGCCTTACCAACAATAGCTCGTTGCCATGTGGCAAATTTAAATTCAAAATTTTTCTTGTTCAGTTTAGATTTGTTTTGTTTGATTGGTGATGCATAGATATTACTATGTGGCAAAAATAATATTACTATGTGGCAAACATTATATACGATCTTAATAACTTTATTTGTTCAGTGGGTCAACTCATATGCTGCAAAAGGTTACATGTCACACCACCCTCAAACTATCTTCCAAAATTAAAAGAATCAACCGTAGTATGTCATGCTCATCTATGCAAAAGTGTGCATGCTTATACGAGAGAGAAATTGAATTGCCATTCAAATGGAGACAATGACTTCACAATTTAGATATATCTTTGCAAATAAGCTATAAAAAATATAATTATATTCATATTAAGGTGCATAGTATGCAAAATATGAATTTATAACTATTAAACACATCTTATCCTTCTTTAGCATTTCTCTCTCTCTATTTATATATATAAAAGAATTATAATTACTATACACGCACACACATTGTATATATATCATATGTTAGATTTAATATTAGTATATTCTATCAACTAATCAAATATAAAAATATATAAAACAAATTATATTATGGCCACGATATTAACATGGCATCCTCCGTGTGACAATATGGACACTCACACAAACACTTACATGCACACACACGTGTATACCCATAGCATTTAGATAGATAGATAGCAAAAGTACGAATTAGTATTATATAATTAATAGCATAACATCACTTGGTACGTAGGCCAACCAACGACCACAAGTTGGTGTGTAGGCCACTTAGCATCACTTTCGCAACAACCAATAATAATATTTTATTTAATACTCATCCTTGACAAAGCATCACATTTTAATAAAATTTCTAAGTGTTGGTAAGATGAACAATTTAGAATATCCAATATAGAATTTGCACATAAATAAGAACTTTTGATAGAGCAAATGTTTTAATATAAAATTAAACTATAAATTTATTTTTTACTAGGTAATATCCTTAACTAATTGATTCCATTTGTGTATGTATATGTACGTTATAGACCAACACGTCCTCTGACGCGATATTTTGCATAATACAATTAAGACACTGTTCCACAGTCGACTTTTGCATACTCAACAGCCAGTAGGGCCGTTTGTAGATTCTTTATTTGTTGCTCACTCATATGATTTGTGTATACACACAGCCGGCTATAAACACGCTGAATATGCTAAGTTAACGGAAAACCCCGTACTTAAAAGCGTCAGTTAAACTAAATAATTAGTACATGTTTAATTCTTTATACACAAGAAAGAATCCCTTTACTTGAAAACAAAGCACTTTATCAAAGAAACCCTAAAGGTAAAAGTTGGTGCAACTTAAACCTTAAAGGGTAAACACGGGCTTAATTAGAGATTAACGGTGCACTAACTACACAATTAGTGGCTTTGGTGGGACCATTAGAATCGAAACGGCTCAAAGACTCAAGGTTTGCCACGCGTCTTACTATTCAAAGCTATATACATACACACACGTGTGTGTAATGTGTGTACAATTGAAAGTCTAAGCTACATTACTGTGCTTCTTGTTGATATGCGGAAGACATGAAATTCTTGCAAAGGAGACCTGCAGGATACCATCTCCTCTTATTTAGTTGTTATTTGTTAATTCTTTTGCTTCTTTGTGCCACTCCAATACACAGGAGGGTAGTTTTATTACCTACACATCTCTCACATGGAAATTCTGCAGTAATAGAGAATGTTGTATCAGAGAATTCCCGATTTTCCCAGGTTTCCCAGGAGCGGGATAGCTGTGAGGGGCGGAGAGTGTATGTATACCCTCTACCGTCCCAATTCAATACAGGTTTACTGAAGAAATGTGATAAAGAACTTGTAAGCTGGCTTAATTTCTGTGCGCACATAGATAACCATGGTCTCGGGAAAGCTATTGAGGATACGCCTGGATGGTATGGTACAGATGCGTACATGTTGGAGGTAATATACCACTCTAGATTGCAGTCTTATTCTTGTCTTACAAATGAAACTTCTCAAGCCGATGCATTCTTTGTACCGTATTACAGCGGTATAGACGCACTCAGGTATTTGTACAGTATGAGAGAGATACGCATGGGAGAGCACTTGTGGAGTGGGTAGAGAAGAATTATGGTGATGTATGGGGTAGATGGGATGGACAGGATCACTTCATGGTTATGGGAAGGACTGCATGGGATTTTGTGGTTCCTTCTATGGGATCCTGGGGGACTGGGATTCTGTCAATTCCTGAGGTTGCAAGAATGAACACTCTTTATATTGAGAGAAATCCATGGGATGAGAATCAGGTGAGTACAATCGTAACCATTAGATTTATAATTAGCTATAACTATGATGTACCGTATTATACATTGCAGTATTCAATGTACGTGTGTGCGTGTGTGACCCGTCTTCAAACATGAGACGTGCAACATGTATGGTACACATATTAATTACTGCATGTTATGGAGTAATATGGCACTAAACATAATTAAACTTTAATCGTTCACTTATAATTACAGATAGCAGTACCGTACCCTACTTCGTTCCACCCGTCAACTGCGGGTCAGCTAGAAGAGTGGATACAGACCGTACGGAACTCGCCACGAGTGCACTTGTTTGCATTTGCAGGGGGTATACGTCCAACAATGTACGGGAACATACGGCATATTCTACTTGACCAATGCCGTAATACTACACATGTGTACATGTTGACTGTGGTCAACTGAGGTGAGTTTGTTAATAGATCATAAATTTTTTATTATTTATATCTATATTAAAACTCATATATTATAATAATATATAATATATATAGATTTTAATTTCTCTATATATCGTGTGTAGGTGTGGGCACGACCCAAGGCCTAGTGTTAAACATTTCTTAAAATCACAGTTTTGTTTACAACCAAGAGGCGATACACCAACAAGGAGGTCTGCGTTTGATGCTTTGATTTCCGGTTGTATACCCGTATTTTTCCATCCAGATTCTGCATATTCCCAGTATAATGGCATATTCCCAAGAATCCCGCGAGCTTTTCCGTATACATTCCCGAGGAGAAGGTCCAAGAGAATGGGGGTGTTAATATAACACAGATTCTAAGTTCATATTCAAACCAGGACATTAAGAATATGCAGAAGAATATACTTGAAATGATACCAAGAATAATCTACCGGATGCCTGGACATGTCCAAAATGAAGAAGAGGATGCGTTTGATGTGAGCTTAAGAAAGGTTTTGGAGAGGATTACAGACTTAAAACTGAAGAGTAGGGCTTAGTTTAAATGAGTTATATAAATTTACCAAGAATATATATTGAGAATAAACATATGTTGTTATATACAAATGTTATTGAGTAATAATTATAAAAATAAACAATTATAATATGGCCATATCTAACATATGCACACTTCCAAGTACTCTTTTTCTTTTTAAGTCATGAATTAAATAAGATATTATATTAGATATACACTTAGATGAGTAAACAAACACATACCTCATCGAGAAGAAGATAGTGATTTGTCCAGCTGGTTTAGCAAAGCAAGCCCAAAGAGAGTGTCTTCACAGCCAACAGTGAGTATACCATGCGCGCTGCTCCACCTTCTATAACCCCAATATACACATATTAGAAACACCACACACATACATATCATATGGATATGGTTATTACCTAGAATCACAGAGATCAAGCACAACAAGGATCCCGCGAGTGTTTCCGCACTGAAATATAAAGTCAACTCTTCTTCGTTACTGGTTGAAGGTTCACCAAAAATGCCACGTTTGCAGCTGATATAATCCCTTGTACACACACTGAGCCTTCTCACGACGTGTTTTTAGCTCACCAATGCCTTGAAGCATAATTCTAAAACAAAATACAACGTATACAGTGTTTGTATATGTGTATACACTATATCTCTCTCTCTCTCTCACACACACACACAAGCATACCTGCGTGAAGACCTGTGCATGCCAGAAATACGAGATTGAGCAATAAAGAACTCATCCAACTTCATACCACGGGGACGTAGAAGAGAACCAGCTTCCGGAGTGATCTTCATAGTAAATTCTTATCATTAAAGTGCAGCCAAACCTTAATTGGATTCAAGTTGTGTCGGAAGTCTATATGTATATTACATTCGGTTTTTTCTTCAGGAAGAAGCTCTGATATAATCTCTGGTGGTATTACGATTGCATTACCACACTCGAAACTCCCTTGGTTCCCTTGGTTTCTGTATAAAAAAAGTTATAGTTTATATTCACTCCTATGTGTGAGAAGGGGAGTACATAATCACGGACGAGAAAAAGGTGATAAATGAAATTAGAAAGCTGGGCGATGTAACTATATATAGCGGCCTCCCCAAACACATTAGTGCTTTGCTATTTATTGGGTATCTCAATGTCAGCTGCTATTGTTCTTTATTAGTTTAGTATTTACATTATAAATATACAACTATATATGTTACTATAAAAGTAACACTTTGATGTTATATATATATATATATATAACACACACTTGTATGTATATACGTGTACTTACTCTTGAGATTCTTCGTTGCTTATTCGTATGCCTGACTTTGGCCCCAGTGACTTATTATGAAAAAACAGCCTCAGGCAAACCATGTCTGGTGAATATATCGAAGTGTTCTTTGTGAAACTATATTGGACTTCTAGTCCATCTGCATTTGTAAAGTCCAATGCCAAAACCTGCATGAACTTAAAGTTACATATAATATGTACATACCTCATACTGTATATATATCTACAGTATAAATGATGAAATCTCTCTCTCTCTCTCACACACACACCTTCTTGAGTTCAAAGTCGATGGAACTTGCCAATGAAATATCCACCTGATTAGAAGAAGACTCTAACCATGATTCCAGGTTATCTGCTGATGGAAGTATATTCTGAAAGCATCTTCTAAAGGCCCCTTTGCCGACGACTCATTATCAGATAATGAAATTAGATCGACTTTTTCTGTAACTTCCTCGTTCTCAGAACCACTTGAAGAAGCTGTTCTTTCTTCTGAGCAATCTAGTCACAAATACAAAACTAGTATTAATTACATACACACACATATAGGGAATGTGCGTGCGTGCGTGCGTGCGTGCGTGCGTGTGTGTGTGAGAGAGAGAGAGAGGGGGAGAGAGGAGGGGGAGGGAGAGGGGTGAGGGAGGGGAGGGAGGGAGAGGGAGGGAGAGGGGGGGGAGAGAGAGAGAGAAGATACCATCATTGCTTTCCTGCTTTGAACTGATACTACCAGAGCTCTCACTGCCAGACTCGATGAATTCACCTTCAGAAGACTCCAAGCTTTGACTTGGTGGAAGATTCCGGTATCCAGGTGCCCTATGTTGAACTATGTGTGAAATTGATCCCGGGAGAAACGAGGAATTCTCCAAACTTAAACTTGGTAGCACCGGAACTGACTTCTCACTTAAAAACATCGACCTGTAAAAGACAACATTGTGTGTGTGTGTGTCCACTACGTGTGTGGGCGTGCACGTACGTACATGTGAAGCATGTATGTAGACCAGCCATTGAGTAATTTGTTAAAATTTGTAGTATGCGCCTATGAGATTGCATACATAAGGAACCTCATTATCATGGACAGGCGTATAACCCCAACACCCGTACTCAATGTAATGCATATCTACCAAGGTTATATAGTGTATATGTAATGACCTGCCAACTGTGGATAAGGGTGTATCCGGAAGATCCATATGTGCAGTGAGTATTTTCTTCATCATTCGAGCTCTGTCACGCACGTCATAGCTTAAATCGCAGCTTGCAAGGTTCAATATATATTGAAGTATCAATATAACCTTAGAAGATGGTTCCCAATCTTTGGAGGACAATACAACCTGCAAACACACGAAGGTATATCTATATACATACATAAGTACTTATTTGTGTCTGGGTCTACATATATTATGTGTGCATACGTGTGTATTTATATGGATATTACCTTGCATATGCAGTTTAGGATTTGGAGTTTAGTTCCAACGGATTCGTCAACAAAGGTTTTAGCAAGATGGTGTAGTATTAATGGAACCGCCTTGGAGATCAAAGGACTCAAAACCCCGTGCTCTCCAATCATCCAAATCACCACCTCACGTGCTGTTGGTTCTTTAATGTGTTTCAAGTTTCGTAATAGTTGCTGCAAAACCTGTAAAAATATAGAAGCTAGAAGTATTTACATATATGTATAATATACGCGCACAACACATGTATCATGCGTCTGCGATTGTTTTCCATGTCAGTTATGAGCTTCAGACGAGTTTACAATGTCTGCATGTGAGTTGAGAAATAAAAGCAGCAACAACTATCTTATACATACATACATACATACATACATACACACACAGAAACATACAAATGTGTGTGTATACAAACTCAAAAAGAAATATATGCAGACAACGTATAAGAATGCACTCGTAGTATATGTAGAGTAAATATGATACATGCATACATATTAATACTGTTACAGTGTATCTATCTTTTTCCTTCACAAGTCTGAGAATATAGAGTATCGTACACATAACATCTCTATTCTCATGATACGGATATTCTCAGACTTGTGAAGGAACAATAGTTCTTTACTAACTATTTCAGATAAATTATAACATATATCATAATTACGTTATAATCGTTGCTTACCTGATTATGTATGGTCCTACATGTGTATATTTCAATCTTTTATCTATGTACATAGTCTATTGTTATATTATATGAGCTACGTTTCCTATGTAAAGATGTATTGTTACACACACACATGCTACCTTGTCCAATTGTCCTGGATGTTTTTGCACAATAGCTCGTAAAGCCAAAACAGCTTGTATAACAACATCTCCCCTTGAATAGCTTTCTTTCTTATCAGGTATATTCCCTTCTGATTCAGGGAAATTATTTGCAGCCAGTCTTAGAAGGCCTCTTGTAAATAATTCTGCTGAGGAAGATAGTTTAATCGCACATCTCCCAATTGCATTAACTGCGGCCGCTGCAAGTTCACTCTTTGGACTTCTTATATAAGCCTGCCAAAAAGTACGTATAAAGTACATCCTACGTAAGTACATATGAGACTATAGCAAATGTATAATACATGTGCATACACCGACATACAAATCTGGCAATGTACACCTATATAATGATCGTATTAATGGTAAGATTGGCGTAAACATGCATATATTCCAGTCAATACGTATATATTTATTATGAATATCAAATAACTAATATATAGTTTACCTCGAGTTCTTGAAGGATTTGATTAATAGAATGGTCGGCTACTATGTTTGTTAATATGTCCAGCTTCAGTGCTCGGATTACAGGTGAATCAGATGAACGTATAAAGAATTCCTCGTATGAACTCTCAAAAAGACTTGGCATACATTTTGAAAAGGATAATATATTGGCAAGCACCTGCAAAAGATTTTATACATCCGTATTAAAATATACGATGCATATGCATATATATATACACACACACACATGCGTGTGTGTGTGTAGAGAGAGAGATTACCACATGTTGTGCATCATATGAGGAGCGAAGCAAGAACAGCAAAGGATTGACGATGTTTTTGAGTTGATTAGTGGGTGAGAAAAACCAGTGTATGATTGTTGCCTGAAGAACAACTGCACTATTGTGACTATATAGCAATGGAAGTGTAGAGGAGAGCAGCAGCCTGGATTCTTCAGAATATTCTGCATCACGTTGAGAAGATTCTTCGGAATAATTTCTCAGGACTCCATGTCTTGCCACCGTATATCTCATAAGAATATCCATCAGAGCTACCTGTTCATCAAGTATAATTATCTTTAGTTATATACACACTTTATACATAGGTACAATAATATGTCTATATATCATCCATATACCACGCACATGCACACACGTGCACACAAACACACGCGAGATCTACCTGTCCCCACACGTCAGGTTCGGAGAGAAGGTTGCAGAGTTTCCGGAAGTTAGATTTCAGCAGAGAATACTCCTCCGGACATACGGAAGTATAGGCTGCAGCGGCTGCTCCGACTACTCCTGCACAATTGTCGTTCAGCAAGATGGAAATAAGCTGCAAGGTTTCGCTTAATTAGTCTTGCTTAAGACGTAACTAAAACTAAGATTCTGTACATATAATGTGTATTTAGGGTATGCGATTATATACATACGGATATGTTCACCACACACCCACCCACAAACACACAACACACACACACACCTCCACAAGTGAGTCGAAATGGTCTTCATCACCAATAGAATGGATCTTTGAGACAGCATTTGCAGCACATCTTCGTACATATGGAGAAGGATCTCTTGCACATTTCTTTGCAGCCATAATAACTAAGGGGATAACTGCACGGACCTTGATTCCGGACATTGCACGTAAAGCCCATGCACGAACAACGGGGTTTATGTCGGATAAATCCCTTTGGAAGCTGTTTATTGAAAGCAATGCCTCGTCTGGCCTCCTACAAATGCACACATGTATGTATATACAATGTATGTTACACAATTAAGTATAAGCAGTTCCTATATATATCCATATCCTAGATATACATGCAAATCCCCTTACGTCAGCATCCATTTCCCATAATTTCCAGGGTAACTTAGAGGGAAAGTAGGTTTATGTGACAAGAAATGTACATATGCATGCCAAGAACATGCATTATCTACTGTGTCGCTTTCTGCTAATTTCCCTCTAAATTCCCCTGAAATCAAGGGAAATAAATGCTAATGTGGGGGTGAGGTGTACCTATTATGTAATACTCACTTGTCGGCATAATGCACGAGGTAGATGTATACCAGTTTCTTCACTTCCAGTGACTGTGATGCAACGCCTTTTACTACCTGAAAGTCACATATATGTCTGTGTATGCATATGTGCGAGTATATAAATATAATATGTACGCATAAACTAAGTTTTATCTATTTTTTAACAGCCTTTCTTGTTTTTTTGACCAAATAACTCTCTCATAAATCATTTTCTAGTACAAACACAAATGCCATCACATATGTGCGCTATATAAACACTACACACGCACACAAACACGAAGTTACACTGCATGCATACACATATAAACAATTATACACACCTGGGGAAAGTAATTGGAGACATCGCGACCCTGAGCCATGAGAGCAATGAGGCGCTTCAATCCCTGTGCCTTATCTGCATCATACCTGCTATCCAGCAGCGTCGGAATGTCTGCATCCTGCGGATCGTCATATATTGCTGCATCCGTCCCCACGCCGCTCACCAGCGCCGACATTTTCGTGATCGACGACGCCGTAGACGTGAACATTCTTCTTCCTCTTGAAGAACCCTAAGCTAAGAACCCTAATCGTACATGTTAGCCTAGAACAGAGACCGTACGTAGGTTTTATTTTGAAAACAGAGAATAGACGTTATGAAAATTCCAGACGATTCAGATTGCACGGAAACTACCATCGCTCTAGATCTTGCCACGTGTGACTGAGATTATTCCCTAGATCCACTTCCATTCAAGGCTTGTCGGGCATTCTCTCTATCTTTACTGTTCATCCCTACTTGCGTCTTCGATCAGCTTGTTTTAAATCGATCTCCGTAAGGTATGTGAAGAAATCTGTAGAAAATTCCATCAATTCCTCATTTGTATACATTTTCTGTAAGAAAATCTTAATTGATTCTTCCGATTGACTAAAAGATCGATTTCTGGGATGATTTTACATAGATCATGGTTTTCCGAAGCATAGAATTGAGATAATTCTCATAAAAATGACTTCTTGCAGGAAGATGGGCGATGGCAGACGTGTTGGAGTCGCCATGGACTTCTCAGCAGGAAGCAAGACGGCGCTAAAATGGACTCTCGATAATGTCGTCAGAGAAGGCGATTATTTTATTCTGTTCATGGTTGCTAAGAAAGACGTACTAGAAGGCAAAACTGCGCTCTGGGAAGAGGGCGGTTCACGTAAGTCTGTTTAACCCGTATATATGTGTATGTGTATGTGTATATGTATATGTTTACATACACACACATATATATCTATATATTAGAGAGAATGCCCATATATGTATATTTAATACAGTATATACGTATATTATACAGAGTGTGTACGTATATCATGTAACTTTTATCCATTTGGAATTCCAGCTTTGGTACCGCTAGGAGATTCGGGAGAAGCAGAGACTCTCAAGGGTTACGGTATTACACCAGATCCAGAGGTTATTGCGTTGGTTGAACAAGTTGCTAGACAAAAGAAGGTACGTATACTGTATACACGATATATATACAACATGTGTATATATATACCCATGTATGCATATACACATGAAGTGTACATATATCTTATATGCTAATGTATAGTTAATTTTGTTAGATTCATGTTGTTGGGAAAGTTTATTATGGTGATCCTCGTGATAAGCTTTGTGATGCCGCTCTTGATTATCCACTTTGCTGCCTTGTTATGGGGAGTCGAGGCCTTGGGACGCTTAAACGGTACACACGCATCCTATTGTTTAATTTAAGCTTACATATAAAATATAAACTTATATATATATATAGAGAGAGAGAGAGTGTGTTAAACATACATGTCTATATGAGTAGTGTACTTAATCAAACAAGATTAATACTTATACATTGATGTGTTATAGGGCGATTATGGGGAGTGTTAGCAACTACGTTATGAACAATGCACAATGCCCAGTGACAGTCGTGAAGTCGTAAGGATCGAAATAAACAATCAAGTATTTGAACTACTTTGCAAAACTCCATTTCATTGTGCATGTTTAATGTTATTTAAATATAATTAATAATTATCAATTTTAATAAATGGATATTTATAAAATAATTATGAGAAATGGGATATAATTATGCATTTATAATCGACCTTTATCTCTTTAAAAATTTCACAATTAACCCTTGTATCAAACTTACATACAAAAGTGTAATTTTTAAAGATTATTTGAAATACTAAATGAATAAAACATTATGGAAATCATTACTTTAGATGAATTTAAACGAATTAACCCATAAATATCCCGTTTTAAAATATATAGTTAAATATTATTTAAATAATGTTTTTAAATTAATAAAGATAATAAGTTTGACCGAAGGCTTAATTATGAAATTTTAAAAATAAGGTTATATGGAGAATTTTCCCTTTTTTATAGCATATATATAATTTAAAACTGTAGAAGTGGGTAAACACTTTCCGTACATATCCGGTATAAAGATCGACGTGTCAACTTCAAGCTCCACTAGCCAGGGCAATTTTTTTTCTCTATATGTTGTCATCATTACGAAACATCATCATTCTCATTTTAATAATTCACCATATCCACCTTGTAATATTATTATTCTAGCTTAAATAATTGTCTATACCACGAGCTTTGTCTTTAAATGTATGTTAAACTTTAAATAAATTAAGATTTAAATTTTTAAATTTGATATTTTAAAGTGGTTAACGAATTTAGGGCACGTTTTTGTTGAAATTGCTCAGATGGGGCCCTTGTATAATTTTATAAGAATACACTAGTGAGATATGCGCCCACCTCATTTTTATCGAGGTATATGCTTCGAATATTGCAAACTATATACCTAGGTTTAGGGCTTTAATTAAGTATATTAGAGCGAATCGCTTTCTACTCTGTTCATGAGAGTGCTCCCCGTAGCGATTCTTGGATAAGCCGGATTGTCCGAGGACTCCAGAAAGCCGAGCGGCCATGGATTTGCAAGCGGAGAGCAGCAAAATGTCGTCTTTGGTCTCTCTAGCGGCGGCGGCAATCGTAGGAGCTAGCGTCATGGCGGTGTCGGGGTATTGGATGCATCAGAGATCTCTGGAGCGACTGATGGATGCGCGGAAGCCGGATAAGGAGCATGAAAAGGTAAGGCGCAAGCATTGTAGAAAGAGCAGGCTCGAGAAGAGCTTCGATTCGATACCGGACGATGCTTTCCTTCTCGCCAATGGTAAATCGCCGTCGCTGTCCGATCATGAGAAGATTGATGGCGCTGCTACCATTCCCCTCGGATTGCCGAAAGTGAAGACGAAACGCGAAGGTGTGTTGATTTTAAGTGATTTTAAGTGATTTTTCATACATTTTGCATTTCCTTTCTTATAGAGAGCTGTCTATTTTATTTGGGTTCCCACCTTTATTATCGGGTTTGCTTCTTTATCCCTTGTTTTACGTGTTTTAGTGCATTTGTTTTTATTTAGTGCATTTGTCGCACTTGGTTGAACTGACTAATTTGGTGTGACGCCGTACATATATTATATTATTGTTCCGTTATGTTTGCATGTTAGTGATTTGTGATACATAGACAAATATTATCTTTTCAGTAATTTAGTATTGGCTCCCGCTTCTGGTGGTGCGCATAAGTTGCTATCACTTAAGTGTGCATGCATTTTGCACTTGAGTGAATATCTTTTATTGTGTGTGTTGTAGTGCATGTCTTGCTCTTTAGCCATATAGAGACATATATACATATCGAAGTGTATATGTACGTGCATACTACATAAGTGACTTTATGGGACATACTTTTTTATAGGCTCGTGTCAATCACTGGCATCCGTGAGAAGACAAACACCACTGGGAAATTCCGTAATGAGGCATCCAACGTCACCGAGGTCTCCGGCAGCAAGCACGGGTGCATTCGACAGCATGGAAGAGTCGGATAATGAAGAAAGTGAGCTTGCAAATGGTGACGATGATCAGGTTAATGGTCTCGTTGAAAATGATCAGTTAAATCTTGGAAACGATTCGGTGAGCTCTCTCTCTCTCTCTCTCTCTCCTCTCCATGTGTGTGTACAAGAGCAATATTATTTAGATGTATTTACAGGCACATGTATGTAGAATACAAATGGAATATTGTAAATACTTTCATAGTGTAGTATGTTTCAGTAATATTATACATGGCCAGTCATAGATATATTATCTACGGCTATGTACACCTCCATGTATGGATGCACATGTGTGTGTGTGTACGTACGTACGTACGTAATGAAGTAATATATACACATCTCATATCTTGCACATAGGCACAATGTATGTGTGTAATCTTAATTTGGCATATTTACACATCTGAATGTACATTCACAAACATCTCTATATCTACGTGTTGTTGATATATATTTTCAGGTTGCGCTTGATGTACAAGTTTGTCCAGCGGGTGCTGTTGTGAATGACATGTCGGAGCAACAGAAAGCCATGAATCGATCCATTAGTATCCCTGGAGAAATGCATCATGCTCCTGATCCAGTTGCTGCGGATATTCTTCGCAAAGAACCCGAGCAAGAGACTTTGTTCGCCTCAAAGTTACCCCAATAGGTATGTACTTTACAAATCTTTATACCCCAATAGGTATGTACTTTACAAATCTTTATATATGCAACCGATGTAAGTTTAAAGAGTACAACTACGTACATTCAAAAGTATCCATACGACTTACATGAGTCATATGCATATATAATATCTTAGTGTTGTAGTTACAAAAGTCATACGAGCATCTACAGGTAACACTATGCATATAAATACGTACCTGTATGTATCTTTAGATGTGTGTGTTTTTGTTGCAGACGCGCCATCTGACGAGGAAGAAGAGGTGTGTAGATGATGCAAGATTGTCTGGCGACAAGGGAGAAATACGTATTTCGAGAGAATGTGCCGCCTTGGAAGAAAGGAATATTTGACTCCGGTACACCAAAAGCAAATCCAGATCCCTTCCGTTACGATCCTGAAATTGCATCGAAGGTAGGCGTATATATCAAATGTACTGTATCCATACCATATTCTAATATATAGTAATACAATCTCTATACTACGTACTATATGCATATGATACACATTCATCTCTTACGTATATGCGTGCCTCTGTCTGTGTGTTGTGCTATTTTCTTATTTTCTGTTTTATGTGCAGCACGTATTTCGAATGGGGATGGGGTCATGCGTGTCTATGCCGATGAAAATGGTATGGTTTCATATGCATATTAGCATTTATATAAAACTCTGCAGTTAAACTGTATGGTAAACATGATTATGTAAATCCGTATGCGTGTATTTGTCTGTGAGTGACTTAATTTTCTGTGTGCAGCGGAAGAAGAACTATTCCCTGTAAGGGATGCGACGACATTTTTCACGGATATGCATCGGATTCTGAAAGTAATTGCATTAGGGAATGTTCGAACCTTGTGTCATCATCGTCTTCGGCTTTTAGAACAGGTGAAACTCATACAAACATACATACATCTTTATAATGTATATATGTGTGTATGCTAGTAATGTGTATATATATGTGTGTATGTTATTACAACGTGATTTCCTGTTTTTTTTTCTTTTTTTGCAGAAGTTTAGCCTTCACCTTATGCTCAATGCTGATCGTGAATTCCTTGCTCAAAAGAGTGCGCCCCATCGTGACTTTTACAATGTTCGCAAGGTGACACCCACGTTCATCATTCCTCATGTATGAACCAGAAGCAATCTCTTGCGTTTTATTAAGTCGAAATTAAGGAAAGAGCCAGATGAGGTGTGTATATGCCTTTGTTTACACACACCTTTCATAGCTATAACTGTAAAGTTCTCTCTCTCTCTCTCTCTCCTCTCTCTCTTTCATTGTGTATATAGATAGTAGATATAATAGATATATTGCAAGACATACATAGTTACATTTATGTCTATAGAATATGTTCGATAATATTAACCACGTTATTTTTCTTCTCTTTTTAGGTAGTCATATTTCGTGACGGGAAGTACCTTACGCTGAAAGAAGTCTTTGAAAGTCTGGATCTTAGTGGGTAATACACACATACACATGCATACATGCATAGTGTTAGTTATGTAGCTAATTGTTTTCAATTGTTCTGCAGTTACGACCTTAATGTGGATCTTCTTGATGTGCACGCCGATAAGAACACGTTTCACAGGTTTGACAAATTTAACCTTAAGTACAATCCTTGTGGTCAGTCTCGGCTTCGAGAAATTTTCATAAAACAAGACAACTTGATACAAGGTATTCTTTGCTGTGTGTGTGTGCAAGCGTATAAGTGTGTGCACAGCTATTTGGTAACTCAACTGTGTAATGCTTTCATGATATCAGGACGGTTTCTCGCAGAGCTAACAAAAGAAGTCTTTTCTGATCTTGCTCAAAGTAAATATCAGGTTGGTAAAACTTTTATCTTACTTAATATTGGAATATAAATTAACACACACATGTGTGTATTTATGTACTAAGTATTAAACTGCGATGCAGATGGCGGAGTATAGGATATCTGTTTACGGGAGAAAGCAAAGTGAATGGGACCAGTTAGCAAGCTGGATTGTTAACAATGATTTATACAGTGAAAACGTTGTTTGGCTGATTCAGGTTTGTAAGCTTTAATTTTGTATATACGTGTGTGTGTGTGTTTCCTCATAATTGTTATTTACTGGAGTCTATGTTATATAGCTTCCTCGCCTTTACAACGTGTATTACGACATGGGAATAGTAACTTCGTTTCAAACTATCATTGACAACGTGTTTGTACCCCTTTTCGAGGTGACTGTTGATCCAGCTTCTCATCCACAACTACACGTCTTTTTGAAGCAGGTAATTTCATATTATCACTATATAAACGTAGTTATAAAATTAAAGTAAACGTAGCTAAGCAGAACATTCCTTGTGTTCTATGTGCATAAACTATATATATATATATATATAATTTTTAAAAATCAGTAAAATTATGTATACTATGATACGATTATTTCATATATATGTTAGGTTGTTGGCTTTGATATGGTGGATGATGAGAGTAAACCAGAAAGGAGGCCGACCAAGCATATGCAGACTCCTGAACAATGGAAAATAGCATATAATCCTGCTTACTCCTACTGGGCATATTATGTTTATGCTAACCTCTACACACTTAACAAGGTAAATATTTATCTTTGAGATCTAATTTGTTCGTTTCCGTGTGTGTGTGTGTGTGTGTGCGTACGTGTGTTGTTTTACTAACTGTAAAGTGCTCTAGCTTCGAGAATCTAAAGGGATGACAACAATTAAGTTCCGTCCTCATGCGGGAGAGGTATGTTATATTTATGAATAGGTGTGCATATATTCTGTACGATTATATGTCTATGTACGTGTTTACAAGATACATCCCTAATCTACGTGTGTACATGTGTATATTTCCAGGCTGGGGACCTGGACCACCTAGTTGCAGCGTTCCTTCTTACGCATAATATTGCTCACGGAAACAATCTTCGTAAATCCCCAGCTCTTCAGTATTTATTTTACCTCGCTCAGGTACTTAAGAACATTGTTAATAACATGTTAATGATACTAATATATAATTAAAATACATAGAGGTTCATTTGATAAGTTTTAATTGTACTGACGACCATCTCACAATAAGTTTTAGCACACATTACATCGGTGGCTTCATAGAGTGACTAATAATAATGATTTATTGACTATATATTGCAGATTGGATTGAGCATGTCTCCTCTGAGCAACAACTCACTGTTTCTGGATTATCATCGGAATCCATTTCCAATGTTTTTTGCTCGGGGACTTAATGTTTCACTGTCCACTGACGATCCTCTGCAGATACATCTCACCAAGGAGCCTCTTGTTGAGGAATACAGTATTGCTGCACAGGTATTATGTCTTGTGTGTGTGTGTGTGTGTGTCTTGTATATATATTCATACATATGTACATGCACACAATTATATTTGGTCTCTCAACAGGTTTGGAAACTTAGTTCTTGTGACCTATGTGAAATTGCTCGTAACTCAGTTTATCAATCGGGCTTTGATCATTCCGTGAAGGTATCTAAGTATTTATATAAATGTATAATAATACTCTCATACATAAAGTATTACATTATATTATATTAAAAGAAGTATAATCTATGTAAATGATTGATTTATCTATTGCTTGTGTATGATATGCATAACATTCTACAAAGCTAACATACAGTATATACAATTTATAGTTTATGTACAAGAGATGGGATTGTGATTAGTTATCCTAATATCTTGGCATTGTATGTGTAGGCATATTTTGTGTGTGAATATATATGGCATGTTTGAGTGTACTATATTATTCAAGTATATGAGATAACTTTTACTTGGCAGTGTCATTGGGTAGGAAATAATTACTACTTGCGTGGCCCCGCTGGAAATGACATACATAAGACGAATGTTCCACATATGCGTGTTGAATTCCGGCATGAGGTATACCAGTTAATTAAATATAATATATAAAATTTGATTAAATTTTGTTATTATTTTATGCGTTAATAAAATACAGGTGTAGATGTTGCTATATAGACTTCGCGGGTGTAGAAAATATGAGAGTTATAAACTTGTAGTATTATGTATCGTATATACTTAATAATTGAAGAGAGAGAGAGAGAGAGATTATTATCTAATTAAACGATTAAAACTTTATCAAGGTTTGGGTGGAGGAACTAAACTATGTCCATCTCGGGCAAACAAAGATACCAAGCTACGTGGATATATGATGACAAAGATACCAAGTTACGTGGATATATGACGTGTCTAGTAACATCGAAGGCTTTCTTTACAATACACACACATGAATTCGTGCCGAACGTTAAAATGAGATATTATGAGTTGTTGTACAGGCGTATATAAATAGGAAAGGATAATCTTTGGGGTGTATATGTATAATGTATTATCACAAGTATTTTATAATTAAATACAAACTATATATTTTACTGTTTTTAATATGTAACTCACCCTAAACCCATCTTAAGATGTTCAAATTTTTCTCTTTAGATTGTGCAATCATATATAAATAGGGGTAGTATTTTTCTTATGTATATTTATAATTATTTCAATATTGTCTATGTCACTGTCCTTATTACATTGTGTATAGAAAGATTAACACATATTTATTGATGTTACTTTAATCTAATACTTATGCCTATTATTTATATCATATTACACAATGAAATAACTATATAAAGAATATTCGTTAGTAATTTTCAACCGTCCAATAATTTCTGAAAGCTAGGTGGCCAAACATTTAAATAGGTATAACGACTTAAAAGGTGGGAATTCTAAAATCTTGGTATTAAAACGATTTATTGTAGGTGTGTGTGTGTGTCTCTCTCTCTATATATAGGAGTATATCTATATTAATATGCATTGAAGTACGTGCATATGTATGATAATGTGAACATTAATGATATATAAAAATATATACATGATCTATAGAAATATTACTTACAGATATTCCCAATATACAGATTAGTACACATGTATTTGCATGTGGACGGATATCATATTAGTAGAACATACATGTAAGAAATATAAGGAATTAATTAATAAAAAATTTAGAAGTGGACAATAATATTATCATAAATATTATAAAAACAATAAACAATATTATAATTACACAATTGATATTTAAAGCTTACAATTGATTACACTGTAAACATTTAGAAGTTAATTATGAGATAATGTAAATTATCGATCAAACAATGTACCGATAAAAAATGAGTAACATATCTTGCAAATTCTTTTAAAAGTTGCTATTGTAATAGCTTGTTCATTCGAGTTGGAAGATTAATCTCGTACTTGAACATGCTACAGATTACAACACAAGTCTCCATGAAAATCTCATGCCGTGCTCTCTCCAATGCCAAAACACTCACCAATGTCATAGTTTTATTATGACTCGACCTTTTACTTTGGAGGTTGATTTTTGTTTTACTATACTATGTTGACGGACCCTAAATGTAGTGAGAAACAGCCTGTTTGGTGCACTTAGGTATTTAGGGGTAGTCTAGCCAACTGTTCTTAGATATTGCAAGAAACTCTAAGCGAAAGTAGCACTTACCTTTTAAAAAATCCACCCCCTATTTTGACATCCCAATTAAATGAGTTTGTCATGTTAAATAGGATTAGGAACACCTCTAGAGTTGTAATCCATGCCCTAAAACCCCCACCCCCTTTGGTAGGGTTTAGGGGTAGGGGTTAGTGTGCAAAACTCATCTCATTAACTAAGGGGCTGGCATTTCGTGCCAGCCCACTTACACATATAAGAAAAGAGGAGGGGGACTCCATCACATAAATAAGGTTGAGTATGAGTGGGAGAGCTCCTATGTTCATGATTGAGTTCGTTGTTCTTCTGCTAGTGCAAGCTTCAACTTGTGTCATTAAGGTACAACCCTCTGTTGTGCCGCCCTAACTTCCAGATGACAGGGGTACGTCCACCTTCGGGGTAGCACACCCTTAACATTGGCGAATCCATACCTGAAAGGTCTTGTCAAAATGCACATTTCAAGAGGCAGAGGTTGAGGCTTGTCACTAGCCTCTTACTCCATGTCAAACTAGGTGTAGCACTCATGGCCAAACAAGGCACATTTGTGTCATTGTCCAACCGTGGGCGTGGGATCTTGTTTGACGGGTTCACATTACCCAGTTCCTTAGGGTTCACTAAGGGGTTCTAAAGTTGACATTTAAGAGCCACATTTGTGGCACTTGGAGATGTAACATGGGCTAACGTCACACAATATAACGTCCGAGGCATGGCCTTTGGGGTTGTGTCATCGGTTGGATACTTTAGTAAACAGGCATGTTCGTGCTCGCACTAGGGTGCTAAGCCTTGAGCATCTACTCAAAGGAGTTAGGTCTCGTAACTAGGTGTGCTTTGGCACACTTGGCTAGGGGGTGTTCTCCTTAGGATTTAAGGGTTGAACAACCTAAGTTCATTAGCAGAAGCCTATCATGAAACACTCGCAAGGTCATGTACTTAGGGTTATCAAAACCTAGCCTTAAGGAGTTTGCTTAGCAAAACATTCGTGTTTGCCTATGACGCACACTCATGTACTCACTAAGTACTAGCCCTAGGTCTAAGGTATGACTTGGTCACTCAAACCCTTATGGGTTAATCATGGTTCAAGGTACCCTTGTCGCCCTAAAGAGGTTGTTCTCATGGATGAGGTGATTCCTCAAGGGGTAAGTGACGATGCCTTAGCTCTGTCACAGGGGCATGTGTGAGACACATCTCTTTTGTAGGGTTAGGGCATGAGCCTGTCTAGGTCTATTGGGATAGGATCCTAAAGTCTACTCGGGATATCCTCTAGGGTTTGGGGGATGGTCATTCTAGGGGGTTTAGGGTATTACTATTTAACTAGGCATTTGAGTCAGACTCTTAGGATCATCTTGAAAGATTTAGTGTTATTCACACAGGGAATTGACGCCGGAAGGCCACTTGGCAACACATGTTGCCACGTGTTAGCCCTCCGGGTTAAAACTCTATAGCCAATGTCCAAATAGTCTCGACCATCAAAAACTTATATAATGTCACATCAACTTTGACTTCTACTCTCACCAGTTGGCAATATGAAGTTCGCTGCTTCTTGATCTTTAGATGAAGTCGTGAATAAAAATTCATGAATGCTTCTCTAGACATGTAGAACTTGCGATGAAATCTATCCTCCTCGTAGTTTACTAAAGCATGCTCAAACCACACTCATATTTGTGGTTTCATCCATCAGCCAAAGCCATGTCGTGATCTTCCCTATCTTGCTCCGTATTTTCCCCTACTACTACTTTTGTTACTATTTAGACTATGTACACTACAACAACTAGCAAAGCTCTAACAGCCATTGCCATTACTATTTGAAGCTGCTCACTAGCTTGGAGGACCCTCATTTCCTACAATCTAGTTTCAAAGTTTTGAAAAAGAAAACAAAATATGCATGCCTCCTCTAGCTGTTATGGCTACGAATGAATTTGTCAAGCTAGTGAACGCTGTCGACATCTCCTTCAAACAATCTACCGTAGAGCCAAGCACCTCTATCTTGAATGCAGTTAGTTCTGCATTGTGGTCGTTTGAACTCGACCGCTCCCTCTTTCCACCACTGCTCTTGCCATCCTTTGCATTTGTTCCTGATGAACTCAGTTCTTGATTAGCTTCGTTTGCATTAGCTTTGTTTGCTCATTAACCACATGAGTCTGTAACATGTACTGGTTGGATCGATGGCATGCTATCATAAAAGCTATCCATGAGGCTGTAAGCCTCCAAGCTAAAGTAGTTATAGTTGAGCCCTTCAGCTAATCACTCATCTCTTGTCATCTGAAAGAAGTTCCCAGCACCAGTCCTCCTATGGTAGCCGAGGTTCTTCGTGCACCAATAACAATATTCTCTCACTTGTGTTGCACTTGTTTAGCATCCCTATCTCCCTTGTGCCACCTTCTTCCACTTGTTAGTAGTAGTGATGATCCTTTCTTGAGAACTGATTACGGCCTCCTCAACTGATTCAAGCCATTCAAGCTTCTTAAGGTTGATCAGGACCATGATCTTTGGTTTGGTCCAGTTGTGAGCTCGTTTCCTTAGCTACTAGCTTGAATTTTGCTATTTGCTATTGACTTGCATTTTGTTGCTCTCCATCAAATTCCTATTGTCATGCGAATGCAATTAAGTGCAAGTTCTAAAAATGTGAGCGTACCTCGTGACTGCATCTCCTTCCTCGACCCACCCCACGACTGCATCTGCATCTGCATGTTCCCTGGCTACGTCCCCTTCCTCAACTGCGTTTTCTAGGCATATGACCAACTTGATCATCTTGCGTAAAGAAAGCCACGATCTACATATGTAGTATACAATGTTCTATTTTTTTTTTCTAAAAAATTCAGAAATACAGTTCTAACCTGGTGGGTTGACTACCTAAGTAAAGATTGTGGGATATGTGGGTAAAAGATTCAAGCGTAATTGGGTCATCATGAACAAGACCCTCTCATAAACACCAATTGACTCTTAAGTCAATTAGGCAAAGGGTCAATTGGCCCTTTCCTAGTTGGCTCAAGAGAAAAGGGAAAAGGTTGTGACATTTGGTATCGAAGCGGTTTCAAATTCGATTCTTATTAAGGATGAACTTTGAGTAAAGCTCACACCAACCTTATGGCGCACTTGTCCTTGCCTAATTATAAACCCCTCAATCACATGTGTAGCCAAGCCTAGCATCTTTAGGACCTTTTCTACCAATCATAGTAGCAACCTTCTCTAAAACCATAAACCCTAATTAAACCCCTCATCACATGTAGCAACCTTCTCTACCAATCATAGTAGCAAGCTTCTCTAAAGCCATAAACCCTAATTAAACCCCTCAATCACATGTAGCAACCTTCTCTATCAGTCATAGTAGGAACCTTCTGTAAAGCCATAAACCCTAAAAACCCCTCAATCACATGTAGCAACCCTTGAGTTCGCCTCTAGACATTCTCTACCAATCATAGCAGCAACCCTTGAGTCCATGCCTTCTTTACCAATTATAGTAGCAACCCTTGAGTCCATGGATGATTGCTAAAGCTGTAGCAACCCTTGATCACATGTAACAACCCTTGAGTCCACCTCTAGACATTCTCTACCAATCATAGCAGCAACCCTTGAGTCCATGCCTTCTTTACCAATTATAGTAGCAACCCTTGAGTCCATAGATGATTGCTAAAGATGTAGCAACCCTTGAGTCTGCCTCTGAACCTTCTTTACCAATCATAGTAGCAACCCTTGAGTCCATAAGTCATAAACCCTAATTAAACCCCTTGATCACATGTGTGCAGCCAAGTGTAGCATCTCTGGGACCACCTATGGACCTTCTCTACCAGTCATAGTAGCAACCCTTGAGTCCACTTATAAACCTTCTCTACCAATCATAGTAGCAACCTTCTCTACTAGTCATAGTAGCAACCCTTGAGTACTAAAGCCATAAACCTTAATTAAACCTTTGATCACATGTGTGTAGCCAAGTATAACATCTTTGGGACCACCTTTGGACCTTCTTTATCAATCATAGTAACAACCCTTGAGTCCATGGATGACGGCATCCATTTTCAAGAGTGTCACAGTAATCAAGGACCCTCTCATAAACACCAATTGGCCCTTAAGCCAACTATAGCTCTTTGCTTAGTTGGCTCAAGAGGAGGTTGTGACAATAAAGATCTTGTTCTTGATTTTTCAGTTTTTTATTTTAGCATGCAATAGAGCAATCAAAGCAAGCAATTGAGATTTCATGATGGGAGCACACAAAGATGATTGTTAAAGCCATAAACCCTAACCTCAAACCCCTACTCAATTAATAGCACTATTAATGCTTATTTAGGAGCATATAACTTTGCATTGAGTTAATAAAATAAAAAATTAGTGTAACGTAACCACGAAAGTTTGGTGTGAAGACACTTCTTATACATTGAAAGTTTTGGTGTGAAGACACTGCTTATACATTGAAAGTTTTGGTGTGAAGACACTACTTATACATTACAAATATGTTATCGACAATCAGTTACAAATTTAAGCTAAGTTTAACCTAACAAATGTCTGTGTAAAGACAACTTTGCTCCATTAATCCTCTGATGCGAAGATACCCTTAATTAATTATCACTCAACAACTGTTCACATGTACATACATATACACATACATATTGTGAACTTTGAAAGAAACATATTATTATTCATTTCCTAAATGTTTAGATTAAGCAACTTAATCACAAAAATCATCTGGAGCGTATTGTACACAAGAATACCAGTCTCCGATAAATGTATTATGTTAAAATACTCTTCAACCAATGTCACTTCCTGTGATAACACATAAATAACATAATACATACTATACATATTACAGAATATACTTACAAACATACCTTATATAAAGCTGTTACAAATCAACTTTGGCACCCTGAACCTTTGCTGATAAATAATATTGTGCAAGTTGTAATCCTTCTGCTGTTCCCACCAATGTCACTTTCCTGATAATATACAAGCTTTAATGTTATGTGTTAATGTTATATATATGACATGTACAATATTCAGATAGTGTATCATACATCTGTGATTGTGTGTGTGTGTGTGACATAACTAAAATCATCGAACCTATTCTTGGTGCCAGAAACAAAATCTCCACGCTCCGAAATCTTGATAGTAACACCACTAGCCTGCAAGGATTCACTTATTAGTACATACAGACACAGAATAGACACAAAATAGATAAGAGTTACAATGCATGCGTGTAGAGAAATGAATGGATATGATATGAAGTTGTACCTGCTGAATTTCCCCAAGAGTTTTACCACCACGACCAACTATGGCTCCAATGTGTTCATCAGGAACAGCTAACGTAATGGAGGTTGTAACAGGACAAGACTCCAATACAGGCAATATCACTGGATATTGACTTCTCATTGGTAAAATTGGTGCTATCATTCCCTGTTTTGTATAACGTTATACACTAGTTATAATGGAAATATACTCTTTGTATAGTAGTATCTGTACATGGATATAGCGATATATATAACTATATTACTATAGTATAAATTTGCCACTACCTTGCCTGCAACACCACCGAGCGAAGGAGTGAACGTTGTAGAAGGCATGCTGCGGCTTGCCCTGTTCTGAACAGGCATTCCTAAGGATCCTGAATAAAAGAATATTATAGATATGCATGGTGTCACATCTCTAGTATTCATAATAGACAGTTTGAGAACGCTAAAATGTTATTAGTACTACACCAAGATCATACAAGTACCACAGGCCGAATGGTTAACACAATTAAGTGAATGACATACCGCCATATGAAAGCGGAGCAGTGGCGTATTCCGTGTAGTTTGAATCACCAAGAAGTTTACTGAGAATAAGATGAACAACCTTAAGTTGCTGTTCAATTCCACCTGTAATCGTTACCAATCGATCACTTATACCCTGCAGCATTCCCGATAGCTTTATACTAGCTTCCGATTCTTCAATGAAAGATCTGTAATGATGTTATATAGTAATATAGTACGTAAAAAGGTAAAAGAACGTCTGATGTATAAACTTATATGAATAATTATAGTGTATGTAATATATCGATTTATATCTAGAGTTCGTACTTGATAGTTGCACCGCCTTTCCCAATAATAGCACCACAAACACTGTTTGGTACCACAAGTCTGAGCGGAGCTGGTTGAGTATCTGGATGATTGTCATCTCCATTCTGAAATAAACATCGTCCAGCATATAAAACATACAGGTGCGTATGTATGTATGCATGTACGAATGTATAGCTTCTCCACTAAACAGTATAAACATTGCTATGGATAATTACTGTTTAGCACACACAAACACACACCTGTTTTAGATGTAGGTACATGGACAACGAGTAATTAAACATATACCTCTTTCTGAATCTTGCAAAGAATGAGATTGAGAGCTGCCAGAACCTCGTCGATATCTCCACTAAGCACAACAATACGGTCGTTTGTACCAGGGAAGAAGTCCTGGCTACGTGGAGCTGGATACGAGCACCTGATTGAGTTTGCATCTCGCTTATTGTTGCACCACCTTTTCCTATTATTGATCCTGCTTCTGAGTTGGATATCAGAAACCTTGCACTTGAATGCACGTTGTTGTTACTGCCATCTTCTGGAAAAAAAATGAATATAAACTCATAATGAATATGGTTGGATGTATACTACAATGGATTCTTTAAGTGCACCTACACAGATAATACATAGAGAAAGTATAACCGTTCATGTGTACATGTCTATATGCCGTAAAGAATATCAAAAAATGCGATTCACATATTATTTATGAATGAGAGTATACGCTCATGGTGTAAAGATTAGTATATAACGCATACTAATCGTGCATCGAAGAAGTATAATGTTGACGAAAGAGGACAAAGTACTTGTCGTGGACACAGAGAATACACAAAGCCATAAGGAATGACGTACTTAAATCACGAGAATTTCAGATGCATGACAAAAGAAAATATTTATATATTTATATATAAATATATACAAAGTCCATCAGAAACAAATGGATACAAGTCAAATGCTGTATATATAATAAATACAAGAAATTTATAAACCCAGGATACAAGTCAGATCTAGCCACATTTTGTTCGTATCAGTTGCATACCTGAGGACGATCGTATAGAACCTCCTCGGGCACGCTTAGGGCTTCCGCCGCGCGTCTCCGGCGACATGCCGCGCTCCGTCATAATCACGTCCGATTCCCGCTCACGCTCCTCTCTTCGGCGTCTACGTCTGTGATGCCCCCGCCGCTGCGCGTGTGTGCGCGTTATAGATAGATAGATAGAGAGAGAGAGAGAGAGAGAACCTGCTCGATTGAATCTCGCTCTTCCTAGATCGATCTGCGAGCTCGCTCGACGGATTGAGACGGATTGCGATGCCGGAAGCTCGGATCTTGGGGGCGATCATCAGTCCAGTGATGATCCGGATGCTGTTCTTCGTCGGCTTCCTCTGCCGACTCGGATTCCTGCTCGAACTGACCTTGATCTTCGGATTCTTCCTCCTCCGCCACGGCTGCAGCTGTGTCCGCCTCCGCCGCCACCTCTATCGCTCGATCGATCCTGCATTCGCTTGCCCTAAATCTCCTTATCATGTGCTAAACTTTCCATTTAACCTATCTTAAATCGTTAAACAGAATATTTTTGGTATATATCATACTTTGAACACGTTTCGTATGTTTTTGGTATATTCTCCAAATAATGTACGATATGATTTACTGCGCGTGAATTTTAAACAAATTATATCAAATAATTAAACAATTAAACATGTGGTGTGTCTACATTAAAATGGAAAAAAATTAATTATGAGAAAAACATTATTAATATGGACATTACTACTAATTAAATCCTTATACGGTTGTCAATTGTTAGGCTACCAAAGCAGCATGGATGACAATGACTATATGAGGTAGCCATTAAATGGTCAAAGAAGTTAATTATAGCATATGATGTAATTAAACATTTATCAATAAACGTTTATAGTAAGTCCTTTAAACATTTTTTTTTTTAATAATATTGAAGCACAAATTTGAATGCGCTTCAAATTTCATATATTTAAAAATTTAAAATCTATTTTAATAACATAAATTGAAGTAATAAATTATGTTTCTGCCAAATTTATAATGTGTACACGTGTGCCCCACACTGTTGTGACAGAAAACAAATGAGTAGTTTAACTAGTTTATGAAATTATATTAAATAGTTTATTTAAACTTGTTTAAATAGATAATAATAGATTATAATTTAATTTATGCCATGACGTGTCATTGTGTATAAACGTTAAATTATAAATTATTTTCACTAGTTTAACTTGTTTATGAACTTATTTTATAAATTAACTAGTTTGACTTATTAAGTTAGTCTAAAAGTTATAAATGGTGTTTAAATAGTTGAAATTATTATTTTATAAAAGTTTAAATAAACTTTAATTAGTTTAAATTATGAACTATTATTATATTTAAATTGTTTAAATAGAATATTAACTATTATTTTATAAAGTAATTATATTACTCATTTATTCTGCGCATACGTCAGTCTATATGGATTGTTGGAGGGTTTTTATTCTAAATGTAATAGTTGTCTATTAATTAGTTTTGAGGACATTAAAAATTAATTCATAAGTTAGATTCTTATGCAATTTATAGTAAGTTTCGATTAGTATGATAATAGGATGTAGAAATCATTTTTATTTCGTCCTTTCAATTTCTTATAAATAAATTAAATCAATTCTTGTCGAGTCTCACACACATGGATTTAAAATTATTTAAATCAAAATTAACTATTATAATATTCATTCTGTTGCATGTCACTACAAATTAATAAATTAAATTTCGAGTTGAACGTTGTCATCCAATAAATAATAATTAGTCTCACAATACACACACGCAAGTATATTATGTATAGATATGTATCAGCCAATGTTCGTTTATACCTGCAATATCTCATCTATAGAGTGTATACGATGCAAGAATACAAATAACGTAACGTGCTTATGTGTGTCTGTGTATTATATGTGTATATGTAGACATATTAAATGCTTAAGCTTAAGCTCAGTTCAATGAAAATAAGCATATAGATTGGGACATTTCCTTATTAATATATTGGATTTCAAAAAACATCCTTATTAATTTTACAGTTGCGGGGGAAATTTAAATTTCTGCTTAAAAAAAATAAATTAAAAGATATATATTTGCAAATTTATAAATATTATTAACAATATGTTATGTTTTTACATTTCAGAAATTGATAACGACGTGTGCGGACCCAGAATTTCTTCTTAATTAAAGAGTTTCATCGGCATTATTTCAAAGAATTATACATATGTAATTATACGTATTACAAATATATACATTTATTTGTAAATATTAGTATATATTGTATAGACTTCACATGGATAAATATGTGAAGTATATAATAATAAAGTTTAGTGATACATGGTGCTTTATAACTACTCATATGTGTGGGTCCTTGTCTACGTAGACATACACACACATATACATTTATTTAATGTTAAACACATTATAAGACGTAGAAAACCCATCCCTATATTCTATATCCACATAACACACGACATGGTGATGTAACCGCTAATACAGTTATATAATACAATATAAAATCAAAATTTAAAATTTAAATGTTTAATCTAAATAACTAACTTTAATATTTTAAAACAAATTAATATTGTTTAAGAAAATAATTTTCTAATATCTTTAACTATGAATAAAAATTTATTAAATTTACATTATAAGTGATCGTTTGTTCTTTTTAACACATTTACTGCTAGAACTTTACCTTATGTTTAAAATATTAAATTTAATTAATTAATTCTGATTTTTGAATTTGTCAAAAAATTCCAAGGCAAGAATTTAATTTATATTAAAATATATTATAATTGAATGGTTTATCTTTTATTTAATATATAATATGTGAATAATACATTAAAGTGCCACACAAGCAAACTAGAATGTTATAATTAGATAATATTATGCATTATTATTAAGTGTCATTAGCGAGTATAAAATTTAAAACTCACTTTTAATGAAAGGGTTTTCTATATCCATTTACATTTTGCCAAAAGTATTTGTTGTTAGTTCTTAAAACCAGTAAATTAAACCTAAAAACAACCAGAGTAATAAATATAATAAATGTAAAATATTTACAGTTTAGCTTAATTTAACATCTGTGTGCGCACGTGTGTGTGTGAAACTATACATATATATGTTCACACACACACACACACACACACACACACACAAACATATATAATGCATTTACCTTCATTCTCTAGCCATATCTGAAATCAACAGCTTATCACCGGCGTCAGGGTAAGCAACCAAACCCTCAAACTATATCCATCTGACATCCATCTTCCTTGTTGAACCCTTCCAACCTAAAATATGTGTATTATACACGTGTGTGCATGTGCGTAAGTACGTAGTTACATATTTTATTGTAGATGTGTATATACAGATACATATAAAACACATGCATACACATGTATTAATGTAAATGTACATATACATACGCTGTAGATGCCACACAAACACACAGATATATATATATATATATGGAGATATGTGTAACCTGAATGGTAAATCCAGCTTCGTAATTCCTTTTCTACTGCCTCTCTAACATGGGATTCCCCCTCAACTTTGCTGTATTTTCCCCATCCTGTCAATTGTTACCAAAGGTGGAAACCTCAAAGAGCTTTGGAAACAACCTCTCTTCAGAACCTGCATATTATAACTATATCAGGGATGTACGTACGTGTGTATGTGTATATACGTGCATGTTCATAAACATAAGCATCGGATATATATGGTACGCCTCATGTGGTATATGCCTATCACATATAAATTTACACACAACTGGTGCATATGTATTGCGTATATCATGCCTGTGTACGTGTAGTACATACAATATGTTATATATGTATTCCTGGCTATACATATGTCTGTGTATATCTATATCGAGTGTGTGTATAAGTTTATGTGTATGTTTAGTGCGTATCATGTTATAAACGTGTAAAACGTACCGTCAGGGATTATAGACATGCAAATAGATGTAGGTGTATATATATATATATATATATCCTTGAAAGAAATGTTTAGTTGGAAACGTATGATTTTTGGAATTATAATAATAATTTCAAATGTAAATAAAACATGTATTTACGATCGATTGAAGAGTCTGGAAATGAGTTTTAATTACATCTTTTAGAATTTTAGAAATTAGAAAAGAGAAGACCAAAACCGTATCAGGATCCCATATCAGGATCGCATATCACATTTTTTTAAAATATATCTGTCTTGTGATATCATTAAAAAATAACAAAAGAATAATCAAATAAATAAAATTTAATGTACACACATATCCTGTATACAATAAAACTTGCCATATATGTAAAACTTGTGTACGAGGCCGTATACCGTATCATATGCAGCTTCCTCCAGTATAACATATACACATACACAAGTATATTTACACACCCAGATTATACATACATATATATACGAAGGGCTTACAAGAATTAAAATATTTTTAAGGTATTTTATGCATAACTTTACAAGATTCATAGTACGTATATCGTAGATAAATATAATTACAATTATATTCTTTAATATGTATATAATATGCATAAATAATAAAATGATATTTTTATGTATGATATTCATGTATGATTGATATATACGCTTATATGTGTATGTATGTAAAATATAATTTGCAATCCCTTTACTAAAACTGGAGTCCTCTAATTTTACAAATTTAAAAGAATAATGCATACATAATATAAACATACATACATGTGTAAATTCATATATTATACATTTAAGCATTATATATATTTAACATAATTTACTGTATATTGAAATTCACAATTTATATATTCAATTAAATTTAATTTTTAAAACCTTAGACTCAGAATTTTGAAGTATAAATCTCATATATTTAAAATTTAAAATCTATTTGAATAACATAAATTTAAGTAATAACCATATCCAAACTTTATGGAATAAACAAGTATGCACACATTAATAAATTATAAGAATACATCAATCTCACGTTCTATAGAAGTGTGTGTGTGGAGAGAGACAGAGATCATGTACTTCAATAAGTAGTAGTTTGAAACTTGTTATAATTTAAACTTTATGTAACATTGTTTTTTTATATAGAACACTAAGAAATAATATATTTACATATACGTATCTGAGACTTATGTGTTGCATATATATATATATATTCAAATTTATTTATGAGACAAGTGAAATATAACTTCTTTTTTATAATGTGTACACGCGTGCCCCACTGTTGTGACAGAATACTAGTTTATGAAATTATATTAAATAGCTTATTTAAACTAGTTTAAATAGATTACAATTAAATTGTATAAACGTTAAATTATAAATTATTTTCACTAGTTTAGCTTATTTATGAACTTATTTTTTAAATTAACTAGTTTAACTTATTAAGTAGTCTAAAAGTTAAAATTGGTGTTTAAATTGTTGAAATTATTATTTTATAAAAGTTATATAAACTTTAATTAGTTTAGATTATAAACTATTATTATTTATTTAAATTGTTTAAATAGACTATTAACTATTATTTTATAAAGTAATTATATTACACATGTCAGTAATAATGCATTGTTGACTATATAGTAAAATACTAAGGACGTGGAGGGTTTTTATTCTAAATGTAATTTAAAAATTAATGCCTTATGAATTGCAAATTTATAGTGAGTTTGATTAGTATATATATTTGGAATAGAACATAAATATAGTTTACACATTTGCCGAATAACTTCTATATATCAAAATAAATATACAAATACTTAGTAAATATATATGTGTGTGTGTGTGTACGTTATACATAGTTATGCCGGTGCATAATCTATATATATGAAGTTTAAATTGAATTAATTGTATTCATGAGAGAGCAATATATGCATTATCATCCTGTAAAGAAATGCTTAGTTGGGTTAATTTAATGTAAATGAAAATATGAACACAAAAATTTCTTTTTCCTAGATGAATAATATTATGTTACATCTCATAATAGGATGTGGTAAATCATCCTTTAAATTTTTATAAATAAATTAAAAATCAATTTCATATACAAACTTTAATTGAGTTATTTCTGGATTGCTCAAATGTAAACGAAATTATAATTTCGTTTTTCTGTGTGTTTTCAA
Source organism: Selaginella tamariscina (assembly GCA_003024785.1). Lineage (NCBI taxonomy): Eukaryota > Viridiplantae > Streptophyta > Lycopodiopsida > Selaginellales > Selaginellaceae > Selaginella > Selaginella tamariscina. Next base: position 284,490 of record PUQB01000219.1, on the reverse strand, counting down.
ATGAATAATATTATGGGTTGTATATCCGATAATAGGATGTGGAAATCATTTTTATTTCGTCCTTTCAATTTCTTATAAATAAATTGAATGAATTTCCATCGAAGTCTTATCACCTGGATTTAATATTATTCAAATCAAAATTATAACTTATTCTGTTGGATGTCACTACAAATTAATAAATTAAATTTCGAGTTGAACGTTGTAAATAAATAAAAACTAGTGTAGATACCTAAATATTTACATACACATGCTATATTATGTATAGATATATATCAGTTAATGTTCATTTATACCTGCAATATCTCTGTATACGATGCAAAATACAAACAACGTAGCGTGCGTATGTGTGTCTGTGTATTAAATTGTGTGTATATGTAGACACACACACACCAGGGAAATGCTTATAGCTTAAGCTCAGTTCAATGAAAACATATAGATTGGGACATTTCCTTTGTATAATGTGTTATTCGGAGTACTGATCTATTCTATGTCAAAACAACATTAAAATTTTCATTAAGAAAAAAAATGAAAAGATATATATTTCATTTAAAATTAAAAATTATATAGTTTTATAAAGGGCTTGAATATCAATGATACAAATTTATAAATACATTAGCGACTCAGGGATTTTCTTAGGAATTATACATATTACACATATATATATTTATTGTTTGTACATATTAATATATATTTTTTTGTAAATATTAGTATACAAAATCATTTTGTATAAACTTCACATGGATAAATATGTGAAATATATAATAATAAAGTTTAGTGATACATGGCGCTTTATAATTACTAGGGTCCCTGTCTACGTAGACATACACACATAAATTTATTTAATGTTAAACACGTTAAAAGAACGTTTTCTAACATAATTTTTCAATTAAGAATGTTAGAAAAACCATCCCTATATTCTTTATCTTCTATACACGTATACATGGTGATGTTATATGAACGTCCATACAGTTATATAATACAATATAAAATCGAAATATGAACAATAACTAACTTTAATATTTTAAAAAACAATTAATATTGTTTACAAAAATAATTTTCCAATATCTTTAACTATGAATAAAACATTATTAAATTTACGTTATAAAGCGATTGTTTGTTCTTTTTAACACATTTACTGCTAGAACTTTACCTTATGTTTAAAATATTAAATTTAATTGATTTAATTCTAATTTTTGAATTTATTGGTAATTTCACCTAAGACAGTATAATTATATTAAAATATATTATAATTGAATGTTTATATTTATTTAATATATAATGTGTGTGGACACATGTGAATAATACATTAAAGTGCCTCAAACAAGCAAACTAGAATGTTATAACTAGATAATATTATGCATTATTATTAATGTGTAAGAAAGAGATTATAGATTTTAAAACTCACTTTTAATGAAAGGGTTTTCTTATATCCATTTACACTTTGCCAAAAAAGTATTTGTTGTCAGTTCTTACAACCAGTAAATTAAACCTAAAAACAATAACCAGAATAAATATAATAAATGTAAACTAATTACAGTTTAACTTAATTTAACATCTGTGTGTGTACATATATATAGTTTCACACACACACACACACACATACACACACACACACATATATATAAAATGCATTTACCTTCATTCTCTAGCCATATCTGAAATCAACAGCTTATCACCGGCGTCAGGGGTAAGCAACCAAACCCTCAAACTATATCCATCTGACATCCATCTTCCTTGTTGAACCCCTTCCAACCTAAAAAATGTGTATTATACACGTGTGTACATGTGCGTAGTACGTATTACATATTGGATATATTGTAGATGTGTATATACAGATACATATAAACACATGCATACACATGTATTCAGGTAATATGTACATATACATACGCAAAACAGGTCTGTAGATGCCACACACACACACACACACACACATATATATATGGAGAGAGAGAGAATGTATGTGTAACCTGAATGGTAAATCCAGCTTCGTAATCTCTTTTTCTACTGCCTCTCTAACATGGGATTCCCCCTCAACTTTGCTGTATTTTCCCCATCCTGTTACAATTGTTACCAAAGGTGGAAACCTCAAAGAGCTTGGAAACAACCTCTCTTCAGAACCTGGATAATATAACTATATCAGGGATGTACGTACGTGTGTATGTGTATATACGTGCATGTTCATAAACATAAGCATAGGATACCATGTGTGGATATATGGTACGCCTCATGTGGTGTATGCCTGTCACATATAAATTTACACATATGTATTGCGTATATCCTGCCTGTGTACGTGTAGTACATACAATATGTTATATATGTATTCCGTGTATATCTATATGTGAGTGTGTGTATAAAGTCTATGTGTATGTTTAGTGCGTATCATGTGTATATAAACGTGTAAAAGCAAGAGGGCGTGGAAAACAGAGAGCAGCATCATATGTATGTCAAGTATTATGAAGTGCATCTAGTGTATATACATACCTCCTGCAGGAACAAGTTTCTCAAGGGGTAAAACAATAGCTGCAGATAACTGAGATGCTCCTTGTTCATCAGCTTTGCTAAATTCTGCATTGCTGGTTGCATTTGCAGCTTCTTCTAACCATTTTAGCCATTGGTAAAATGCAACAAGTGCACTTCCCACAGATAAACTCCTCAAATCGAGCTTCCACTCTCGGTTATTAAGAAAAATGAACTATAAACAGAAAATTAAATAATTAACTTACTATACATATTCCGTGCATGTGTGTACATTACCAATTATAAGGATTTTCATGAGATAATAATAATTATTTAAATAATACAGTCACAATACGCCATATATCACGCAAGAATATACACATATTTGTAAATACGGATATGAACTTTCATAAAGAAGATATCTTATAATATCCCTGTACATATCAGTATAAGATACACTACATACATTGAATATAAACACGAGAGAGAGAGAGAGAGAGATTTTGCTTCTCTAGACGTGATAGACAATGCGGCACAAAAACACAACAAAACACGACACACACACACGCATGTGTATGTGTGTTGTGTGTACACGCGCACACATACCAGTCACGGACTTTCTTTTCCAAGGTCCACTTGAGAACAATTGCTGCACGACGGTGCCATCCCAGTGTCCACAGTGCATCTATGAGTCCTGACGAGAATATCATCCATGTCTTTGTATCGTCCAAATTTATCAGTTTACCAAGCTCCGAAACAAGCGCTTCTACCTGCATCAAACAGTTATACATATACATATAGTGTGTGTGCGCGTGTGGGATTAACCAGAAGTTATACTTGTAAGTCCTTAACCTATACGTATAATCTTAAGTAATATAGAAGTATAATGTACAGTGCTTTATATATTCCATACACACATAAATGAAGATATACATAAAATTATAGATACTGGCGATCTTATACTCAGTTAGAAATCCTATACTGTTTGTCTTTGCATATAGAATGAGGCATGAGGCATGGATATGCAACTACATGCTATAATAGGACAACTACCAATACACACACACACACACATACACATGAGAAAGGAGGAGTACCTGATTGTCATCTAACAACTCGAGCATCAAATAGCGAAGAATGATAACAAGCTTCGAATCAAACTGTCTAAAGTAATTAATGAGAATGGTTGCCTCTTCTACCGTTCTACAGTTTTTGAGCTTAAAGCCATGAGTACAACGGTACACGTTACCACGCTTGGATCACACCCAGCAGATCCCATATCCGAGAGTATATTTGCTACTCTTGTCCAGTTACCCCATTTCACACACGCGTCTAGAGCTTCGGTGTACGTGTATATGTTACACAATGAGCCCTTTCCCTTCACGTCTTCGTATATACCCAGAACCTGCATTGAAGAAAAACTATGCACAATATATACCTATACTACATAGAAAAGACTATGTTCCTACAAACGTACATTAGTATAATAAGCGTGTAAACATACACACAGAGATATTATATAAAGGGAGGGAGAGTACCTCTTTGTAGGCACCAACGGACTTGAAGCAGTACATCAAGCTAAGAAAACTTACATACGTTGGTTCGAGCCCGAATTCGATCATATCGTGAAAACATGATTGAGCCATTGCATGGTTGCCACTCTTACTATACATTGTCATCAATATATTAAACGTGATTGGGGTCGGCTTCACTCCCAGCTCCTTCATTGTTTGAAATATCTTCTCAGCTTCCTCAATTCTTCCTTCCTATTTCATATGTATTACATATCATATACACATGGATACATGTAAATATACATATACATTTATTATATTTATATATGTACGAAGTATTATGTCCACTATACCTAAATTTAAAATCAAAATTAAGTTCCAACCTGGCCGTAACCATGCATTAAGCACGAAAAAGTGATAACGTTGGGTCTGCATGAAGCCTTGACCATCTCCTGAAGAACGTCCATGGCCGCTGTGCAGTTCCCTACACACAAATCCCTGCAACAATTACACACTCAAAATCGAAAAATAACACATGCATAAAGCTTCAAGAATTCATTATAAATGAGGTATGATTAATCAAACACTCGTACACGCATACGCTCGCACGAACACAGACAACATGGGTACTGAAAGAGAGGAAAGCAATTACCTGATGCAACATACACACTGATTAAAGCAGTATATGTGATCACGTTCGGTTCAAATCCTTGCTTCTTCATATTCTCAAAGAAAACTCTAGCCTCTCTAGCCTATGTCCCATATACAAAGTGTAATATGAGAGAGAGAGAGAGAGAGAGAGAGAGAGAGAGCACCTGTTTGCCATTTACACATGCTGAGATGAGAATGTCATACGAAGCAACATCTGCCTTTATTCCTCGCAAATACATTTCTTTAAACACGGCCACCACGTCTGTAAGTGGACGAGCCGCCTTCACATAGGAATGCATAAGAATATTATACGATAGCTTGTTGGGCCTGATAAGTATAGAATATAAGACTATACACGCACGCAACGTTTGACTGTGTTATATATATAGAATTAAGTGTATATATTATATATATATAAAACAGCATCTACCAAATATATACACACATACACACAGTACCTGACGGAATTCTTCATGTCACGAAAGAGCTCGTCCACAGCCTCTAACCTTCCAGCTTTGCAAAATGCATTCAGCAATGCATTGTACATTCCAGCATCCTTTTTCACACTCACCTGTATGAATCAGTATACTGATAAGGTTAGCTATTTATTAATAATCAATATGTGTACCTTTATGAAATGATCAAATATCTTCACAGCAATATCAAACGAGCTGGCCTTGCCTAGCACGTCAATTATGTGAATACGCAGATGCGGGTCGAGATGAAACCAGTTCTGGTATTGCATCCACTCTAACACCTGCATTGTGATCTGCACTGACCCATCTGTCCAAATTCCCTATAAAAGCATAGGTCACATGTAACGTATAAAACCATTTATGTAGATATAAAGTGTGTATCTGCGCGTGTGCGTGTACCTAATGAGATCACTGGCAACAGAGACAGCCTCATCGTAGGAAACAGCAGGAACTCTAAAGGTGGGATGGTGTTGAGAAAATGCAAGCTGCCGGAGCCATTTCTGAAGAATATCTTTGACACACGCAACGTCTTTAGAGCGTAGGATCTCCGAAACAAGCAGCTGAACATCTTTCCGGTTGTGCTTTAATGATGCTTCTCTCCAAACTACACACAAACATACACGCACATATTAATCTAAATAGGTATATATAATTACATACACATAGTATTATAAACTATAGCAAATACAAGTTGGTGCTAAAAAGTGCTGATAATATTTCCATACAGTGTGGTCTGTGAATAGTTTTGACCATTCATAAACCTATTTACACGCAGTAGTCTATGTAACAGATAAACACACACTCTCACAATACATGCATACATCTCTTTCTCTCTCTCTCTCTCTCTATATATATATATATATGTGTGTGTGTGTGTGTGTGTGTGTGTGTGTGTGTACCTGGTATCGTTTTTAGTTATATGTCCATAAAATAAATAATATAACTCAAAGGCTCTCTCCCCGCTCTTGTTTATATACAGGTGTTTTGGCATTGTGACTTATTTTACATCAAAGAATGTACAGGTACACGTGACCATACATATGCATCGTTTGTAGATATGCATACCTGGTGAGTTTTCGGAGATGTAAGCCACATCCATGGATTGTTCAAGACCGCCATTGCGGAAATCGTCAGCTGCTTTGAGATGATCTGCGGAAATCTTCGCAGCTAGCTCGTCAATTGCCTGTGTTTCTGAACCTCCGTCCGTCGCCAGGGATTTGAATAGAGAGAATTGCATCCGCCGAGCCGCGAACCGATGCAGCGCCTCCTGCACTGCCACATTCCACGATGAGCCCTAACTCCATGAACCCTAAATCCTAAACCAGAGCATCGCTTTTTAATCCTTATGAAATAATATTGTTTTTTATTTTTTATTTTTTGTTTAGCAAACATCAATACACAATGCATAGTGTTTTCTGGTTTATGTATATGATTCATAAATATGCATATCACCTTACATATACGTACATATACGTATATAAATATTTGCATGTACGTATTAGAAAAACATACGGGGTGTGTATGCGTGTGTACACCTTGTAAGACGTTCACTCATACATAAAAATCTGATCATATTTTAAAATTAGTTTTTGATTTTTCTTATATTATTAAGAAATATTGATTTTTAATACTAATTTGAATATAGAGTTAGTTTTTATTAAAGCTCGATTACATGTATAAAGATTCGAGGTACAGTGTGCAGTTACATATATAGATACTATGAATCTTATTATATATTTTTAACCTAGTTATATAACAATAGACGTGTGAAAAAATAAATCAATTTAAAATGTAGAAAGCTGTTTGTACAAGTTACGAAAGAGACTCTGATCAGCTTTATTCTACTTTATTTTTAGAAAAGTTGCCTTTTGTAGCTTTTCAGTAGATTGTATAGAACATTATAACATAGTAAGTAATATAGTTACACGTAATGTATACACGTGTCATATCCTACATAGTACTCTTTATTATAAGAATATATCTTCACATGTAAAGAAATATTCTCCTCTGACTTCTTCCCAATGTCGGGAAGAACAAATTAAAGAAATTATGAAAAAATAAATCTCTACAGAAATCAAATAATCAAATTAACATGGTATTTGATCTGTAAACCATGTAATCACATGCAAAGGAGCCTTAATCAACGTCAAAGCCAGCTCGATTATCACCGTCACACATATACAGCATGGGCATATCAAACTCAACAAGATCCTGCACAAACACACAAGAATTACACACGTATGCACATACACATATACACAGAAGTGTGTATACACATAGATCTGTAGAAAAGGGCGGAATTAAGGGGAATAACACACTTACCCAACAATCCATATGACGATTCCGACAAAGCTGATTAGTAAAGCGAGAAACGCAAAGGGCAATCCAATAAGAAAACCAAGCGGGCGACAATTTTCACAACACATTTTGGCTCCTCTGCTTGCTTAAACAGAGTTTTAAACCTTACCTAAACTCCTTTTTAAATTACGGCGTTTCCGTACAACACGCTCATACGGCCGTACGCACTGAATAAGACTTGGTGTATATACAACCTGCTGTATATTATTTTTCTTATAGTTAGAACCTTCATAATTGATTACATCACCGGACGTGTGTATGCCTATGTTCTAGTATAAACATGCTAAAAGATATGCACACACATAATCGTTAATATAAATATATGTTTAATATTAAAATGCTATATAAAATTACAAATTGTAATATATATAATATAAAATTATTTAACATCTACTGATATTATATAATTTGATAGATACTTAATACAATTATTTTCATTTATTTAATTCTTTAGAAAATAAAATATTTACGGGTTGTCCAGAATAAGTGACTCATGTTGACTTTAATAACTGATTGTTGAATGTTGACTTTTTCTTTTGAACAATTACGCTCTTTAACAGTCAACAGTCAACAAAATATAACTCAAAAGAGAAACACGGGATTTTTTATGTTAAATTATATCAAATATATGTAACTTTAGATAAGTATTGATATGGATATTCATTAGTTTATTACAAATATAACTTACAAATATTAAAGCTTTTCATATTTCATATCACATGTATAAAGAATTATTAAATGTTTATGAGTTCCTTTTTATAATATAATGCATGCGTGCATATATATATTTTACATCATATTTAGAAATTAAATTTATTATATTTTGGTTATAAATTAGCCACTCCATAAATAGCTTTAGTAGTTTATAGAATATATCACGATTAACCTCTTTATTTACACATAATATACTTTGAGGATCGATTAGATAAATTAAAAAACTTTATAATAACCAAGTTAGTTTTGTAAAGAATATAGATTGTACAAGGATAATGTCATTACTAACAATGGTTGATGGCGAGAATTATAATACCACTATTATTAAACTTATGCACAACTCAAATGTTTTGTTAAAGTGACATATAATGAAAGAGCATGGTTTAAATTGTTTAATACAACCTAAATATAGTGTTTTAAATAATGATATGTTAATAAAACTCTGAATGTCCATGCTGTATATATGAATTTTGAATATCACATATATTAATCTTAATCATTTTAAATAATAAACATTATAAGGTTTGAGGCACAATAGTTGTGCATTACATAAACATTTAACATCTAAGGCATAATAATTATGTTCAAGGCCCTTCAATACCCTATTCACATATGTAATAATATTTTAAATAAATTCATCACCCACCTCAATTTGCATAAATACTCAAATACTAATTTCTGAAAATTCCTCGATGTTTTATTTATGTAATTTTATTTAACATTTTTTATAGTTCTTCATTATTCTGATTTCTCTCATATGTTTATACTATGTATAAATGATAAAAGAGTAGTGACATTATCTAACTAAGATATAAAACATCATAAATATATAACCTTACAAACTATTGTATAAAATAAAGAATAAACATCTATTAGACTTTACAACAACATCCTTAGATGGATCTACACACAACTCAAGTGAAATTACATACCCTAAATACATTGTTTTAATTGTGTAAAAAATATATTTGAGAATCTTCAATTTAAGTCTATATTCATATATTGACTAGATAAACTAAATAGTCACTTTTAAAAGTGGATGATTTAGGAATATTAATTATTGAGATTCAAATTAGCAACTTAGCTTTACATACATTTATATTTAAATATTATCAGAGTTTAACCAAAAGGGTTAAGTTGAACATGGCAACATGTGTTTGCTAAATGGTCATTCGGTGTCAACACATTATATAAGCAATGCTAAGTTTTTAAAGACAACCCTAAAAATCTAGCTTATTTGCTTAAGTAGGCATGAAACTTCTACCTTAAGTCTTCTATCCTTCGAACCCCAAAGAGATATGCTTTATACATATCCTTATGACAGAGCTAAGGCATTATCACTTACCTCTTAATGAATCACCATCATCGGGAGTACAACCCTTTTAAGGTGATAATGGGTACCTTAACTCATGACTAACCCCTAAGGGTTTGTATGAACAAGTTATATTTTTAGTCAACACAGTGTGTGTCATAAGTAAACATGAAGTGTTTTGATAAGCAAACCCCAAAGATTAAGTTTGTTAAGCATATGACCATGCGAGTGCCTCACAAAAGGACTTTCGCTAACAAGAAACTTAGGTTGTTCAACTCCTAGACATGTTTACAGCCCCAAGATGAACACTGCCTAGTCGAGTGTGCTATTTAACACACCCAATTATGAGACCTAATATCTTTTTAGTAGATGCCTAAGACTTAACACTGCTTGCCAAGATATCCAACCCTTAGGTGTTAAATCCATGATACAACCCCAAAGGTTATGCCTTGAGTGTTCTACCGTGTGCCATTTAGGCTAGTGTTATATTTTCCTATAACACTATTTTCCAAGACATAAGCTATCTCGCTAGAACCCTTCTCTGTGAATTCTTAAGGGACATAATAATAAGAACTTGCCTACGAAAATACTATATTCACACATGGGATTTAGGTTGCCGTCAGATAGAGTCATATGCATTTTGGATTTACAATGGTTATTGGATGGAATGTAATGAGAAAATTGGTATTTGATTATTAAAATCTTAAAAGCACTCATATTATATAATAAAAACTATGAAGATGGTTATTGTATTCACATCTTTGAAATTCTAAAAGCAGACTGAGGTAGATAAGTTAATGAACAAGGTATCTTCTCTTACAAAAGAGAAGACAAAGCTTATATTGTGAATTGAAATGCATGCCTTACTTATGTATGAGTGTTGTTCTTACTTTGACATGAAGGATTAGGCTAAAGACATGCCTTAACTTTTGATTAATGGAACGTGTATTCCAACAAGACTTTTCAGGTGTACAATTAATTAACCCCCTTAATGTGATGTATTTAAGCACAATAATTTACCTTTAAGGTGTGACATACCCTTAAGACTGGAATTTAAGGTGACACAGAGGGTGTGCCTTAATAACATAAGTTGAGCTTGTGTTAGTAAAAAAGAAAGAACCAAACACCTTTTAGTCTCTAGTTTGTTTTCTCACACTTACTTTACATAATTTATGTAACAAAGCCTATAAAGTGGATTGATATAGAATCTTATTCTTAATGAAATGATGCTTGATCTGAGGGGTTTAGGTTAACACGTCAAACTCATTGAAATTAACTAGGAATATAATTGGGACTCCAAAAATAAAAGGAAAGTTTTTTAAATGAAAGTGTTAGCTTTATTTAAAGTTTTTACAAATACCTAATAAGATGTGAATGTAAATTATGTATGTGAGTTGTCAATCAAGAAATACCAACATTATTAATAAATGTGAAAAAAACCCAAAGCCCAACAAAAAAAATTATTTTTGTCCTAAATTGTGATTAACATTATTAACTAAGTAGTTTCTACCTTTATACCAACTTGAATAAAAGCATTGAAAGTTTGTGAAATAATTACTTGTCGTCTCAAGACATTGTGCATGAGTGAAAGTTTCTTCCAGTATGATTAGTCTAATGTGCACACATAACTTACAAAATTAACGCCATAACATATCAAGTTTATTATATTTGAGAGAATCAATCTGTATCAAGAAATTATAAAATTTTTAAAATAAATTACATAACAGATTTGCTTAATGCTTACTTTAAATATAAAATTATTGAAATGCATCATTTGACTTTTTTAAAGCTTAACTTAAATTTCATTTTGAAAATCAAATTAATGTTGCTCATATATATAAATAGAATTATTAACGGTGAACGACTATTATACCATTAAATAATAATATTTAGAGATATGTTGAGAATGTACAAAGGCATTATGTAGCTAAAGAAAACACATAAATGAGATTAAGAAAGAAACTCCCTTATAAATGATTAGACATCTCACTAGTATGAAAACCACACATATATAATGTTTAAATCTAGGTCGAAGTTTATATATACAAAAGAAAATATATTTTACATCATATTTTTTACTACGATATAAACTTGTTTTGATTATGGGATTATTTACATTAAATAGCTCTAGTAACTTTTAAAATATATCATGATTAATTACTATATTTACCCATTTACCTTAAAATATTAAACAATTTATGTTCGTATACATGTTCATTCAGATGCTGATGACTTGTGTATAGATTACAAGTAGTATGCATACAAGCGAATGTGTAATGTGTGTGTGTTATGAATTACTTTCCCTATTACATACTCAGGCACTATATGTACAAGGTGTCCACATGCTTATGTATGATGTGCATACATTGATATAACTGTGTATTTGTATAATGTATTAATAGGCATGTATGGTTTTATACATAATCTCTATACATGTCAACATACATATCTACATGATGTTTAATGAGCTTACATTCTTGTGTATAGACACGTGTATTTGACATC
>PUQB01000219.1:0-267500 GCA_003024785.1 Selaginella tamariscina | reverse complement strand
AGCTGTTTTACTAGGAGCTCCTGCTCTTCTTGGACTTCCCGGTGTCTGGATTGGTTTGAGTGTTCTCATGAGTCTTCGAATGCTTTCAGGCTTTTTAAGGTAATTATGTGTTAATTAGTAATATTAATTATAAAGTACGTGTGTGTGAGAGAGAATACACACACACACACACACATACATATGTACATATTTGCATCCATATATGTATATATGAATGTACGTATGTCTAATGTATGTATGCATGTATATATGTCTGTATACATATATACATACATACATAGACACACACACCATTTATATGTATGTATGTATGTCTGTATTGCAGATTGGGAACAGCGACTGGGCCATGGGAATTTTTAGCAAAGGAGAACACGGAACTCATGGATTCGCAATAATGTATATCACGAAAAGTGAAGACTATTGACTTGTACGTAAACATGTAATACTTTATTTTACCGATGTGTGTATAAATATACACATACATGTGTGTGCGTGCGTGTGTGTGTGTGTGTATTTTTATACTGTTTCTACATATATGTGTGTGGTATATGTATTTTTTATACTTACAGCACTATTTGTTTCTACATACAAGTTGCATATTGTACATGATGGACGTATACACGTTGTATATTCCATATGTTTTTGGATGTATGTATTTTGGAGGCTTATACTTTGGTGCATAACTCTTTTTGCAATGTTCTTGGAGGTGAGTTTCCTATTAATTATTTTAATATAGTTTTCAATGTTGTTTAATACATTAATAAAATATAAATTTAAATTAATGTTAAATAAATTCTTTTTTCAGAGTCCAGAACGTCAAGATACATTCGAAATCTTAATATTATAAGGAATTGTCCCACTTTAGTTTGACAACATGGTGCATTCATTACTGAGTATCAATGGTAAACTTATATATTATTTAATATAATATCTTATTAGTTTGTCACCACACTTAAAATTAACTAATGTGAAACTTGGTTAACATTAAATTTTATAAAACAAGTAAAATGTTAAATTACGCGTTAAAATTTATTGTACGCATTGCATGCATTCGACACGTAACAATAAACGTATATTTAATTATTTAACTATATATCTTATATGTTAAACTATTATATATTTAATATAGTATATTATCAATATTATACGTTTTATATACTCGATGTATTTAGCATTTACTTACACGCCATTTGCGTGAATGTTATTATATATACACTGTAGTTATAATATATATCATTATTATAATATATATTAATATTTAGTATAAGGTGTGTGAGGGATGACCTGAATATATTAATTGTTTTTGCAGGGTATGTAGTTTATTTTTACCTACAACAAAAAAAGGGCAAAAGGGTTTAAAAAGGTCAATGCTGTCGCTGGTCTCTAGTTTAATTTTCTATTAATTTAATTAACTTAAATTAATTAATATTAATAATATTTTAATTAGTTTCACATTTGGTTTCACATGGTCGCTATAGTTTAACACCAGCTATACATATATATACATATATTAATTAGATTCTTTGTCTCTTTAGTTGAATGGAGTCTCTTAACTTGGCTTCTAAACAAGGGTATGTATTAAACTTGTTTAATTAAGATAATAATTATTTTTTAATTTAATTTAATTTAATTTAATTTAATTTATTTGACGGTGGTTTGTTTTTTGTGCAGTTTTGTAAACCTTAGTCACATGCATATGGTTTAAGTTCAACGCTTTATATGAAATATGTTAAAGTATTTGCTTGTTGTTTCACACTTGTCCTCATTTAAGAGTTTTAATATAATGCGCCTTTAATTTTATTAAGACATTTAACTGGGTTATAACTGGGTTTGACTTTACCTCGTTATTACGTTAACAATTAACCTAATGAATTAATATGATATTAAAAAACTTAAATTCTAATTATAATTAAGTAACTTTAATAAATCTATAATTAGTTTAAATAAAATTATTAAAATTTTCAATATATTTAAACAGCATTATATTATATTATTAAATAATTAAAATTAATGGAATGCCAGCCAACTCGTGCGTCGTGATTCGCAAACGTCTTCGTGTCATGTATGGCAACGTGCTGGACCATAACGCCGTGACAGAGAATATTCAGAGGGATATTCCGGCTATAAAACAGGTAAGCATATTCTCTGTCGGAAGAAATAAAACCCCATTTAATGACCAGTTGCCAAGCGTTTATTCCCTTAACGTTCCCTTCTTTACACGTAGGTAAAAAACGTAATTTTCCGCTCATCCGTACGCGGTAACTCGCCCGCCGTACGCGTCATTGGGCTTTATCCGTGCATGGCAGCTCATCACCGTCCCCGTCACGTTGACGGCCTCCCGTCATCGTCAAGAACAAAGGAAAAATCGGCCATGGAAGTCCAGTATGCCGTGTATGCTTTTTTCAACACACATTGCCCTAATTCCTTCCCTACTGTTAGGCTCCTTCTTTTCTTATTAGAGATTGTGTGTTAGTGCATTGTTTGAGCACACAAATCTTCTCTGTTCTTCTTAAATCATCGTTTTCAGCTCGCAAATTCCAGTTTTCAGCACAAAAATCCTTTTTTTTCAGCACAAATCCCATAAAAATCCTTTTTTCAGCATAAAAATCCCATTTATTTAGGTGAAGATCACATTTTTGGAGCTCGCTATGCCCTCAAATCGCAGTTTCTAGCACGAAAATCCCTTTTTCAGCACTCGAATCGCTCAACACCGCGTTTTTTTAGCACAAAAATCACATTCTTGAGCACAAAATCGGATTTTTGATTTTCAGCACGCGTATGTGCTAGAGGGAAGATGCGGGAAACATACAGGATCAGAATGTGGAACAACAACACGAACAGATCCCGACAGCTATCGAAGACATGGAACAATCTGAAGATGACAGTCCTTTGCGGATTCGTGACAATCTTAGTTCTCCGTGGGACAATCGGAGCAGGCAGTTTTGGGACGCCGGCGCAGGATCTACACGAGATAAGAGACCAGGTACACCGTAGGAAAGACGTAGGACGAGTTTTAGCCGAGGCGAAGACCGAGGAGGAGCCCGAGGTGGAGCCCGAGGTTTCTGACCCGGGGAAGCCGTATAGTCTCGGGCCCAAGATCTCGGACTGGGATGCCCAGAGGGCGGAGTGGCTACGGATGAATCCGGGTATGCCTGCTTATGTGAATGGGAAGCCGAGAATTCTTCTTGTTACTGGATCGCAGGCCTAAGCCTTGTGATAATCCTGTGGGAGATCACTATCTTCTCAAAGCCATCAAGAACAAGGTGTGTATCTGTGTAAAATGATGTATACATGAGGTTTTTTTCAGTTGGGTTTTCATTTTGCCTTCTTATGCATATAATCATATGAATATTATGATCACTATCTTATTAACAATATCCAGATATACTTAAACATTTCCCCTGTATACAGTGTGTCATGAATGATTTTTGTGTTACGTTTGGGATATCTTCGTGTGCATGTAACATGATGATAGTTTACGCTTTGCGTGTGCGTGTATGTGTGTGTCTGTGTCTGTGTGTGTGTGTGTGAGAGAGAGAGAGAGAGAGAGATTCCGTAGGTACTTTAAAGGCGGTTTTTTTTTGATTTCTTTTGTATTAGTATCTATAAAGCAGAATTTTTGCTTAAGGGGCACGCATGTGAATGTGTTTTACGTACAAGGGTAGGTTCATGTTATACGCATGTGTTGGTAGGTACACGTTGATATGCACAGTAGACAGTATCAAAAATAAGAAACTAGCGTGCCATGAAAACGGACACAAGAATGTGGTATGTATAGAGAGGGAGGGATGTAGTGTAAGGCATGCTTGTAACTCTGTTCTGCGTTTATTGTGTTATGTTGATTTGTGTATGCCTATATATGACTCCTCATCTCTCTCTGTGACATACACATACAAAGCTTGCAAGACATCTTAATGATATACACAGTGACTCAAATTTAAACCACGCAGTTATACTCTAGATAAGCATATTCAATAATCAGTGTGATTTGCATGTTTGTGTACATATACATACACACATGCATACCTGTGTATGTTGTATGTACATGTTGTGTGTTACGTGTTTATGCTTGCGATCTACATGTGCTGTATACATACACATACATGCATAGTTGTTTTAAAACTCTGACTGTAATGGATGTGTAGATTGATTACTGCCGGTTACATGGAATAGAGATATTTTATAACATGGCACACCTGGACCATGAAATGGCTGGCTACTGGGCGAAGCTTCCTCTTATTCGTAAGCTGCTCTTGGCTCATCCCGAGATTGAATGGCTTTGGTGGATGGATTCCGATGCCATGTTCACTGATATGCTCTTCGAACTTCCCATGGAAAAATACAAAGGTGTGTGTGTGTGTGTGTGTGTGTGTGTGTGTGTGTGTGTGTGATATATTGGTGATATAAAAAGATCAGATACTCACTTTAGTTGTGTTTGTATATTATATACATTTATGCATTATATATATATATCGATTACAACTAATAGATATATCTATTTCCATGATGTAGACACGTAAAGGTGTTGTCATGTCTGTTGTAGAACTTTAAACACCTAGACTAACACACACACACATGTACGGTTCAAGTAGACTAGCTAAGCATAAACTTAATAGATTGTTTCTTTAAATATATTAACTAATACAAGACCTGTTATTAAATGCAGATTATAATTTCATTTTACACGGCTGGGATGAACTCGTATATAACAAGAAGAACTGGATTGGGTTAAACACAGGCAGCTTCTTACTACGTAATTCCCAGTGGTCCTTGGACATACTTGATGACTGGGCACCAATGGGACCGAAGGGGAAAATTCGGGATGAAGCGGGAAAGCTGCTGACGTCAACATTGGTTGGACGGCCAGAATTCGAGGCTGATGATCAGTCGGCTCTCGTTTATTTGCTTATGACAAAGCGGGATAAATGGGGTGATAAGGTTTTCCTCGAGAGCTCGTATTATTTGCATGGTTATTGGGCCATTCTTGTTGACAAGTATGAGGTTAGTTCTCTCTCTTCTCTCTCTCCCCCTCCATTTCTCTCTCCTTCCCTCCCTCTCTCCCCCTCCCTCTCTCTCCCGCTCTCTCTCGCAAACACACACATACTTGTGTATATAGATGTATACGTGTATGCTATAATGTGCGTTAACTAAGCTGTTTAAACACTAAATAGGATGAGGTTAATTCTCTCTCTCTCTCTCTCCTCTCCCTCTCCCCCTCTCTCCCCTCTCTCTCCCTCTCCCCCCTCTCTCCCTCTCTCTCTCCCGCTCTCTCTCAAACACACACATACTTGTGTGCTATAATGTGCGTTAACTAAGCTGTTTAAACACTAAATAGGATGAGGTTAGTTCCCTCTCTTTCCCTCTCTCCCTCTCCCCTCCCTCTCTCTCTCCTTCCTTCTCTCTCTCTCAAACACACACATACTTGTGTATATAGATGTATGTGTGTATATACGTGTGCTATAATATGTGTTAACTAAGCTGTTTAAACACTAAATAGGAGATGATGGGGAAGAACAAGCCGGGGTTAGGTGATGACAGGTGGCCGTTTGTGACACACTTCGTTGGATGCAAGCCATGTGGCAAGTACGGAGATTACCCGGTGGAGAGGTGCCTTAAGCAAATGGAGAGGGCGTTTAACTTTGCGGATAACCAGGTTCTACACATGTACGGATTCCAGCACAGGGCGCTTGCAAGCCCTAAAGTCAAACGTACCAGGAACGAGACTGACCGTCCGCTTCTCCAGCCAATGGGACTCCAGAGTTTGAATAACTTCACCCTTTCTCATTAGCTCCCCTTTTTTCTTTTTTTACCCTTTGCCCTTTTTCTTGTTTTATGTATTTTCTTGTTTGGATATTTAATGTATATCGTCTTGTTTAAACTTTAATATTCTAGCGGCATATATTTTATACCTTGTTATCAATTTAGTGTTATTAAAATTTATTTTTATAGTTTATTATTAATTGGTTCTAATATTAATACTTATAAATATTCTTACTCATGTTCTTTTTATTTTTAAATCATATGTTATTTAATTTAATTTTAAATATTTTATTAACTAGTTTTAATGTTAAAAACAGTTTATATTTTCATGTTCAAATTATTTCTCAATAAAATAAAAATTATACATTTATTAAATTTACATTTTTAAACTTAAAATTAACAATTATAAAAAGATTATTCTAAAATAATCCAAAACTCAACTTTACGCGTTTTACTTGCTGAAAGCAAAAATAGGTTTAAATATAATAATTAATTGGTATACATACACACATGTAAAATTATTTTTGATTACTGATGAGTATTACATCTTTATCAAATAAAATGTATCAATTAATTTTTTAATGATGGTTTTAAACTTATATCGGATGAGTATTAATTTGAATTTATTAAATAAGTTTGAAAGCTTTATGTTTTGAGTTTGGCGCGCACACACACACACGCACATACATAAACACAGCATATGTAAAAATTAGATATAAAAATGAGAGAATCTGATTAACAAAAAAGTGAAGAAATACAAGGAGAGTTTACTCCATCAAGTAAATTACTCTGTTTTGTCTACTGGTGTAAGTAAACATTACGTGGCCTTAACCTTGACTTGTTTCTTCTTAAACTTCTTTGAATGTGCCCTCTTCATTCCCACAAAGAACAACAATGCTCCAAAAAGTGACAAGTTCTGTATACAATCCTTGTTACTATATATATACTACACAACTCTCCACGCAAATACACACACATACCACAGACACAGACTTGACAGTAACACGTATGGATAGTAGTTATCTTTACCTTCAAGAACTGTAAGAATTCAATGCCATACTCCGGGCTCTTGATATCAAAATTGTAGAAGTTGTTCACAATAGGTGTCTCCACAAAGATGGAGGAGCTGCAAACACATAAACACATAAACCAATAAACGAGAGAGAGAGAGAGAGAGAGAGAGAGAGAGAGAGAGAGACCCCCAAGAGGTATGCACCCAAGAAGCTACCGAAAGTGAATAGAATACCTCCAAGGCCTTGTAGAACAATAGATACCAAGACCAGATACTTCAACTAAGAGAATAAAACCCATGTTAGTTAACTAACATATATACACACACGCGCACTCACGTCAAAATTGAGAAGGTTCCGCCCGAAGAGAGACTCCAAATGCTGACTCAATGTGTAGACTTTGGGTTGTAGTAACCTTGCTGCTGCACCTCCATCAGAACCGAAGTCACTGGCCCTAAAATACTACATACATGAGTATGTAATTCATGATCTGTGTGTGTGTGTGTGTCTCTCTCTCTATCTATCACACACACACACAGATTAATGTATATAAATACATGTAATGTCAGATTTATTAATAACAATAATACAGACATTTATATTTATATTAATTATTGACATTCACAGCATATACACTAGATATATTATCTCTATAGCATGGTATGTATATCCATACAATATCAAAAAGATTAACATAACTTCCACACACACACATCGGGGTATCTCAGTTTACGTATATAAAACACATAAAACAAAATCAACCCAAAAATGTCCTCTTTATAAGACTTATTTTGATATACAGACTACTGGGTTGTGCTTATATACATAAACAAAGATATCCCGGTGTGTGTTAATCTTTTTCAGCATAAAAGTACTAAACTCAATCTCGCACGCAGTCTTTCTACAAATTTCTACATACCTTTGCCAAGCGGAGAGGATGAAGATAGCGGAAAAGAGAACACGGCCGGAAAAAGACATAAACCCCATAGTTGTGAAGAAATCCTATTAAGCTGCTCGACAAGACCCTCAAATCTCCCGCATTCTGTCTAGCGCCTCACCTACAGCATTGCATCCCCGGAAAGATCCAAGATTTCAAGGCCTGTGCTCAGATCGCCGCACCATCCCCTGCTTGAATCTCAAGAACAAGTCAAAATCCCCAGCCGTCGAAGTATATCATATCTAACGGTCTTTATCTTACCACGTGTGAAACATCGACCCGCGGTTTATTAACGCTATAGATTTATTAATCAAATCTACGACAACTATCTTACCACGTTCAACACTTCATATCTTGCCACGCGTAAAGATATTTGTTCGTCACGTATGCAATGTCCAGCTTGCCACGTGCAATATCCAACGGCGGAATGTGTGATTGATCGGACGGTGCAGGTTTAACAATCTGGAATCGTTCATTGTTTTGGCATATGAACAGTGAGGGTTAGCCCACGTTGCAGAGCGATGGACGAATGTTGCAACTTGGCGGTGATTTAGTAGGAAAATCATGTACAAATAGATAGATTAGGGCCAAGAATTTGCATAAGAAGCAGCAATTCAGAAGAATTCAGAGCATGGAGATATATAAAATGTGGAGATGTACAAGATAGAAATGCCGAGCAGTGCAGGGAGCTCCCCAAGAAGAGCAAATTCCAAACAGATCACCAATTCTCCCCTGCATTCTTCGTGGATTCAGCGGATCATTCCTCTCTCGCATCAGGCTGCCAAGGATGAACACAGTGATCAATCAAAGGAGGAGGTTTTCAAATATAATGATCAGAAAATGCATCTATTTCATCCCATGGACACCGATGATGAAGAAGATGGTGGGTGTGTGCGTGTGTGTGTGTTTATACCTTTATATACAGAAAATTATATATTATGACTTCTCCAGACTGTTTTAGTATATATCTGCATCTTACACAGTGTTATATAGAGATTCTAAAAAAATTATATAATATTCTAGTGTCTGCGATATATATACACATAGCGATGTGTGTGTACGTCTATGCATATAAAGATACTAAAAAAATTATATATGTTGACTTCTCCAGACTGTGTTAGTATATGTCTGTGCTTTGTGTGTGTATATATACATATAGTGATCTTACATAATGTATCTATGCATCTAATGTTATATAGAGATACTAAAAAAAACGTGTGTGTGTGTGTGTGATGTCCATATGTACCCACGCACTGCAAACTTATATATATACACGTACATGTATACATAGTATAGATATGTATAAATGTCTGTCTGTCTACATATCCTCTCTCTCTCTACACACACACACACTCCAAGATTATATATATATGTTTGCAGTTGAGGATCAGGAGGATGACAGTGGAAAGCTCAAACAGAACAATGATGATCGTTCGAGCTGGCTCACTGTACGAAACTCTGTACGTGGGAGAGATCCCTTGTAAACAAGGTACGGTTAGGGGACACGCTCGAGAGAATTCATTAGACTTTAGAACAGTTCATGTTAGACATGGAGAAGATCCCAAAGCAGTTCCAGTTAGATATAGCGAAGCTCTAAAAGTAGCCAAAGTAGTCCCTGTGACGGATGATATGCATATGGAGAGAAAAGAAGATGGTTCCTCGGCTTGGTTTACAAGGATAGCTAAGAAAGATGAAGATGGTTTAACTGCTGCTAAACACACCGTTAAACCCTCGTTTCCTCCGTTAAAGTCAGGAGAACAGTGGCCAGGCACGCTGAAACCCTCCAATCTACCGCCACTTCGTATTCCTTCCAACAGAAGTCTTGGAGAAGATAAAGAGGTGTGTGTGTGTGTGTGTGTGTGTGTGTGAGAGAGAGAGAGAGAGAGAGAGAGAGAGAGAGAGATCTGTATTATACTAGTGTGCGGTTATGTAATATATATGCACTATGCATATATGTGCTACTCTCTCTCTCTCTCTCTCTCTCTCTCTCTCTCTCTCTCTCTCTCTATTATATATTATATATATATATGTATTGTTTTCTAATCAGAAACCACGAGCTAGTGATGAAGAAGTGCGGACTATCTCATTGTTCGACGAGCAGAAGCAAGCTTCCTGTTCATCTGAAACTTGTAGTTTACCCTCGGCTTTCGTAACTGAGGTCTACCAGAAGGGCTGTCACGTCAGCGACAGTGGTGCCACATCATCAATGAAGTTTATGCCACGTCGGATAGGGAAGCACAATATATACGGTTCATGCTCATCTGAAACCAAGAGCCTTTTCAAGGATCGTCTGTCTACAAATGGTGACGACGAGGCGAGTTCACATGAAATACAGGAAGTCGATTCTTGTTTGAACATGAAAGGTGTATGTGTGCGCGTGCGTGTGTGTGAGCGTGCGTGTTTTGTTTTACTTATATGTTCTGTTGTTACAGGGAAGCGTTTATTGGGGACTACAAACATGATGGTAAGCTATATAATATTGATACATACTATATGATATATATATATATATAGTACTGTATATATAATATGATTATAACTTCATTCTTATCAGGAACCAAGTATGTCCAAGTGTAAAAATGACAAGGTTTTGTTGCACAGTCAATCTGCTAAACACGATGTTAATAAGAGTTTAGAAGTTAGACTATTTCGTGCAGCAGATGAGGCTAAACAAAATACGTATATGCCAAATACCAGTTTAATAAGAAAAGAGCATATTCTCAATGGAGGAGGCTCTCAGCAGTGGTTACAGAGATGGTGTCCTGCTAATTATAATATTACAAGGCATCAAAAACCATGAATGCCTTGCCTTGTATTATTTAAGAAAATCAATATTTGTAATTAAAAAAATTTGTAATTTGATAATATATTTATATTAATTACGTATCTTTTATATTTACATATTTTTTAAAAATTAAATTTAAAAATTAAATAAAAATTTACAGTTAATTTGTGTTTATTATATTTTTATTTAGCTCCGAATCAACAAATTAAATATAATTTATATTGTAATACAATATAATTATTTTTAAACTTATGTAACATTTGCTACTACGATGTTTTTAGCATTTAACACTTAATAAACTTTATTTATTTTAAATTAACTATTATTTTATTGAAAATCAAATTTAATGATTTAGGGCACATGTAAATTCATATATATAAATATTAAATTACTACATGATAAATTTAAATTGGCATATTCCAACCTGCATTTAGCACAAATCAATCTTATCATTCACTAATTAAGGTAAACAAAATAGCTAATTCTAAATTATCACCATAAATTTAAACCAGGTATCCAATATAAAAACCCACCATACACCTCAAACATACATCTCCCATACACATACACATATCACACTCTTACAACGCAATGGCATCTCTTAACACACTCTTCACGCTCTTTCTTGTGTTAGCAATCGTCACAGTCAGCAATGGTCACGCCGTGGATGTCCACGCGGCACACGCTGAGCACCAGTTGCAGCAGCTGGAGCATTACTTACATGGCTACTTAAGCCAGTTCAGCAATTCCAGCTCTGCTTACATATCTCCACAAGTGCTTAGTGGCAGCAGTGGACGCTTGCAAAGACACCGAGTCTGGCCAGGCCATGGTGCACACGCCACGTGCACCCGACGTGGACGATGCACAGGTGTGTGATAAAAATAATAATTATCTATGTGAATAAAGTTGTTATTGTATTCTCTTAATGTGCTATCCAGGTTTATTTTGCTGCTGCTATACTACATGGAGGACTGCTATGCGACGCTTAAGGAGAAGGAAGATACTAACGATTCGGATGAGGTTCAGGCGTTTGAGTATATTGAGGATCATGTGCAAGTGATTCTTTTCAGTCTCCAGTCTGCCCTAAACGCAGTGCCAGATGTGCACAATCACTGTGTTATGTGTAGAGCAGTTCTTTGTTTACAGCTCAATAAAAACATTTGACATTTGACTCTATATGTTTTTAGGGTTTACGGTTTAGGGTTAGGGCTCTGTTTAGACTAGGGCTGCTCTGTTTAGGGTTTTTTTATTAGGGTTGATAAGTGCTCTGTTTAGGTTTATTTATTAGGGTTGATTAAGTGCTCTGTTTAGGGTTTTCCTCGGCGATGAAGGAGGCGCTCCTGCTGTTCGCATTGTTTGTGGGATGGGTAAGTGCAGATGGAAGAATCAAATTTGTTCACAGGAATTTGTTTCCTGAAAGCATGGATTGGGATAGTAAGAATTCGCGATTCATGCTTGGATCGATGACTACAGGATCGTTGTATACGCTCTATGAGTCTGGAGGCCTTCGAAATTTTGTAACAGATATGGAGTATGCAGGTAAGATCGTAATATATACGTATCTATGTATATGTGTTGTATTTAAGTATATGTTTTTTTCCTTTTCCATAGATCATATATATATGTTTTGTGTGTGTGTGTGTGCCATTTTCTTGCTTTCTTTGGTGGGTGTATACGTGTGTGTATGGTATATAGATGAACTTATATAGGTTTCTATACGTAAATGCAACAGTATGTTGTAATACTGCATTTACCGAGACAAGACATCTCTAGTAAGTGGAGAATATCACGTCTATGTATGCACACGTGTGTGTTCTTGCTATAAAAATCGGAGCTTTAACACTTAACAAGCCTTTGGATTCAGTGTTTAAGAACGTTTTAGAACTCTCTTAGATTGAGCTTACGTGTGAGTGTGTATATATGTGTGTGTGTGTGTGTTGTAGTAAAAATGATATATAATGATATGTATTTGATAAGGTAAATCTTCAACTCTGGGCGTGAAGGTGGATCACCACAGAAACCGAGTAATTGCAACCGTGCATAGCTTTAACGCGTCAGTATATGATGCGGTAGTTGCATATGATCTGGATACCAAACACAGGAAGATACTTACTCGTCTTGATACCATTCTCAGCGGTCATATCGGACGGCCCATAGCTAATGATGTTGCTATCGACGGTGACGGAATCTCTATGTCACCAATTCTGCTCACAACTTCATCTGGAAGGTAATATTATAACTGTAATAAACTATGGTTAATCATTATCTCTCTCTCTCTCTCTCACACACACACACACACTAATGAAGGTGAGCTCGGATGGGGAGCAAGTATCTATCTTCTCGGAGGACCCAGTCTTTTCATCTCGGACTGTAGAAACGGAAGACGAGCTTGTTCGGCCATGTGGACTGAATGGGATTACATATCACCGTGATAATTACCTGCTTGTTGGGCAAAGCAATACAGGAGCTTTATACAAGGTACTCTTATATGCCATTTTCAATCATTGTGTGTGTGTGAATATAAGACTTGGCTATATTTATGTGCATTGTTTGTACACAAACATCTCTCTCTCTCTTTATCTACGCACACACACAGACGCACATAATGTAAGTCTTTAGGTGAACCTGGCAACGGGCAAGGCGATTATGGTTCAAACCCGACTCCTTGTAGGGATGGACGGGATAGCTCTCAGGGAGGACGGTGCATTAATTGCAGTGTCAAGCTTGAAAGCGTGGCTTTTAAGGAGCAGCGATTACTGGAGGACAGCAGATGTAACGGACGAGCTGGATCTCGAGCGTATCTCCTTTGCAACTTCGGTAGCTATCCGTGACGGTTTTAAAGCTTATGTTTTGTACAGTAACCTGCTGGATATGAGGCAGGGTGTGCCCAGGTCGGAGTATACAGTGGAGAAGTTGGTATTTGCTAAGGATGCTCACGATGATCCGATGTGGTTAATTGTGTTGCTGGTTGTGGCTGTGGTGCTTGTTCTTGGCTGGAGGTTTCAGATGTCTCGGTTTCTTAACGATTACGGTAAGAAGAGATTGTGAAATTAATTACTTCTAACTATGTGTGTATGTATTTTATGATTATGAGAAAATGACATATACCTCTGAGATATATCCTTGAATTAAACTTTCATTGTTATAGTAATTAATTGTGTATATATGTTTTGTAGTAAAACATTATAAATAAGAAAACGTTACTAAATGCCGTGATTATTTTTTTTAAATGGCTATGTATATATATATACCGTAATTATTATTAATGCCTGAAATGTATGGTAGTTTGTATTGGTATGTATGTAAACTTAAACATATATGTGTGTGTGTGTGTGTGTGTGTCCATATCAGCCATATATATGGTATAGTTTTTACTATATGCATATACATGTGTTATGCACGTAAACCATTTGCATTCATATATTTAGACTTATATCCTTGAAAGTTTTAAATTTATACCTGAAACTTCCATTTAAAACTTTATTGCATTTTGATTTTCTTATTATTATTATATAGTAATTAATTGTTTATTTATAATTTATAGTAAAATAAAATGATAAACATTACAAACAAGAAAAAGTTACTCAATGCCGTAATCTTTTTGGATAGTTACATTATATTGTGATCTATAAATTATAAATTAATTATAAAATCTTTATTAATGTTTTAAAATGTACCGTGGTTTTTAATTAAAGTTTCAGGGATATATACATGGAATTTAAACATATATGTATAGACACGTGTTATGCCGATTATATTTGTAAAACCATTTGCATTGTAGGTGTCTTATATGTTGTTATTAACACATCTAGTTTCTACCTATATCACATCCAATTATGATTTTATAAGTATTAAATCGTTAATCCAAACGCAATAGTGTAATTATTTATAACTTTTACAACTTCACCTAGGTGAATTCCATAGTTATTACGGATAAAGTTAACATTTTTACATTAGTTATATGTGATACCTTCGTATGTAACCTTTGTCACATTAAATTTTAATATTTTCTTTATTATATAAAGTGGTGATCAGCATTCTTAAAATTCATGCATGAAAAAAATCTCATTTAAATGCAATAATAACACAAAATTCTATTAAGTCATTAATAAACATTGATTATGATAGAATTTAGATATTTATATAAAGTATCATAATTTTTACTTGGTGAAAGTTAAATACATTATGCATTACCCAATTAAAGTAATATATATAATTTTTTTAATATTATTTATCATATTAATTTAAAGGATATAGGATATTAAGATTGATGTAAGAGTGCAAATTTAAATATGTTTCAAGAGTTTTTATATATAGTACATAAATAATTTGTGATATTGTGTGAACATTTGGCACTAACTATATCCTCTTAAACTAAGATATGTACTAATGAAAAAATAGGTTACAATAATTTTGAACATTATACTTTATGATTATAATATTAAAGTTATTTAAAGTTATTCAATTCTTTAATATTATTATATAATGTCTATTATGAAGAACTTATTATGAAATATTATATATTTTTTATAAAATCTATTATAAATAAAAAACTTAAATTCATATTTACAATTGTTAAAATACTTTTGTTCATGTCTTACGGTATTGTAGGACACAAGCGTACCGTCTTATGGAGCTCGAGAGCCTCCTTTATGTACTCATTTACATCGCTCTAAAAGGCTAAGTTCATTAAAGAACTACAAGTCTTTTGGTTATATAATTACAAACAAGATTAAATGCTTATTATTGAATGAACGATTCACCAAGTTAGTGTTAAAGAGGTGTAAAAATTATGGTTTCCAGATCATTATTTTGAAGTTATGCTCCATGTTCCGCAACTACAGTAAAAAGATGTTACTTACGAAGAATTTATGGATTGCCTTTAACTTGCTCTCCTATTTAAATACGTAAATATTTAAATATAATAATATTTACTAGATTTTCTCATGCTAATTTTAAATAAATATTGTTTAATTACTCTATTTTTAGGGCATTTTTCATTTTATAAATGTACCTCTAGTTAACATAAAAAATAATTATAATCACATTAAACTCTCACTTGAAAAATATACGATTAATGAAACAAGATTTAAACATGCTATGACACATTTTTTATTATATGAAGCATGTACTTTTACTTAATATTGTCAATTCATAATTTCATATTTTTTATTTTATTTAATTTTATTTATTTTAAAATTTTTCACAAAAGCTACAACATAATAAAATCATTTCAAAAGATGCTCATTATTTTGTTTTACAATGTTAAAAAGTTATTTTTGTTATATCTTATAAGAAGATGAAAATATTCTTTTGGACTCAGATTATTTATAATTAACACATCTTGAGCAATATTATTATATTATATAAATATCACCTTTTATTATAACAATTGAATATTTATTTCTTTATTTTTTGTTAAAATTATGTATTTTAATGTATTCATAATGCGCGAAAGAAAAAAAAAACTTATTAATAAATAAGTTATAATTTTTAAGTATCTTAAAGAAAGATAAAAAAAATAGAATCTAGATTGATATTTAAAAAAATAACATTAATATAATAAAAGTTATAAGCATTATTATATATAGTTCTACAAACATCCTTACTCATTAAATATATGTTAAATAAGAAGAATATAAATTTGTATTTAAAGAAGTAACACCAATATAATAAAAAAATGAAAACAATATTAATATATATAGTATTGCAAACATCCCTACTCATTAAATATTTGTTATATTATAATTGAAATTTTACTTTACGCTATTTAAAAATTAAAGTGCTTTATAAATTTATTTTATAATAAAAGAGATTCTTAACAATCAATCTTATCATTCTTCTTTAAATATAAAATATTTTAAAGATAATAATAAAAAAAAACTACATTAACATTTAATAATTTAGTCAAGATTTTCTATTTTAAATAATGTTTAATTCATAATCATAAATTTTGTACTTGATATTTGCATGGTATTATTAAAAAACATCTTTTTTATTACATGCAAGTGAAAAACAACTTTAAAAAAATTAAATATAATTAACCTTATTTTAAGACATTGTTTATTTATGGTCTTCATTTTCACCCTATTAAATTAAATTCTTTTATTTAATTATATTTTATTTGATTACAAATGCAATGTAATCTTGTTGGGAGTCATATAACAAGAGATAATATCTTATGTTTAAAATATAGCTTAATTAGATGGCCTAAATTTTATCTTGATAATTAAACTTTATTATAATATTAAAAACAATTAAATATATCAATAATACTATATGTTTAAGAAATATTACTGAAATAATATATTTTAAGAATGTGTTTTTAATAAACTTTATTTAAAAATGATAATAATATAAAATTAGAATATATTTAATAATTTTTTGTATGATAGATGCCAATAATGCAGCATTTATATTTAAGAAGTACATAACATATCAGTTTTAATACTTCAAAATCTACCTTAACTTGCATTTTTATTTATGTTTATATTTAACATTAACCTTAGCTTGAGTTATGTTATTTAATTATTCGCAAATGAAGTAACTATTTATATTTAACCTTGTGGTAATGCAGTAGTACTTAATAATAATAATAATATATACTAACAACTTTCTTTAATTTAAAATGTTATCCTAAATAAATAAATAATAAATAATAAATAAATTTTATTTAATTTATTTGAACCATATTTATATAAGTTTGACTTACGTATAAGAATGACGAGTTGAAAATAAAAAAACACGATAGAGAATATATCAAGCCTCACTCTCTGCCTTGCACTGCTTGAGTTGCTCTTTTGCTCTGACCTCAGTTGGCATTGCTGAAAGATATTATCAAAATCAGTATTATATTAACTCAGGACTAATGACAAACTGTGTGTGTGTGCGACATGCGTGCGCGCGTGCGTGCGTGTGTGTGTGTGAGAGAGAGAGAGAGAGAGACCTCAGAGTGGCCAGGGGTATCCCGCAAACGGTTCATGATTCGTGATTGAAGACGCTGAATCTCTGCATGGAGTCCATTTACGGTCCGAGGATCCTCTTCCACGACCACTCTTGGTTGCCGCGGTTGCTCATCCAAGCTCTCTATATGTCTATCCAAATTAAGCTCTGTTATAAACCTCGGAGACTCCTGTGTAGCTACAGGCCTGTATTTAAGTGTGTGTTTAAACGTGTTGCGCGCACACACACACACACACACACAACACACACAGAGTTTACACATGGGAAATTACACTATAATGATGGTACACAAACCTGGTAGAAACCAACGCAAATGAAGTCTCCCAATCCGCCCTTACTGAGAATGTCCCTGGTCGATCATCATCGCCACTCTATAGACATGCATATCAGTGTGTGTATCAGTACTTGCACACACACACATTATAATCTGTACATATAGTTACATTCTCATGAGAACCAGCATCCTCACTCCGACTGCTTGTAGAAGTGACCCTTCGTCGGCACCCTTAGAAGACTGGACTCTCTCTGCCTACATTTAAGGTCATTTAATACAATTAAGATATTTATGCTTTTTCTCTGCAAGTATATATATACCTAATGCATGCGTGTATTGTATTTTATGTGGTGTGTGGTCAGCATGCGTGCGTCCAGGATATATATAGTTATGTAATCTCACATATGACTGTACGCCAGGATATATGTATCTCTCTCTCTCTCTCTCTCTCTCTCTCTCTCTCTCTTCTCTCTCTCTCTTCTCTCTCTATTATATATATATATATATATATATATCTATGTGTGTGTGTGTCTGTGTGTATGTGTATGTATATGAGATCTCGTGCACACTATACGTGCATGCATCTCAGTGTTAGTTATATATGGCATGATACTACCTATGTATGCATGTGTATATGTATACATAAAATCTATGGTAGCTAGTACTTGCTTTTGAGCTCCGTGAGCTGTGTGCATCGTCTGGGCTATCGGGCTTTGTTAAGAAAGCAAATGGAGTATTGGTGCTTGTCTGTAAGTTTGTTCTCAGGCCTCTGCGTGAACACGGTGTCGGGTTTTGACTGCTTTGTTGATTCATGGTGTTGGTAGTTGTTTCTGGATAGCAGTGCCATCTCTCCATGACCTTTTGGTGAAGAAGAGAGCTCAGACCCGACATAAATGTCCGAGTAATGTGTGATTCCCTGTCTGTAAACAGAAAACCATGTGAGTGTATTGTATATGAGAGAGAGAGAGAGAGAGGGAGGGAGGGAGGGAGAGGGAGAGTTACCGGCTTTAAGTTTGATCTCATATTCCAGCTTTCTCACAAGGCTCTCTCTGTTGGTCAATGCCACTTTCATTTCCTGTAAGTCGGATTGTGCCTCCTGTGCTGCATGGACGAAACAGGATACACACAGAGCTCTGTGTCATATGTACATGACACTGAAGATGTTACCTCTGCCTGTTTTTGCGCCAGCATATTCTCCAACTCATGCACTCTCGATTCACGAGCTTCAACTGTTTCACAATACTTGGAGTGAACAATGTCAAGCTTCTTCTGAATTTCCCCAAGTTCCAGCTCCTTCCTCTGCACATCGAAAAGCGTAATTAAGTACTTAACATAGGATTGTGGTTGTATTGATTCTTGCAATACTAAGTTAATAAGATTAGTACGTACCCTGCAATTTCCTTCAAGGGTTGCATATTGAGTTTCCCGGTCTTCAAGCAGCTTACGTAGTGAAGCAGCCATCTCAAAAGCACTCGAAAGTTTCTCATGAGATTCATCTGATGCCCCTTCCAGTTTCTCTGCTGTCTCTTTTAAAGCCTATATTAAACCAGTATCAAAAGAAAGCCAGTGTACACGCGCGCGCGCGCGCACACACTCACACATTTCAACAGATAAATAAAGATAATGCGAAAGAGAAAGAACCTTTTCATATGCATTCAATTGCAAAGACTTGTCCGCTAGCTGCCGTTGAAGATCTTTCAACGATCTTTGGAGCTTCTGAGTTGCCATTGTATGATGAACTTCACCTTCTGTGTCTTCTATATTCTTCTTTTGTAACTTCCTCTAAACAAAACATCAGTATCTATATCTCACACACACGTGAACACAGAAACCAACCTGAAGCTTGTATACTTCGTGTTGTAACTCCTGAACATGTGCACGCTGTAGATCAAGTTCTCCTTGCATGGAACTCTCGATCAGAGCACCATCTTCTAAAGCACGGTGTAAATCTTCCTCCTGCTTCTCTTTCTCGGTAATGCAAGCTTCAACACAGCAATCTCCGAAGACAGTGAGTGTAAACGGTCTATGAGTTGAAGGTTCTCGACATCGATAGCATTGGTTTGCTCCTTCTGATCCTCAACTGTGCCTACAGACATACAACATGCACACACATGTATATCTTGTGTATACATAAGATGACAGAATTAATACGATTATATTTCCTTAATATAAAACTTTATATAGTAATATGTACCTTTGCATCTAGAACATCGTTTTGAAGCTTGACATTTGAAACCAATACACGTCCAAATGCTGTATGCAGCCATATGTTTAAGGCTGAACGAGTTTTAGCATGAATGCGTTGAGTAGCCAGCATATGTGCTAAACGTAGATGGAGTTTCCTTGTAGGTTTCCTCAAACCAATACATAAGCAGTGACTTCACCAGCTGTTCAATATCGAGTTAACACACACCACTCGAATACACACAAGTGTTATAATACTGCCTCACCTTCCTTTCTCGCCTTTTGCAATTAATCATGGCTCTCCGTTGCTTTCGCTTCCTGAGAAAGATAACACACACACACACACACACACACCACACATATATATATATATATATATATATATGCATACATGTGTGAGAGTGTATGTGTGCATGTAGTTAAAGTTACTTCCTTACTTTATCGCATGTGTGGCATGGAAGTCTTGCCACAAAGATATTGCTGCCCTCATCAATGCATGGTTTACTTGATAAATTGCCTTCTCTTCTGCTTGTTGGTACTTCACATTCTTTTTCCATGTCTGCACACCCTGGATAACAAACATTGTGTGTTCTTATATGCATCTGTACATTGCATCTAAATAAGTAGATATAACTGTTATACGTGTGAATGATATCTATAATAATATCCATACCTTGAGCTTTAAGGCATGGAGATAATGCCTGAAAGCAAGTGTTTTAGAAAGCTCTCATTCTTCTTTGAGTTTATGAAATCCTTCATGTCTGGAGAATTGACTGGTATAGATGTAGCCTCCAGAATGCCGAGCTTTAGAGTTCAAAGTTCTCTCTAGCTTGTTCATGCTAGTCGTACTCTTCCACCTAGCAATAGAGGGTTTCAGCATATACACTCACGCATCCTAACCACATACACAAGAAAAAAGTACTTACCTGTTAAAGCACGCCTCTGAAGCCATCTTCGACGTTGTGCTTGTGCTTGTCCCAGCTTGAGCCTCTTACATCGCTTTGTCCTAACTAGTGACTGCCATGCACATAACCTGCTTACGAGTGAGCCTGTCTAAGCGGCCTTGCAAGTTCTTCAGCTTTAAATGTTTCGGACGAGCCCAATACAAAACCCACTGCAACCAATAACTCAATACACGCCTCCGCATGCTGTCTGACCAATGCCTGGATGCCATGTTAGTTAGTGACTTCTCGTCTGCCTGAAGATTGAAAAATGCGTTATAAATCAAGATTCTAAGTATGTGTACATAATACACGTAACATAACTAAACTAAACACATACATATTATATACCTCGCTAAGCTTCCCATCTCCACAGCTTTCTTCCAGTTAAACATCATTCTGCATTTACATGTCCTGTTTCTGTGCTCCAAACTTCCAGCATACTTTTGTTTTGCTAGTGTTGACAATCGCCAAGCCCTCCACGAATCTGCAAGCAGGCCTGCATACATAGATTGAGTGTGTGTGTGTGCGCGCGCGCGCGTGCATGTCCTATGATGGTCCTATGCATTAAATAAGCCGAAGAATCACATACTCATACACTCGTTCAGAATTGCAGATATATCTGGCCATACACGTGTGTATACAGATACCAAATACATCTGAGCATAATGGACACACACACATGCTTTACCTGGCTTCTACGCTCATCAGAAGTCCTCATATGAGCTGCTCTCAGGGTTGCAAGCCTAAGAGCACGCAGTCCCTTTCTAGAGCAGTTAATACTCGCAAAAGTTTTAGCAGTCTCTTCATGAGCTATATGAGCAGCTGTCTCCTTCACACTTTCTAGAAACCACTTAAACCATCTCCGCAGTTGTACTCTCTTCACTTTTTTTCTAGCAAACTATTCCTTTGCTCCTGTAAAACACAATGTAACATATTATATCATATACACATATTTCCCTATAATACATGTGCACCATAAACAGTTAATAGGAATGTTTGTGTAATACTAGTGTATGTAGGGACATACCTCTGCAAGGAAGGTCGAAAGTTCACTTTTTATTCATCTGCCTTGCGTTTCAACTCTTCGGCTTCGCTGGAATACGAAGCTGCTCTTCGAGTTTTTCTTTGGCTCGGAAGCCGCATCAAGCTCTGCCTAAAGCACAAATTAGACTCATGGATTGTGTGTGCGCGAGGCGCGCGCCGCTTGCGTGTTGATACTATAATATACAGTATCCAGCTTCCAGTCAATATATATTACATATGCATATATTCATAGTTGTGGACAATATATATTACATATACATATATTCATATTTGTGGACAATATATATTATATATATTCATATTTGTGAAAGCATGTTCAGTGTATAATAAGCATCGTCTAATAACGTGGTCATTGCTATCAACATGTAAATATGCATAAGGGTGTACACATATCAATTTACACACACACACGCACTATGATGAATAATGAAGAAGAATTAACGTATGGCAACACCCTACAGCAGAACCTAATTAGATTAGAACACGGACTTGAATGGGA
This sequence comes from Selaginella tamariscina, assembly GCA_003024785.1. Classification (NCBI taxonomy): domain Eukaryota; kingdom Viridiplantae; phylum Streptophyta; class Lycopodiopsida; order Selaginellales; family Selaginellaceae; genus Selaginella; species Selaginella tamariscina. The sequence goes on along the minus strand of PUQB01000219.1, from coordinate 245,100 downwards.
ATAATACCTGAAGAGCTTTAATCCGAGCTTGTGCATCTATTTTAGAAGCAGCATCTTCGGCCAGATTTTCAATCCGAGATTGTAATGTGGACCTCTCAGCTTGGAATTCCTGTGACCTTTTTTGCAAAGCTTCCTCTAGCTCCCTTTTCTCCTTCTCTAGTAACGACGCCCTGCATGCGTTTCGTGTGTGCATGTGTGTGTGTGTGTGTGTCTCAACCAACCTTTGTGCTAGCCTTCTCTGAAGCTCCAAAGTCTGCTCCATATCTTCATGCAAAGTGTTCAGCTCATTCTCTGCTCTTTCCACATTCTCGTGGTTTTGCTTCATGTAAAGCTCCAATCTGCCTTTGAATTGTCATAATGTGCAAATCAGCTGGAATACACATTGTCTTAAAAACATTTAACTCCGTAAACACACCGTATGTATACATGTACAGTTTAGACGTGTATATGTGGGTTCTATAGTTCACCTTTGTGTAGTTTACTTTCCACAAAATCTACAAACCTATAAATGTTATATAGTTCAACATGTATAAAATCATGCACCTTTCACTTTATTATGTGTATGCATGTATATGTACAATTCTTCTACGTTTGTTTATACTTCACATTTGCACACAGCTACACACTGTATATGTGCATTTACATATGTATATATGTACAATGCACACATGCAAATGTGTGTTTGTGTGCATTAAACGTTTCAAGTATGTATTATGTATGTGTGTATGTGCGTAGTTCACCTCTCACGCAATTGCTGATTGATAGTCTGCAACCGAGCTTCGCCATCAATGTGGGTCTCCAGGTCCATTTGCAAAGCCGCCACTTGGCGACGGAGAGTGGCGGCGTCCGAGGCCGGCGGTGCCATAACTCCCTCGGCTCTCAACCTCGGGCCAACCTTAAAGTGATTCGGTTTGAAGCTCGGTTCCGCACTTGTCTGACTAATGGTAGCAGACTGCGCCATTTCTTCAGAATGATGCTTGCCGAATGCGGATTTCAACACGCCGCCTGCTCCGTTACCCCAGTTTGAAACCCCGAACTGCTCAATCCGCCCACGGCATGCCGCGCTACCGCTGTACTGTCCGGTGACGCCTGCATTTCGGTAGATCACTCCACGAACAGGAACATCTTCATAGAATCGATGGATTTCTATGGAATATCCGTGATTTTTCGAGAATATCTATACAAAACCTGCTTCTTTGAGGATCAATCGAACTACATTGCTGCTGAAATGCAATGCAAACCTGGAGAGATCTGTAGCCACTGTTCTACCAAGCCGCACATGAACCCTAAGCGCCGCCATTGATTCAGGGGAAGACGTAGAATGAAAGCCATGAAGGCGCGCGCTTTAAAAACAGGAATGCATAACCAACGGTACGGCTTTGTTCCGTACCCTATATAATACCGTACTTACATTGAATATATTAATGTTTTATGTATATATACATATATTCTGTTATAAATGCTTTTATACATATTTTATACACGTAAATATTACATATGTATATGATTGTGTTTACTCCTTACCAGTGTGTAATAAAGTTTTTAGTGTACTGGAAAAAATCCTTGAATACTTAAAATGAATAGGATATATTTTTTTTGTACCGGCATAATCCTTAAAGAGGAAATCTCATTCGGATAAATTCCTTAATATATGAAAACTATAAGGAAGTTAAACATCTACAAACCGTCACTTTAGCTTGTATAAATATGCCTATAAGCTGCACCTTCCTTCCATGCTTGCACCACTGTTTCGAAATCAAACTCAGCTATGGCGGACCCTCAATGGAGATCCTCACAAGCTCGTCAACCATCTCCGTCCCCATTTGGTTTCGAAACTTATTCTTCACCAAGTTGATTCTACTAAACCCACGCTCACATGATGCAGTGTTTGCAGCATTGAACCATGCCGACCATTGCCAACTTCAGCAAGTTGGGATACTTCTTCGTCCAGATACTGTGAGCATAAATCATTCCCCAAACATCCACGAAAGTTTTCCCCTTCCACTCCTCGAAAGCTATTATCTTCCATAAACTGTACTCTTCAGCCAGCTCTGCTTCATTGATCATCCCTGTGTAGAACTTTCCAAGTTCCTGAACCTCAAACTTACCAAAAGCTTTCAACTCACGCACTGATGAAGGTAAGTTGATAGGAGCTAAAAAGTGGAACTTGGAGAGAATACCAGTCGCCTCAAAGTCCTGTAACCTGGTCCTTATACCTCCAAAAGACTAGTGCCAAAGTTCTTTTGAAACTCTAGTACTCCTCCAAATCTTCTCCGTGAATCGACCTGATCATTTCCACGTCTCTGTATTCGTTTCCCTTAACTGATGACCTGAGCTCATCCAAAGGACCATTGCGGCGTCCACCATCTGGGATTATAGGATATCCTCTGCTATCCAATTGAAAACCATTCAAATCCACCTGCTTATCCAAATAGTATACCTGTATCTTGGCCATAGTTGCCTTGCATAAAGGTGCAACACTAGTCACATCCATAGTCTGTGCTTGAAACTCCAGGTTCAGCTGATTTCCACTGCCAAGATATCTCCTAGAAAGTGGAGTGCATAAAGGAACTTGAAACTCCTGAGACGGTCATACAGCTTCCTTGTTTGAGTTGTTCTCCCGTCCTTAAAAACTTGAGTAGTGGTTCCAGACACTCACACATCCTGGTAATGGCTCCACCCCTGCTCAACCAACGTGTCTGCTGGATCCGCAACACCTTCAGCACCTTGAAGTCTAGCTCGTCCTGTAGTGCCTGTAGCTGCTGCAACCTGGTAGAACTCCTTGAGAAAAAACTGGCTACCTTGTTCACCACCTGATCCACTTCATCGCAAAGATTATGAACTGCTGGATTCTTGTAGACGTCCTCCACACATAAGTTAGCTCTGTGTGAAAGACAATGTGTGGAGGTCATGAATGGATTGACCTCCTTCAACCTTGCTGCAACCCCTGTCCTGTTTCTTGTCATAACATTGCAGCCGTCTGAACCAAACCCCACGAACCTGCTCATATCCAGCCCCCAATCCTGCAGTGAAGCTTGGTGGTGTTAAAAATCACCTCTGCAGAACTATTGTTCACCATTGACAAGCCTAAATAGCTTGTCAACACCCTTGCGTCGTGGATGTAGGTCACGTAAAGATGAGGTGTTTACTGGTACTGCATTAACAAATTTAGAACCAAGAATATCACTAATCAGCTTTACCTTATATCCGTGCTCTCATCTAGCATTATTCCAAAGAATGGCTAGCTTTAACTTCTCCAAAATTTGATCTAAGAGCACCCACACAACAAAATTCAATCAAGGTTTATCATCAGACTTTAGCTCACCTTGTTGATGAAAGTGATGAAGCATGAGCAGGCCATCACGTCTTGTACATGCTAGGAACATAAACTCCGTTCAATTGTTGTAGCTCTAGAAGCAATGGGTATTTGCGAAGAGGAACAAAACTTGTGCAATAGCATAAGCAGTCCTAAACAAGCAATAACTCCCTTCTCTGCTGCCTCTTGTTGCCGATCATTTGCAGCTGCCATGGAGGATTGACCGCCAGCTTTCACCTCAGCTATGTAAATGGAATGCTTGTGATCTTTGTTTGCCCATGAGCATAGAAACTTGAAGTCTTCATGTTGGTAGAACCTGATGTACCAAATGGATTCTTGCAATTCTTGTTGGCACGGCATATTGAGCAGAAGAATCAGTGCTGTAATGCAAGTAGGATTAGATGAAAAATCAAGAAAATTATTACCATTTTTCTGATCAAAATGCAACCACCGCCATTTTATGACCCATGCAGGTTGCCACTTCCCCTACGAATTTTCTTCTCCTTCTCCTCTACTGATGCAGCATCACCTTCTCCCACTTCACATCCCTCCTCAGGCTCAGTCCTCCAGGTTGTCCTCATCTACAAAACCTCCTCTCTCCACAATGGGGGCAAAACTTAACAAAGATTGCTTTGATTGAGCAATGGCTTTTGCAGCAGCCTTGCTCCTACCTGCAGGCACCTGTTAGAGGCCAAAATATAGCATGTAGGAACTGCATACATAGGACTTTCCTACGGTGGAGGAATAACTTGTAGGAAAGTAGTAGTAGGAAATATCCTGTGTACAGGAAAAATCCTAGCAGTAGGAAAAATCCTACAGGGTAGGAAGGATCCTACGGTTGCAGGAAGCATGACGGTTGGAGGAGGACAGGTTAGGGCAAGGAAGGGCAAGGAGAGAGAGAGACTATGAAGGCTATGGAGAGCAATGCATGAGAGAGAGAGTATCTTTGGGAGAGAAGTAAGTCTCCACACTTGCTATCTCTTTGTATTCATATAGTAATGCAAGTGCATATTTATGGTGTATTGTGAATGCTTATACATGGCAATGGCCAAAGCAAAATCCTATCCTTGACCTTAGAGACGAATAAGTATATATAGAGCTCTCTATTGGACGAAATCCCTACACTTTAACTTGCAAAGCTTTTCCTGCGCTGTGAACAGTGTTTTCTGCACACAGGAAAGTTTTATGTTAACACATGGCGACCACGGAGGGATTTCGCCATTGTTGTGGAGGAATTTGTTGAATTCCTAAGTGAGAAGTGATATAGCTCTGAGAGAAGTAGAGCTTAAGTGAAAAAGAAGTGTGTATATATATGATGATGGATGGAGCCTTGGAGGCAACATAATCCTAACTCGTCTCTAGCAAGAGAGAGAGATAATAGGCAGGCCGAGAGAGAGGCTGCCCGAGCTGAGCAAATAGAGCTTGCTAATAGGCAAGAAGCTCTTATAAAACTCATTGATCAGATAGGAGAAAGTGCTGCTAAAGGTGTGGAGGATATACAATACGGTGACTATCAAACTGCAGGAGAAGAGGAGTTGGAAGGAACTCCTCGGAGAACAGGATTTCCTATTAGACCAGGAGGAGTATCTCCTGGAAATTCCCCTCTTGGTGAGGAGGAAGGTGGTAGAGAAAACCCACCGAGTATGTCTAATATGACACTTTTCCCCGGAATGTTGGGAGGCACATTGATGTTCCCAATATTTTCCGCAGGAAAGAAGGAAAATCCTAAAAGACATTTATTGCAGTTTGAGGAAGTTGTAAAGTTGTATAAAGTAAGCAATGCAGATAAGTTGCTTATATTTCCTCACACATTAAAAGGAAATGCATCTGATTGGTATTATGAGTTGGAGAAAGATGTGAGAGAAGATTATGAGAAAGTTACAGAAGCTTTTAAAGAATACTTTAAAAAGGAAGAGTTGCCTGAAGAGCACTTAGAGAAGCTCAGAAATATCCTACAAGGAAAAACTGAAACTCTAGAGGAATATACACACCGTTTTAAAAAGCATGAAAAGAAATGCTCACTATATGTTAAGGAAGAAGCTTTGCTTCAATGGTATAAGCAAGGATTGCAGAAGCCATATAGGCATTATGCAATGACAATTGAGGAAGTAGACAGGAAAGATCTTGTAAAGCATCTTAAAGATTATGAGAAGAAGAGGAGACAAATAGAAACATAGCAGAAGGAAAGATAAAATCCTCAAGGAGAAAGGAGGATAGTTCAGATGATGAGGATGAACCTATCAAAGTTCGGGATTATAAGGCTGATGAGAGAATGTTATTACAGCTAGTTAAGTCCTTGAAAGGTAATCCTGTGTATAAGGAATTAGATGCAAAGTATGGTGTGCCAAGTGTAAAAATCCTGGACATACTAAGGATGAGTGTAGACTACAGTTGCCAAAATGTCAAATATGTGATAAAGAAGGACATTCGGCAAAAGACTGTAAGTATTTTATTAATCAAAATGTGGCACGTGTGGAAAAAGAAAGGAGAAAGAAGGAAGAAAGGAAGGCTGGTATAACAGGCCGTTTCCTGTGAGACAACCACCTGTTACCACATTCCCATCTCGGAATAGGAACTCTATTATGAGGAACAGCCTGGGAGTTGGGAAGAAGGAAGAAACAGGAATCCTTTTGATAACAGAAGGAATGTTCCTTATACAGGAGGAGATGATAGGCTGTATGAGGGGAATCAAACTAGATATGCTCCACCATATAAGCCTAATATGGGAAGGAAGGAGACGTCCTACAGAGGACCAGAAAGATATCCAAGAAAAGAAAGTTATGGAGATCAAAATAACTATAGACAAAGACAAGTACAAGGAAGGAATTCTATTAATCTTACTTGTTATACATGTGGAGAGAAAGGACATATTTCTCCAAATTGTCCTAAGAATCAGCCTTCCACCTCAAACAATGCTCCTAAGAGAGAGCTTGGAGCTCGGTTCATTGATGGGAGAGAATGAGCTGGAAAACCATCCTGCCGTGAGAGCAGTAATCTGTACAAAAAGAAATATATGTCAGAAACAGGAATACCTTCCAGAGAAGAATTCTGTGTATCCATTGCGGGATAGTACGCAAACAATGGGAGAGATGAACACTCATCTCCAAGAACGAGATCTCCCTGAGTATAGATGATGATACAACCGACGGATATACCTAAAGATCTAAAAATAACTGATTCTATTTTAGGGAAGAATATTCAAGAGAAAAAGAATATTCCTGTAAAACAGAGTAACCCTAGAAAACAGAGCATTCCTGTGAAACGGATTCAGGATGACGTGGCAGAATCAATGGCTCAAAGTGCATTGAGCCAAGAAATTACAATCACGTTGGGACAATTAATACATATTGCCCCATATATTAAAAATCAAATCTTGGAAATGTTGAACATTGTTCCAAAATCCTTACCTGCATATACAGGAAATGAAATTCACCGAGTAGAAAAACATTATGAAAAAGAAGGTGATTATGATGGGTATGTGCCCAGCATTACTGTATATATTGGTAAAAACAAGATAAAAGAAGTCCTTATAGATGGAGGCTCAGGAGTTAATTTTATTGAGGAACATGCTTGTAAGAAAATGGGTTTAGGACCCATTGAGCCTGCTCCTTTTAATTTAAAAATGGCAGACCAGAGAAGTGTCAAGCCTACAGGTATAGTGAGAGGAGTGACTATATCTATAAAGGGTCTTAAATATAAGGTGTCCCTTATTGTCCTCCAAATGGAAGGAAAAGATACTGTATATACTATGTTATTAGGTAGCCTTGGCTGAAAACTGCTAAAGTTATACAGGATTGGGGAACAGGAAAGATGACGCTGGGAGAAGGAGAAGGAAAACCGGTGATATACAATCATACAAAAAGGTATGTTAAAAGGAAAAAGACCTCTTATTTTAGAAGGATATGACTGGTTTAATGGCTTAGACGATCAGGAAGAAGTAGAAATCCTGAAAGCATATCCTGACTTAAAAGTCCTGACAGATATAGACTTAAACGTAGTGCTGAAAGGAAAGAAAACTGTTCAGCAGAAGGAAGAAGATAGGCCCGGATTGCAGGAAAAGTTCTATAAGGCAATCCCATATGAGATTGATTTACAGGAACAACCTGCAGAGTATACATATGTGTATACTACAGATCCTTTGCAGCAAGTGAATATAGGTACAGAAAATGAACCTAAAAACCTATTCATTGCTCAGGAATTAGATAAAGAATTCCGGGAAAAAGGATTGAACTTGCTTCAAAAATATCAGGATGTTTTTGCCTGGTCCTATAAAGATCTTAAAGGCATACCTCCTGAATTGTGTACACACACTATACAATTATTACCAGGAAGTGAGCCTGTGAAACAGAGAGCATATAGGATGAATCCTAATTATGCACAGCTTGTGAAGGAGGAGATAGATAAGCTGTTAAGTGTAGGTTTTATTTATCCTATACAGGGCGCACAATGGTTATCACCACTTGTGATTGTTCCTAAAAAGAATGGAAAGTTGAGAGTATGTGTAAACTATAAGAAGTTAAATGATGCCACAAAGAAGGATGTTTTTCCTATTCCGTTTATAGAGGATGAGCCTAAGGAACAGGAAGGACAAACTATTCAGGAACAGGAAGGACAAACTATTCAGGAACAGAAGGAAAAACTATTCAGGAACAGGAAGAGGAAGAAATGTGATACTAAGGAACATCATGAAGAAAATCAAGTGCTACAATTCAAGGTATCAACTTCCAACCAAGAACTAAAGGAAGAGAGGAACAACTTTCAAAAGCATAAAGAGGAGAATCTAGAGTACCATGAAAATCAACATCATAAGGAAGGATAGGATAGGTGCATGAGGACATTGCAAGATTCAAGGTGGGGAATAGTGTTAGAGGCCAAAAATATAGCATGTAGGAACTGCATACATAGGACTTTCCTACGGTGGAGGAATAACTTGTAGGAAAGTAGTAGTAGGAAATATCCTGTGTACAGGAAAAATCCTAGCAGTAGGAAAAATCCTACAGGGTAGGAAGGATCCTACGGTTGCAGGAAGCAGACAGTTATGACGGTTGGAGGAGGACAGGATTCAGTTAGGGCAAGGAAGGGCAAAGGGCAAGGAAGAGGAGAGAGAGAGAGGCTATGAAGGCTATGGAGAGCAATGCATGAGAGAGAGAGTATCTTTGGGAGAGAAGTAAGTCTCCACACTTGCTATCTCTTTGTATTCATATAGTAATGCAAGTGCATGTTTATGGTGTATTGTGAATGCTTATACATGGCAATGGCCAAAGCAAAATCCTATCCTTGACCTTAGAGACGAAATAAGTACATATATAGAGCTCTCTATTGGACGAAATCCCTACACTTTAACGTGCAAAGCTTTTCCTGCGCTGTGAACAGTTGTTTTCTGCACACAGGAAAGTTTTCCATGTTAACAGCACCCTCCCCATTTCCAGATGATCTCCCCACCAAAATCTATGTTCATGCCCACGCCCACGCCCACGTGAACATTGTGAAAGAATATTCTAACCTTAGAGCCCACGTGAACATTGTGAAAGAATATTCTAACCTTAGATTAATGACATGGTTTACTTAGTGTAACTATGTTTAGTTAGTGTTAACTAAGATTGATGATTATTTATTTAATCTTGTTAATTAGAATTAATTAAACATAATTAACCATGAAACCCTAATCCTCAAAAGGTAGGTGAATGTATCGGCAGGATTCCTTATAACATCCAAACGTACCAGATCTAGCCTTATACAAGATTTTTTTGCACCGGTCGTATATCCTTGTAACTTTGTTTTGTACCAGCAATTCTGAAATGGTACCGGCGGGGTACAAAGGAGCCTCGGACTTTGTTACACACTGCTCCTTACATATAAAACCTATTTAATAATTAACATATCGAATAATATTATATAAATTAAACAATGTACATATATGTATGTATGTATATGTGTGTTTATAGGCAACACATGCATTAAACGTTTCAATGCAAACGTATATATGTACACACAAATACATGTACAATTACAACTTATCTATTGACAGTCGTAATTTATATTAATTATTAATCTAAATAGGTTTTATATATAAGGACATTGTGAAGTAAACACAACCATATACGTGTATAATAATATGTATAAAAGCATGTATGCCAGAATATATAGGGCCTTCCCACATGTCATTAAAACAGTGACATTAACATTAACTTCTCTTCACACCTGAAAACATTAAAATTTGACATTAATATTTTATAGGATTTAAATTAATGTGTTTTCACACTTGCCAACATTAACATTAATGTTAACATTAGCATTAACATTAAAATAAAAAGGAGTTGGTTTTTTTTTTAATGACAAGAATCTACATTATAATATTACATTAACTTATTATTCCACTGAATATTTATTTAGGATTTGAGCTGAGAGCAAATGTATGGCACAGTAAATTTATGGATTGTATTTGGATTTTAACTTTTGTTTTCTATTGAGAGAATGGAAGAGGACTCAGCTGGAGAATGAGAAAAGTAGGGAGAGAATAACTAGGTTGAAGCGGAGGTTAGACGAAAATGATGAAGCTGAGGAAGAAAAATGCACCAAGAGGAGAAGGTGGGATGAAGAAGCTTGAGCAGTTGCGTCTTTGAGAACAAAGCCTGTCGAATGATTGTGGTGGGTTCGGCCTCGCTCATTTCACTAGTTTGATACCTTCGTCTAGAATTTTTACGACGACTCTTGATGAAGCTGGATTTTCGGGATGAAGAGAGCCACTTTCAATGCTCTAGTGGATCAGCTCCAGCCTCTCCTTGAGCGGAAGAACACTCGTTACTGGCTAGCAATACCTGTGCGAGTTCAAGTTGCTTGTACCATCTCCAAGCTAAGGTATGGCATTTCATTTTACTCGGTCTCTAAGAACTTTGGCATCGGTGAGAGTATTGCATGTGAGATCTTCTGGGACATGATCACAAGAATTTGGGTAGCTCTCGGCCACCTGATCAAGTTTCCAGAGACTATTGAGGAGCTTGGTGGAGTCATCACAGGCTTTGTTGAGAAAAGTAAACTCCTCAATGTTGCTGAGGCGGTGGATGAGTCTTAGATACCAATTCAAATTCCAGAGGTGGATCCAGACAGCTACAACAAGCACCATCGATTCTCAATTGTTCTCCAGGCAATGGTGAATAGTAGGAGAAGGTTTTTGGATGTGTATTGTGGTTGGCTAGGGTTTGTTCATGATTTAAGAATTTAGAAGAACTTAGGGTTTTACAAATAGGGACTAGCCAAGGAGGTGCTTCAAGAACTAACATTTCCCCTCAGACGCTTCAACTTGAAGCTTTATCTTGTGGGGGATAAGGCTTACCCATGCTCTGCTCTTGTCATGACCCCATACAAAAAGACCAGAGTTCCATTGTCCAACTTGAAAATGTTTATAACAAAGAGCTTTCTTGAGCTCAAGAAATTATTGAGAGAAGCTTTGGTCTTTTTAAAGGTATTTTTTTTTTGTTCATTTTTTGTTGTTTTCTAAATTGAGTGTGAAGGGAAGTGGAGAATCCTTCAACATTGTGTTCCAGTATAGCTAAATGTCACTATAGAAGTTGTAGTTGCTTATTGCATTCTCCATAATTTTTTGCTTGATGCGGAGAGGAGGAAAATGATGAGGAATTTCATAAACAAAATCGAGTGTGCCTACTTGAAGGGAATGATCCCGTAAGTGAGCAAATTTGGAGAAGATTATGGTATTTCTCCAGCCTCTTACTACTTGATCTCAAGTTCAAACTCAAGCTTGAGCTTTCCAACATGAATTTAAATTTTAAAAAATTAAACCTAAAGTTTAAACCTAAAACTTATTAAAATCTGAAAATTAATGTTAATGTCAAAAAAATAGATGTGAAAATGTTTTGTGTTAATTTTGAATTAAAAAGTTAATATTTTTTAGTCTCAAAAGGTATTTAGTATTAATGTTGACATTAACATTATTTTGAGATAATGTTTCATTATATAAATGCTGATGTGCATACGGTGGCGATAATATTTCAACATTAAATTAATGTCAACATTAATTAGAATTAATGTTAATGTCATGTGTGAAGGCCCTATAGATATATACATCAAACATTAAATGTAAGTATGGTGAATCATTTTATAATGATTTATATTATATAGGGTACGGAATGAAGCGTATTTTATATAGGGTAAATCAAATTCTATACGTTATATATTCGTTTTGCATTGAAACGTTTAATGTATGTGTTGCCTACACACATATTTACATATATACATACATACACACACATATATAGACATACATATATACATATATGCATGTAGTGTAAAGATAATCTTGACCGTTAAATCCTAATATCCACAATGATTTATATCATGAAAAAAGGTGGTACGTGTCAACCGCTTGGAGAAGATCATTTTCATGTCTTTCTGACCGTTGATTTTACAAGGATGATGTTGATGTGCTAGGCGATGGGCTATGTTCACCACGTATACAGATCTTTCCTATCGACAGACAAACCCTAAAGATAAGTACATATTATATAGATATAAATACATACAAATAATATATATGTATACGTATACAAAGCAATCTTGATTAAGTCAAAAAGCAATCATTCAAATGTTTGTTTCCCGCAGTGAATGTCACGCAGCCACGTAGCCCCAACTGCAGCCCTAAGAAAGTTTAAAAATCTCCCTATTTGGCGGTTATCTCACCTTTTAGAATATTCCACACGGCCGCCAAGGTATATGCTTCGGGCATCAATTCTAGCGAATCTCTGCCATCGGATAGTTTAGTTAGTTACATAAACCACGTACACGTTCCAGATCAATTCCCGTCCGTCCGATCTTTCGCGCCGCAATTTTTAGGGTTTCTCCACGTGTTGTCAATTTAACCCCTTACCGACATAGCCCGTATTGGGCCATGACCAGAATTTTCGTGTATTGCCTAGTACGACTAGTGAATATTCTGATTAATAGTATGTAAGGATGTGGGCCATGGCCGAAAATCACGCAATGGCCAAATTTGTAGGAGGGAAAGCTTGAGACTAAAGTAATCTAAAGCATAAATTTGGAAGATATTTCGCGCCGGGAAATAGCCGGCCGGCCGTCAACAGGTCGGGAAGTTGAGTGTCAAAAGATGAACCGTCGATTTCTTTTCACCGGATGGGGCATCGACGGTCAGGAATCCGAGACCGAATGGACGGCTGACAAAGCTTAGCGCTTCCATCTTGTTGGGATGAAGAACATTCATTTCTATAAGGGCTTCACTCATAGAGCGCCGACTGTCTGTGTTCTCCGATTTCTATACAGAAAGCGTGATCGGACCACGCATTGTGATCCTTGTGAAGAAATCTGTATACAGGGTTGTTTGATCCCTGGAATGAATCTATCTTGTGGCTGATCGTTTCAAGAATACAGTAGCGACTCAGGGAAGCATTAGAATGCTGCAAGTTCCATGTCTGTCTCCACCCATTTACGGGCACAGTCACTATAAGAAGTTCTGGCTGCGGCAAACAGAGATAGGCGGATCATCTTCGGGATCATCTTGTGTTGAAGTCATGAACAGCAACGATTCATCCCAGAAGAAGATCTGTGGCAAGCGCAGGCAGAACCTCCGGTGCCCATCTTCTCCGATCAAGGTTTCTCTCAATGAATCTTCGGTTTGTGCATCGCCCAGTTCCTCTGAGGAGCTCTTGAATCACAGCCCGCTCTCTGCTGTCGAGAATAGAGAAGATGATCACGAGTTTGATGAGCAGAAGATCGTCCGTGAAGAAGAAGAAGCAGCCGTTCTAGATTGTCTCAAATGCAACTCGGACTCCCGGCCGGACTCCTTCTCGGACTCGGACTCGGCTACTAGTAGCACCTCACAGGTATGTGTATCTGGGTATTGCCCAATGCAGTTTTTCCGAAATGGGTATTTATGTAGGCGACTGATCACGAAGGAGAAGATCAGAAATCATCTCCATTGAGGCAGTTCTTGAAGCGCAAGGCTAAAGCAGAGGGTTTAGTGTTAAACTCTCCTAAAACACGGAGCTCTCAAGGTACAATAACGGATATTCACCTCCCTGTCTCTCCCGGTAATGCCTCCCGTACTTGCAAGCACTGTGGCACCATGAAGACTCCCCTCTGGCGAAACGGTCCCCTCGGTCCAAAGGTGTGTGTGTGTGCGTGTGTGTATGTGTGTGTGAGTCCTTAGATCTCATTAGTACTCTATACCGTATATATACGTTATAAATGGGGGCTTTATGGTATTAATAGTTCATGTAGAAAATTAATGGGTGTGTTTTGGACAGTCACTTTGCAATGCATGTGGGATAAGGCTGAGGAAAGCGAGGAGGAATAATCAAGAGGCGGGTAGTAATGGACAGGCGACCGTACTGTCCACAAAGAGGAAAATGAGCCCACAAGTGGAAGGTACGGCAGTGGTCACGTACAAGAAGAGCAAGGTAGGGCTGAAAATGAGCATATTACAGGAGGATATTCCCAAGAAGGTGTTGGAAGGTCTCTCTCTAAAGACGAAGAAGAAGGCGCTGTGTTACTCATGGCTCTCTCGTATGGTTTGGTGCTTGCTTAAGGGGGGATTCTTTAAGGGTTTAAGGGCGTAGAAATAAGGTTACCAGATAAAAAGGGTGAGAGCAATCACTTTTATCTGAAGGTGGGAATATTCACTTTTGAATGAGAGACAGAGAGAAGACAACTAGCTAGCTACAAGTTTTGAGTGTGAATACCAATGTGTTCCTTTTCTTAACTTAACTTAATTTAATTTAATTTATTAAGTGTCTATTTTCTACACCGTTATCTATGCTTATTATATATATGCACCTTGGGTCAAATATAAGACTTAGTTAAGCGACAGATTGCGACCTGTATTAATTGTTTAATAAAACATTTTAATCTCGACTGTGACTTAATATATCTTAACTAATTCAAACTGCCGGGAAATCTAACTGGTTATAGTATTTTTAAGTATTCATTTATATTACTTAGTTTACCAACGTGGGGCACAAGAAGATAGAGTCATCTATATTAATAACATGTTAACTCCCACTAAATATATGTACAAAACAAGAGTTAAAATGTTGGATGGGTCCAAATGGGAACTGTATATAAATTTATATACACTACAGTTCCAACCACAAGTTTGTTCTTTTCTATTGTCTGGTTCCCCAGGCAAAAGATAACAAATGTAAGGAGAAGGCATCTGCCATATGTGCCCAATCCAAACAGGAAGAGATTAAACTAAACACCAATGACAAAAAACCTTCTGTTTAAGGCATCTAAGGTGTTACTTTAGTGCATGTGAAGGACACAGTATATACTGACTAGTGTAAAGAGTAACATACTGACCTGTGTAGAGAGTGAAAACACTGAGCTGTAGAAAGTAACAGTACGCACGTATATACGTATACTTACGGTGTATCACGAGCCACACTTCTCTTAGCTGCTGATGGAAAAGCGGGTGATGTAGCAAACAAAAACAACAGGGACCCATTCTCAGCCTTTTGTAATGACATGGACTCTTCACCTGCAATAAAAGAGCGGGGGGTTAAGAGATTTTTTTTATATATGAGAGATTTTCTGCACCTCGAGACGAAATACTGAGTGTGTATTCTGTGGTATAAAAGCTGCACACATACCTCAATTGACTGCCATACATAATGCCCATATAAGAGATAAGTGAATATGACCTGTAAAAAAATAATAAACAAATAAAAAGGTAAAAGAGTCAAAACCGCAA
This sequence comes from Selaginella tamariscina, assembly GCA_003024785.1. NCBI lineage: Eukaryota > Viridiplantae > Streptophyta > Lycopodiopsida > Selaginellales > Selaginellaceae > Selaginella > Selaginella tamariscina. The sequence continues at coordinate 230,065 of PUQB01000219.1, read as the reverse complement.
GAGGTATTTTCATAAAGAAAACATTTTATTTATTACTATAACAAAATACCAAATTTGAAACTGGCCCCAGAACATTTTCAGGGAGTAAGGCCCACAACACCTGTTTATAGTTTAACCCAGTTAAGTACTAGGTATATAATATTATATATACTAGGTTATAAATATTGTACCGCAAGCAAGACGGCCTCCAGCGTTTCCAGTTGTAGAGCTAAGTTCGTGTCCACCTGAGAATTCAATAAATAAATGCATAAATAAAATAATAAAACATGTGTCATGGTTCAAACCTTTTCCAAGGTCGTCTTCAAGTTCATGGATCACGAAAGCTCTTCCTATGACGGACTCAGGACCCGACAATGGGATCTACAACAAAAGAATGTTACACACACACACACATACACATTGCGCATACATGCATAATGACAATATACCAATATTTATAAGAGTAATTCTTACAACAATTTTGTACCTGAGAATCGACAATAACTTGGTCCACGTCACCTGCACAGAAATATGGGGAAAAGAGTTAAAAGAGTCCCAATGCTGATATAACCTCTCTCTCTCTCTCTCTCTCATTTAGTATTAGTATACCTTTGGAGTTTGCAACAACGTTCCCAAGGTCTCCAGCGTGTCTGGTCTCATCCTCAGGTGCGCCATGTGTCAGTTTTTTGGGATTGAAATGAGCGCCTGCAATAGAATTTTCAGTTTTTCTCTTTATCTCACACACACACACCCACACAAACACACAGCTTACCCGTTGACATGCAGCCATTTGTTGTGTCCCCATATTCATGCTGCAGCGGCATAAATGTCAAGGACATAATTGAGAGTTTGGTGAGTGCACGCTTACCAAGTGAAAACCATGCTTTCCAGGCGTCAGTCCAGAGATCTTCACCTTCACAGTTGTTGGTCCTGTTACATAACTCAAACAAACAAGTAAATAGTTGTATTCGTTACACACCACACACACACACAGAGATAAAATACCGGTATTCTGTACATATATACTATGTTGTTTGAAACACGCAAACATGGAATAACTAAAAGTCGTATCAAAGAAAAGACAAACTCATTATAATATAATATTATACTGAATCTTACTACCCTTACGTTGTTGAATTCTAAAGCCTCTTTACAACAATCCCAGATAATATGCAGACCCCACACAACCATACACGCATATATGCGTGTATTTACATATATGTATAGCAGCATGTCTCAGCATGACTGAAACCCACGCAAAACATGACATCTTTGTAAAACCCAGATACATGCAAACCTCCCATAAATAAACACGCCCTATGCAGATGACACAAATACACACGCATATATGCACACTGTCTATTAGCATGTCAAAAAGACACATCTGTTGAATACTTTAAAAGCCACATTACAACAGTATAAATTATATTATACATGCAAGCATGCAGAAAAGCTACATTTGTCGAATTCTTTCAGCATGACCGAAAGCACAATAAAACAATGCAAAACAAGGATTTTCTGTAAAGTCCAGATATACGATCACAAACACATATATACAAGTCTCAAATGCTACATTTGTTCAATTCTTCAGCATGACTAAAATCAGACATTACATATGAATATATCCTGTATATATACATAAACACGCACACGCGCTTACCATCGCCATCTTGCTCCAATTGCACGACTCCATCAACGCTCCCTTTCAGAACCGCGACGGCCTTCTTAAGCTCGGCGGATACGACGCTCCTGGGCGTAGCACGCACAATTGCACGTAGATTTTGCACATGCCTCTTCCCTGCAGCAAGAGGATGCTGAAGAACGCAGAGCGCCGCACTCCTCCCTCGTGAACCCTTACCCTAGCAGCACACAGGAAAGCGTCTGCGCATATGCCAGTCGCCATAGCTGCCATATTCACAAACACAATCTTTTTAAAAATGAGTCAAATAGGGCCCCCCTCTGTTTTTAGGGCTTTTGACCTTAACCCAGGTTTAGGGCTTTTCGAAATTAGGGCTGTTCAGGGAAAATGGCGCGAGCGGCATAGGGCCAGGGTACAATCTGGATTCCGCAAGGATAGATCCTTATGCGGTGATTTCTGTTAGGCCGGAGGCCGAGCTCGAGTCCGAGTCCGAGTAGGCCAAAATCAGAGTCGGAGTCCGAATCCAAGTCAATTCTTGCAAATCCGGGGTGAAGATGGTGCAATCTGCATTTCGCAGGGGTAGAAAACCATTGTCCGCAGCTGATTCCGGCACCATTTACGCCTTTCTTCGTCCTAAGGTTCCTGTTCAGAATGGCGATGCTAGGGTTCTCCAAAATTCCCCGGATAATTCCATTGTGAGTATCCCATTCTACACACGCCACACGTGTGTGTGCGTTTTCATAATTGATTTCTTTAATTATATATACATACACATATAACATACACACACACACATATAATTTATTTATTTATTTATATTTGTACACGTTCATATATTTAATACCAACTTACATTCATATTCAATTGCGACACACATGATATCAATGTCTATATCCTTCCTTGGAATACTAACGGACTTACAAATGTATATGTGTGTGTATCTTGTTTGTTTATGCATGTATGCGTGGCTCGGGTACATTACACAAATGATATCAATATCTTATTCTTACAATTTATCAATAGTTGTAAATCTAACGCTTATGTATGCATGCCTTGTGCGTGTGTGTTAATGTGTGTATAGATAAGGTTCTGAAGGTCGCTTACTAGTGCTTACAGGTCGTAAATGAAATGGCAAACGGGCAACTGCCTCTCAGAAATGGTACGTGATAGCTATTTGTAAAGACACATACATACAACAACGCAAACCACACAATGTATATATACACATATACACAATTTATAGACTAAGCTCTGATGGCAGATTGTGTTGCGACTCCACCCAAGAGAAGGAAAAAGAAAAAGGAGGCTGAGAGTGGGCAGTCGTCTGGCAAAGATGGTATGCTAGTTTGCAAATGAATTCTGAAGGTATAAACTCAGCTCTGATGGCAGATTGTGTTGCGACTCCACCCAAGAGAAGGAAAAAGAAAACGGAGGCTACTGAGAGTGGGCAGTCGTCTGACAAAGATGGTATGCTAGTTTGCAAATGAATTCTAATGGTTTGATCATATATTGCTTGCAGATTTTGTTTCCACACCGAAGAAGATGAGGAAGAAGAGGGAGTCTCCTGCAAAGAAAGAGGGCCAGTCTCCTGCACGTATGGTTTCTATCAATTTTATTATTTACATATGGATAACACGATATTCATATATGTAATATTTAGTGTGATTATTAATAAGTTTTACCATAGGACGTGCCTCTAAAAAAGTTCAGAAGAAGCTAGATGACGACTGTGGCACAAGTCGAAACCTTGAAATGGTGATACAAGCGGAGTGCTATGATTTGCGCAAGGAATCCCGAAGTGTAGATGAGGTAAGCTTGCACACACATGTACACGCGCACACACGTATAATGTATTGCTAAACGCCTTTTACATTGTTGCTTTTACAACTGACTTAAATGCAGAAATATGCACTCTTGAGCGCAGGAAAGCCGGTCCACCCCTTCTTTCTTCTGCAGAAGTCTCAGAGCAATCAAACACACAAACAGAGACTCCAATTGATCCAGACAATTTGCTATATCCATCTCCACCATTTCATGTCATCCAAAACATCGAGGTAATGATACACACACACACACACACACACACACCTGCGTACATACAGATTTTTGTACATATATACGTTATGAACTTTACCACATTTGTTATATATTGTATTATTGTTATTTTTGCAGAATATTGATGTTAAAGTGGAGTGGAATGGGATATTTCGTAAAACATCAATCGAACCACGATCAAGTAAAGATGAAGAAGTTCATTCCAGTGCTTTAATAAGCAGAGATAATATATCTGCATTTTTGGTGTCATCGTTGGACTGCCTTTCAACTCGAAATCCATTAGAATTTGCGGACATGATTGACTTCTTACAGGTACTTACGTGATTATATCACGCTGATTTCCTTCTGTACTTATTTCTGGTATTTAACAGATGTCTTCAGACGAAGTTAGTTGTGTCGGGGCATCGCTTGAGCAGTTGAAGGAAACGTAGGTCACACCACACACACAAATTATTAAAAAATAAAAGCGGAAAGATATATATTTATATACATGTATGCTTGTGAGTGTACAGACACGCACTCATTCACACGAGTTGTGACATAACAGGCATGCATGGTATCGAGCTAGAGGTATCTCTGAAATGAATCCGAATAGCCTGTGGACTGATCTTTATCAACCTCAGTCGTCTCAGCAAGTATGTATATATTTTAATTTACAAGTAACGCGCACAGAGAGAGAGAAGAGAGAGAGAGAGAAGAGAGATGGTAAATAGATAGATAAATATTTCTGTATGTATATGTACATGATTTACTCATATAGCTCATTATTTAACAGGTATGTGGTAATAAGAGCTCTGTGAACGCATTGAATGAATGGCTTTCCTGCTGGAAAATGAAAGCAGATTCGGACAATAGGTCAGAAATCTTACCACTTGAAAATAACAGGCTGATTAATGATAATGATCGCGGCTGGTTCCAAGATGATAGTGACCGTGAAGTATCATTAATTGACGATGACGAGCTCGAAAATACTCTTCTACTTACGGGTCCTGTCGGGGTATGTTGATATACATACGTATATGTATAATATGTATGTGGGAATATACATTATACATCCATAACTTGTTGTTATGGCTGTATATTGTTGTATTATACATGGTGATGTATAATTTGACCACATCTTTACGTAGTCTGGGAAAACCGCGGCCCTTTATGCATGTGCAAAGGAGCAAGGGTTTCATGTTATTGAGGTACGATTTTAACGTCGTAAACTTTATGTATATTTAAACACATCTTTAACGTCTTTACATGTACTACAAGACTTTATACAGACACACATACATGTTTGTAATTACGCATTACATATAGTGTACTGGATGTTTCAAGCTTATTATTATAGATAAATGCATCGGACTGTCGCTCTGGAACAATTATCAAGCATAAATTCGGAGAGGCTTCTGAATCCCAAGCACTGATATGGTTCGAGAACGATACATACACACATATTTATACATGTATAAATCTATATGTGGATTTATATGTACAGGCACGATAAGAGTTATTTGTCCCAAATTCCGAAGGGTAAAACGACATTGATATTGTTGAGGAGGTTGATACTGTGTTCGAAGAAGATAGGGGCTTTGTATCGGCTATAGTGCATCTCGCAAAAACTGCAAGCGACCAATCGTTCTGACAAGCAACAAGTAAGTCTATATAGATGTATTCATGCATGTTTGTTTGCGTGCGAGCGTGCAGAGAGAGAGAGATGTGCATGATATAACATGATTGTATTATTTACTTAATTTATAGGAATAAATATCACCTAGTATGATAGTTATATCTTTTGCCAGGAGGCCAGCTACAGCTACCACAACTTAAGAGAATAGAGATTCGCTTCGTGAAACCAACAGTGAAAGATATGGTTATTCATGCTTGTATGGTAAGTCTGTTTCTTTAGTTTGTAAAACACTACGCACGTACGCACGCACGCGCATATTGGTATGTTTCTGTATATCACATGCACAATTTACAATATGCAACAATAACGAGCATGGATATCTGTTTAATATATAATATCATTCGTTTGACGAATCAGTTTATTTAGTACTGCATAGCTAATCAACTAATTTAATAATTAAATGCAGGTGTGTAATGCTAATGGTCTTTCAGGAGATCCATGGTTGATGAAACGCATTGTGCAAGCTTGTCAACAGGACTTACGTAAGCTTACCATGCTGCTACAATTCTGGGGACAAGGAATATTCCAAGAAAATAACCAGGACGTTAAACCTGGTTTAGCAAACAACGGCTGTCTGCTAAACGACTCGGTTCAAGTCCTCTCGGCTACAAAGAGGACTGAATATTCTTCTAAATGGCTTTCACAAGTAAGCTGGTTATTTACTTATATATATATATATATATATATATATATATATATATATATTAGCATTATGTAAAATTAGTATTATACTTATCTTCTTTCATAGGCAAGCTGGTTATTCGACTCAGACGCACAGTTTTGTTTGCTGCCGGAGTTACTTCCTTTGAGTTTTCCGTGCTCTATATCAGAGACGGTGGCTGACAGAATATCTCAAGCAGTACAGGAGGCTGACAAAATATCCTCTCTTGCGGCTGAACATTCCGCTGAAGCGAGAGCTCACCAAGCGGAGACTGAACGGATGCAAAAAAGGAAAAGAAGGAAAACCTCGGACCTTGTATACCAGGTAAAATACGTTTATCATGGCTATATAACGATTGTTAAGTGCTAGTAACCTTTTAGTTGATATTAGTACCATCTGTATATAACATGCAATATAGAAAAGCACTGAGTTTGCCTAATATGTCTTATCTTATAATGTTCTGTGATGTCCTTCATCTTAAAATGTAAACATTCAATAATTAGTAATCTTCTAATAGCTTCTTTTTCTAATATTTTGCTTTATTCTTTTATATATAGAGCACTACGAGTAAAGTGGTATTAATTTTGACCTGAATGAATTGCCGCCGCAGGAGGATGTAAGGTTTTTAGAAACTTCTCCATGCAACCACAAAAGCTCAAGAGACTAAAGCGGTGCGAACGGAAGCATGAAGCAGTAATGACTATGGTAAATAAGCAGTAAAGGGAATTAGTATCCTAGATTTAAGTATATGTATATATTACATTTGCACTTATATATACATGTATGTGTTTTAAGCTGAATTTGACATTTCAGTCCCTGAAAAGCTGGCAACATGCGAAGTACCGCAGATATTTTCTGCGGAAGATAACTTCAAGGTACTTGTGTGTGTGGGTGTGTGTCTGTGGGTGTGGTGTGTTATCACATAGTATTAAAGGTAAATCACTCCTGCCTATGTATAATTTTTCCAGGACACAAGATGCTGTACAAGAAGAAGCTGTGGATTTAGAAAGGTGTTGTTAGTTCCTTTTACATATAAGCAGCTATATTTTATAATACGATTATTAATTTTATATATTGTCTAGTTAGCTTTTATATTCTGAACTTTTCTCTTTCACAGGATACCACCTGGACAGGATGTCACACAAGACAAAACTGTGGATTTACAAAGGTAATGTAACAAAATCGTGTACTATATATCCATACATACGAACATGTAACAACAGGCTAACATAGCTAGCGACTGTACGTACAGCTATGTTAGCTGTTTGTACGCACAGTCGCTAGCTAGCTATGTATCTACACACACAACACACCCATACACACACTGTTGTGTTGTCATTTTAGCCATACATATGTTTTTAGTACGCAACCTGGAGATGGTGTTGACCCAGTAAGTATGCAATGGCTGGAGCTGAAGAATGCATCTCTATCGTGCCAGTGTAAGTCTTTACATGCGACTGCCTTGAGCTTTTGTGATGCACTCGAATATGTTGCGGATAAACTTTCTTTTCATGCGATGTCATATCAACGTCCACAGTAAGTATCCTTTCATTATTTTATATAGTACACCCATGCACACGAGACATCATGCAAAAGAGACATACATATTTATAATGTATATATGTATTATGTATATGTGCACATACGCACATACACAGCATTATCGTGACAAATTCCAACAGAAAGACACTGAAATAGCGGCACAATTGGCACAAGGCACGCTTCATCATGTCCTGGAATTATGTGATGAAAACAGTACGACAAAGTGATGCAGGAACGTCATATTCAGTTCCTTGGCACCAACAGAATGAAAACCGTGTTGTGTGTGTGTGCGTGTGCGTGTGCATGTATGTGTGGGTAATGTGAAAACACTAAGGAATATATATGCAGTTTTGCAAAGGCATAAAATGCTGGAGGCCATTTTTTATGCTAATCCAAAGACAGCAAGGTTAGCACTAACAACAAACACTTTTAGCGATTATATTTCATATATGTCCCGCATTGTGAAACTTGACGATCGTCACAACATCGAATTTTCAAGACCACGCCAAAGAAGGTAATAAATATATACACACACCACACACACGCGCGCGCGCGCGCGCGTACACGTTGTATATGTTCTAATATATATCATTTCTTACAGGTCTCGAGGATTCCAAGAAGATTATTTGACACAAAGGCATATTCCTGAAGCTGGAATTGTAGCTCTTCGTCAGCTCTTCAACTTTGAGTCATCTCATTAACACAGGTCTCTCTCTCTCTCTCTCTCTCTCTCTCTCTCTCTCTCTCTCTCTCTCTCTCTCTCTCTCTTCTCTCTCTCTCTCCTCTCTCTCTCTCTCTCTCTCACACACACACACACACACACACACACACACACAATGGATTTTTATTAAACTCCTTAAACATTTTATGATTATTCGCTTCCCGCCTATTTTGCAGTTAAATTATTTTTGTCAATTATTTAATGACAATTAACATTTCAATAACAAGTACGTAATCCATGTAAAGTTTATTTACGTATTCTATATAGCAGGTTATTCTAAAATGCTATATATATATATATATATATATATATATATATATATATATATATATATATATATAACCACCCCGTAACAATAATGAGTTGCATAATACTAGAAAATGAACCTGCATTGCGTTGCGTGTGCGTGTGCGTGTGCGTGTGGAGAGAGAGGGGGGGTAGCATACAGGCAGCATTTACTAAAGATTATACCAGTAATATATATAAATATACAGACCTGCGAGTATAATTAAGTTTAAATATTATTTAAATTATAGTATAAATTTTAATATATATACACAGCTTTTATAAGGCCATTCTAGCATTAGGAAGGCCTTGTTTATCCTTTACAGCAGATGCAGCTGCTGCCTGAGCTTTACCAGAGCGCTTATAGTCTCGAATCTATATTAAATTATGAGATTATAAATTAATTCATTATTAGTTAATTAGCTAATTTAATTAATTAATTAATTTAACTAATAATGAATTAATTAATGCTTTAAGTTAATTATTTACTTACCAGTTTAGCATAGTACTTCTGGGCATGTGTACGGACTTGAGTGGAGCTTCTTGTTCCCACGAATTTGGCAATGGCAGCAAAGTCCGTACCAAAGCTATAACAGGTATAATTATAGTTTATTATTTATATTAAATAACACTTTAACAATTTCATTTATTTCATAATTAACCTTGGGTCATATTATATAAATGCTTTAAATCAAATCAAATTAATGCACTCATGAGTTAAATAAATTTAAATGAATAATTAATCTATTTTCTTATAATATTTTAATTAAAAATGAATATACTTACATGAATTAATGAACTTAAATGAATATCCCATTTAACTATAAACAGCATATATTATTTAAATAATGTTTTCAAAATAAGTTTGACCCAAGGGTTAATTACGAAATTTTAAAAAATTAGGGATTGTTTAGTAATATTAAAACTAGGCTAATTACGTTTTCAGAGCCTTCTTAAATCTTTGTCTCTCTTCGTTTGTCCAATATCGGCTCTCCGACACTCTCTGTTTATATAACCATGTTTATAACACACACACACACACACACACACATATATATATATATATATATTAATAAAAATTCTAAATTATTATAGGATTTCTATACCTGGGAAAATTTCACCTTATTTTCGCTCTGAAGAGACTCTTGGTGCCCTTGTGCCCTTAACACTAGAAGCTGAATACATAAACAACACTATGTGTACATATGCATACACAATATTACCGCTAATATATTTATATTTAATCAGAATATTCTCTAATCATATCTAGTTTATCAAATGGATATAAAAATGTTTTAAATCAGTTAATAAATAAGTATCTCATGATTTTCTTATAACATTATTTAAATAATAAAGGAATAAAGTCTGATTCATTAATATTTAATCGGAATATTCTCTAATCATATCATTTCTAGTGCGCATCATACTTAATTAGTATATTTATTCTTATATGTTCTTATATAAACAATGTACACACATACACGCACACACACGCACGCACGCACACAACAGACGTACCTTCTGTTTGGCCTGTTCGAGATCCTTTTCAAGACGTTCCAATTGTTGCAATCCGGAGGAGTCGGACGTGCAGCAAATCTCCTGTAGTGGCCTCATAATATGAGGTGCCGGAACCATGTGTATAGGTCCAGTTGTAATATCCAGAGGCTCAATTTCGAATTTCGGACGTAGAAAATACGCGGGAGCCTGCTGCATTTTGAATTTCAAATTTTGAAATTTGAAATTTGAAATTCCCTCTTTCCTCTCTTGCAAGGTAGTTATCATACAATTCGTTAGTTGAACGGACCTCCGTTAATTTAGGGGTTCCGTTTAATTAACCGAGTTGCTGAATAAACCCTAGTTTAAGAATTTTGTACTAGCTACGGATGGGATGGATCCGATGTCCCCGATTTCAGATGCGCATTTCATCGCGTGTCCGCCAGAGGACGAGGACGTAGCTGCGGTAGTAAGCGGATACAGCAAGAATCGGCAGCCTTTTCTGATCGGTAAATCTGAGAAATTTATGCCGCATTGCATTGTTCTAGGTGATCTTAGAAATACAGGTCTAAATTCTCTGAAAATCCGTAAGAAATCTCTGTTTTGAGGCCGCTTTCTACTGTTCTTGGCCACGGATCATTGAATTCCTTGAAAATCAGTTTCGGATTGTTGAAATCCCTTAAGATCATGCTTTCAGGCCTTCTATTGTTTTTAAGCGGCATTGTGCTTCGGATCGTATGCAAAACCAATGTTTTGTAGTGTACATCCTTTCTAAACATGCTGCTAATGACGGACTTTGGCAGGTGTTGCGGGAGGTACTGCGTCTGGGAAGACCACTGTTTGTGAAATGATCATACAGCAATTGCACGACCACCGTGTAGTTTTGGTAAACCAGGTGTGTTCTTATATTCCTACACACAGGCGCGCTCACTATATATATATATATGCGCCTAGATAATCGGTATGTACGAGTATAGCAATTGAGTGTATATTACTCGTATACTATATTATGTTCTACGTCATTAACATTATCGAAAAATTTCTGCTTTGCTCGATATTGTAATGTATGTACATGCAGGACTCGTTTTATCGTGGCTTGACAGCCGAAGAACATATTCAAGTGAGCGAATATAACTTTTGACCATCCAGGTACGAGCATAATCACCCTATGTATAAGAAATTCAAACAGTAAGATTCCACATACATACACACGCACACGCACAATATGTATGATATGTTTATAGTTGAGCAATAGAAAAACTGTACTTCATATACATAACACACACACACACAGATATATATATATTATATATATATATATATATATATATATATATATATAGTATACAACTTATATACCTTACAATGAAGATGCATTCGACACGGAGCAGCTTCTGCAATGCCTTGATAGCCTTCTGAAAGTTCAAGCTGCAGACCCGAATACGACTTCAAGCTTCACAGGAGATCCAGTGATGCCTTTCGTCAGGTTTGCGCGCGCGCACACAAATACACACAGCTACAGACAGTAATGATATATCATTTTGTGGACATAGTGAATGCAGCAGATGTGATAATATTGGAAGGAATTCTTTCCACGATAGTCGTCTTCGTGATTTAATGAACAAAGTTTGTAGACACAGGTTTGCTGTTTGGTTCGGAACGTCTGAGAAGTGCTATTGCCCACTCGCAGATGCTGACGTGAGGCTTGCGAGGAGGATTAGACGAGACACCTGTGAACGAGGCCGAGCTGTCGAAACCCCAGCAGTATATATACTGCTTCATTATAACGTATTTTATATATTATTAATTAATAATGTGATTTTTAGGTATAGTAGCGTATGTGTGTGTATGTGTGCATGCAAGTATGCGTATGCGTGTGTGTGTGTGTATTTATTCTACTGTATGTATACAGTGTGTGTCTGTGTGTGTGGAAGATGGCTATAAGTATTGTATATATGTGATTATCAAATATAAATCATAACTTTATATTTAGTACGATAGTCTATATCTTTATGTATAAATATTTTATGTGATTATCAAATATAAATCATAACTCTAGATTTAGTACGATAGTCTATATCTTTATGTAGCATAAATTTTACTCTTTTGTCTTCAAACCGAGTATATCGTGTTTCATATGTAGCAACTGCACTATAATATACTTGTGAAGAATGCTATTTTTGTATATATTATACTACATATACAACGTATTATATAATGCTAGTACAAAATCCATATAGTACCTAGTTGTATATATATTTATACAGTGGCTTTAACACGGCACTATATATAGTGGCTTTCTTTGCTTAGCATTATATAATATAGTATATATACTTGTTATATTTGTAATAGAATGTCTGACATGTCTATTTATACTTAACAGTACGCAAAGTTTTGTGAAACCTTCATTTGACGATTTCATCCTGCCAACAAAGAAGTATGCGGATGTCATCATTCCACGTGGAGGCGACAACCACGTGGCTATCGACCTTATCGTCCAGCACATTCAGACAAAACTTGGACAACATGATCTTACAAAGATATACTCCAACGTCTACGTTATTCAATCCACGTACCAGGTATCCTTAAATTATACATACATTATACATACCAGTATACATGTCTGTGTGTTTATACATAATATATGATACGTATATTATGCATGTATATGTGTGTATATATAATTCTAGGATCTTAACCTTAACCTCTACTGCATTATCAGATCCGTGGAATGCACACCTTGATCCGTGACCAGGAGACAACGAAACATGACTTTGTATTTTATGCGGACAGACTTATACGTTTGGTACGATAATCACACACAACGCCCAACACACACACCTGGCTAGGATTCCATGAGTACATATAATAGCCTGCATACTTTTAACATAGTATAAGCGAATAAATATTGATCGATTGCTTGTACAGGTAGTAGAACATGGTCTTGGTCATCTGCCTTTCCAGGAAAAGCAGGTGATAACTCCAACAGGTAACATGTGAAGTATGATGTATGTATGTATGATGTGTATATACAATATACACAAATTCCCATCTTGCTGTTATCCAGGTTCGGTGTACACCGGAGTGGATTTTTGCAAGAAGCTTTGTGGTTTCAATCATTCGGAGGTAACTGGCTGTTTATTTCATAATGTACTTAATCTGACTTCGTTCATTCTCATAGCGGGGAAAGCATGGAGAACGCTTTTGCGTGCATGTTGTAAAGGCATCAAGATAGGAAAAATACTCATTCACAGGGAAGGTGATAATGGCAAGCAGGTATTTTACTTTGTATGTGTTTTTGTAGCTATTGATGTGTGTGTGTGTGTGTGGAGAGATATACTATGTAAGTTGTTATATTCACACACACACACACACTCTCATGGCTATAACATACAATTGACAAACTCATACTGCTTAATACATTGAGCCAAATACGGATAAATAAAATTTAACACACAAAGTTAAATGGTTTCCTGAAATTGATCTGTTTACGAAACAGTTAATATCGAGAAGCTGCCTAAGGACATTGCGGAAAGACATGTTCTCCTACTTGATCCTATTCTCGCTACAGGTTTTTCACAGGAATATTAGAAATATATATATCTAAACACATATAATACATACACTATGTGTACAAACACATGACGTATGTATTATGTAGGAAATTCTGCTGTCCAGGCAATTCAGCTGCTTGTGGATAAAGGAGTGCCTGAGAGTCATATCATCTTTCTCAACCTGATCTCGGTACGTAATAATATTATATAGATCTCTTCTTCACTATTTTGGTACTTTCATATGATCTATTCTCTCTCCCTCTCTCACACACACCACATATTTAACATTCGTAAGAGGTTTCTCTTAAGGGATTATTTATATAGTTTAGCTCATGATTGTCATATATATTACACAAGTGTAGTTACATCTCTGAAGTCGAATGCAGTTTAACAACTTCATAATATGTAATATGATATATGGCATATTCAATATTAAGCAACTATTTTTGTCACGTTATACATGTATAACTTGTGATAGACAATACCATAATGGGAAACCTCGTGTATTTGTGTACATTGCGTCCGTGTAGAGAGTATAGTGTCTAATTTACATCTCTCTCTCTCTCTCTCTCTCTTCTCTCTAATTTGTGTTCATGTTTATAAATAGATACGAACGTGTATGTGTACATGTGTATAAGGTGTATGTATCTACAAACACGCACTAACACATGCGTGTTGCAGGCTCCAGAAGGGATCCACGTGGTTTGCAAACGGTTCCCCACATTGAAGATTGTGACGTCTGAGATCGACGTTGGTATTAACCAGGATTTCAGAGTGGTACCAGGCATGGGAGAGTTTGGGGACCGTTACTTTGGTACGGACGAAGATGCCTGGTGTACGAAAGGCCCGTGAAGCACGTTGAGGTACAAGAGCAGGAGGATTGAACAAGTACCGGTACGTATTATATAATAAAATTCTATTTAAATATATAAGGCTTTATTTAATATCATGTTAGCAATTAAGAAGATTGATAATGCTGTTCATGATACATGGCATCATATTCGTCTGACTGTCACGTTCATATACATAATGTATAATTTCTACGTGTGTGTCTATATATTATATTATATAATCACCTCTTAAATAAAAATATATTTTAAATGAGAAATACATTCTCATTACATACAAATGTATAGTATACACATATAACTTATCATTGTTTTAAGCTAGCAATATTGAAGGTTAAATCAAATTAACTTTGAACGTGTCATCACTTCGATATATTGTTACGTATATTATTATATAAGTGTGCCTTCTCTCTCTCTCTCTCTCTCTCTCTCTCTCTCTCTCTCTCTCTCTCTCTCTATATATATTTATATAATGAGAGAAGAGAGTTTATAGATTTCACCTCTTAAATAAAAAATATATTTTAAATGAGAAATACATTTAAAATATGCCTCTTTTAAAAATTAAATAATTAAGTTTTTATGAATAAGAAGTAAACAGCCTAGAATATATGAACTCTAAATAATTATTATAATAATTATTACTATTAATAAAATGATAATAATGTAATAATAAATTAAAATATATGTTAAGTTAATAGCTTTTTAATTAAGTTATAATTTAACCTCATGGGTATGTTAAATGTTATTCATTTGTTTAATCTTGTAAATTAATTTTGAAAAATGAGATATTCTCATTATGTAACTATGATATCAAGTTATTGCGTTCTTTCTTGCCCCATAAACTTATTATATGTATATCACATAACGAAAATACATTCCTAACTAGAATATACATTTATATTTAAACGGCTGAGAAACGGCTGAGATGATCATTGATCCGACGGCGGAGAAAGAACGGTTTTTTGCTAAAACTTGTTTAATCAGGGGTCTCTTGGGTTTAGGGTTCTTGGGAGGAACAAAGCGATGGATCCGAACGCAGTGGCGCGCGCATTCGTGGATCACTACTACACGCAGTTCGACAGCAATAGGACGGCGCTGGCAGGTCTGTACCAGGATCAATCCATGCTCACATTCGAGGGCGAGAAGTTCCAGGGCGCCGCCAATATCTCTGCCAAGCTCAATGGCCTCCCTTCCAGCAATGCAAGCATCACATCTCCACTGTTGATTGCCAGCCCTCCGGCGCCGGCAGCGGTATGCTCGTCTTTGTCAGTGGTTCTCTCCAGCTCCATGGTGAAGATCATCCCTCAAGTTTAGCCAGGTACTCTTAAAGCATATGCATTTATACGAAAATTTTCAACTTAGACTCACTTGGATATATATATTTATTATGCAACTGTATATATGATCTATGTCTCTACTCCATATATATATATACCTTTAGTATCGTGATATATTGTATGTAAGATGGGTCTAATACACAGTGATGTCTCTACTTTATTTATATTGCACTTGTTGTACACTCAAAACACTTAATATAAACATACAAAACTGCTGTGTTATATATATATATAAATATATAGACTGTTTTTAACTATATTTTCTTTTATCTTCTTGCAGCTGTTCCATCTCATTCCAACAGGGGAGCTTCTCGTCTTCAATGATATATTCCGTCTGAACTATGCTTGAGCTTGTTTCAACATTAAAGTGAGTTGTTCTTTTGTGTTTTTCCTTCAATTGAAATATTTAAGAATTTCATTTTAGAATTCTATAATCGTGTGTGTGTGCGTGCGCGTGTAGTAGCGTTATTTAAGAGACTATGGTATTGTGTAAACACAATATTCTACTAGATTTACGAGCTTAATTAGTTTCCCTCCCTCTCTCACACACACATACACATACACAGGTTATATACATGTTATTAATGTAATTTAAGCACTTAATACTTAAATAAGCCGATTATAAATTATCCCTTTAGAAATACATTTTAGAACTTTAAATGTATTCAAGCGCTTGTAGCTCAGTGGATAGAGCGTCTGTTTCCTAAGCAGAAAGTCGCAGGTTCGAACCCTGTCTAGCGCGTTTATCTTTTATCTTTTGTTTGTATAACAAACAAATAACAGGTCGCCAGTTCAAATCTTACCAGGCTTTTTATTTAATTTTGATTTACCTTAGGGAATCCCAGAGGCATATTCCAGCATCTAAACTCTCGTGCATTTATAATATTCTAAGAATGTTCTCTTATAAAAGTTTGCTTTAAATATAGTCTTGTTTACCAAAATGCACTATACGTATTTCCTGACCACCTGCTGAATAACACTCACACACACACACATTCATCTCCAATAATACTTTAAAAAATAGTTTAAAGCTTAACACTATATATATATGCAGTTTACTCAAACCGCTTGATGTTTGCCAGGTCATCAAGCATCTGCTGAATCCTTTCATCGTCCAAGCGCCCTTTTTTCTGCACATAAACACTCGATTTCAATGTGCGTGTGCGTGTGCGTGTGTGTTTACCGCTATGGATGGGACCAAAGCCTTGGCTTCCTCGACGGTCTCTGGGCAAAGATTACCAAGCACACAAACCTGGTTTTAAGATACAAAAGCGTTATGAGATATATGTAGTATGTGACTGGCATAAATATGGACAGTATCACTTTGCATTATAAACACTATATAATAAAACTCTACCTCGAATTCCGCAAGTCCATTCCTGCTCAGAACACTGTAGAGAGGACGAGCGAGATTCAGATCACATCATATGGTTTATAATGATCTCTCTCTCTCTATATATATATGTGTGTGTGTGTGTGTGTGTGTGTGTATACGAATATGTTTATATGCATGCTTACTCTCGGACTTGCTGAACTGCCTCCGGATTCTTGTAACGACTGAAGCGCTTCACATACGCAAATGATTTCTCGAAGACTCTGCAAAGCAAAGTGTGTGTGTGTGTGTGTGTATGTAACAAAAAATTAAGAACAAACAACAAACAAAAATAAATATTACTGGGATAACTGGCTCGAAGGATCATCGTTCATCTGCTGTAACGTGTCATACTTGTGCTGGAGGATTTTAGCCACCTCCGCATTCATCAGACATTTCTCCCTCACGAAATCTGTAAAAACAAACACCCACATATACATATACACATACACATGCATAACACATACATATAGCATATACATGTTGACATGTTATAAACCCGCATAAATACAGGTCCCACCCCTCCCTCCTCTGTGTGTGTGTGTGTGTGTGTGTGTGTGAAATAAATACTAAACGTATATAATCTTAATAGACTTACACTGATGTTAAATTACTGTCTAGAAATTTATAAACACACACACAAATCTCTCTGAGCAAAAAACTGAAAACCCATATTAACATACGTATACAAAGTTCCACATTTTTTCACAGAGAAATATGGTTGTATTGTATCATATTTGCACATATATTATGCTATACATACAGAATTTGACTAATATCTTTTAGGAAAAATATAAAAATATTACATTTTCGACAGATTAAGACAGAAAATACATACCATCGCCAAGCTTCAGCTCGCTAGCGTCTTCTTCCTCGTTCGCCATTACAAACCCTCTCAAGAACCCTAAAAACAGGGTAGCTAGGGCATTTAAAACAGAGAAATTAAGGCACCATTAGGGCAGAGTAAAACCAAGGAATTAGGGCACCGTTAAGCGAATTAAGGGCAGAGTAAAACCTCAAGAACCCTAAATCATGGCGCGCAGGGGGAGTGTGACGCCGCTGTCAGAAATTCTTCCTGTGGATGAGCTTGTGAAGGTCACCGATCACATAGACAATGCTATCCGTGAGCACAGGTCCAAGATTGAAGAGCTTAATCGGTTCGCTGAAGAGAATAAGGCGCTTCAAAAGCTCATTCAGGAACTTCCGCATAATGTTTCATACAATATCATGGTGGTATTGTGTGTGTTTGATGTATACATATACAAATTTTTGGCCTTGTTTCATTCAGGTACCCTTTGGAAGAGCAGCATTTTTCCCTGGGAAGCTTGTTCATACCAATGAAATGATGGTAAATCTGATGTTGCGTGTGTCTGTGTTTTCTGTGTACATACATGATCAGATATGGGATAGATATACATTGATGCTATCTAAACTGGTCTTAACTTGAGCTGATCAGTAGCCTATATAAATATTTCCTATTGCCCAATAAGATACGTAAATAGTCTGTATATGTGCGTACGCGTGTGCGTGCCCTTACACACACACAAAGGTCACGCACACACACATTTATATACATACATACATACACTTGATATGCTTAGCAAATATACTAGTTTTAACACGAGTATACCAGTGTGTATGTGGGAATTTAAAGTATATACATTTTGTTTACTGAGGATATTTTAGTTATTCTAGCATGTATATATATTGTTTACATATTTATTTTGTATTCCCCTTATTGCATTATTATTATCTTATATATATATACTTCAATGCTTAGTAAAAAATAGTTTAACGATGAGTGTATTATATTGTAGTGTGTGTGTGTGAATATATATGCATACTGTAATTTCCAGCTAATGCATAAACTGTCATCAGATTGCTAAATCCGGTGTTAGCTGAACTAGTGATTGTTCAAAAAGCCTTGTCATCTCTCTCTCTCTCTTAACACACGCGTTTAAAATACAAATAATATTCAACATACACATGATTTGATTGTTCTAAACGTATATATAATAAATTATATATTGTATATATGTATATTGGTTATATTCGCGAAGGTTATGGATGTTGTTTGATAGTCCAGGTTTTATTGGGAGAAGGTTACTATGCAGAGCGCTCAGCAAAGCAGACTGTGGATATATTAACAAGACGAGCAAAGTTCCTCGATTCGAACATTCAAAGCATCCATGCTCAGATTACTGATCTCCAGGCTGAAGCCTCCTTCGCAAGCAACGCTGTTGAAGAAGTTGCGGTACACACACACACACACAGACACGCATTTATCTATGTTGATACATGCACGTACGCAAACAAACAGCTGACTACATATAAACTGATCGTGCAGGCAGGTGTTGTAGACATCAGAGAAGACTACGTAGAACAAACAGAAAATCATTCCGAGCCAGTTCAAGGTCTGTAGTATTTATATCAGAAGTACATGTTAATGTAAATATACATTATTATTTCATAATAGATTAAATAATAGTGTATATATATGGATATCTATTAGTAGTATATCCACATGTATAATACTATAATTATCTGCTACTTCCATACGTTAAGATTTAATATACTACGATACTATTATACTGCATCAACATCTGTAAAATGATAACTAACTGCATCACAGATGTAACGGAGATCAGGGAACCGTATGTAGAAACAACGTCCGAGCCGGTTAAAGGTAAAGGTTTATCTTTATTATTATTACTCTGGTAACTACATAGCGTCATAGTGTACATATTGTAATTCTTTAGATAATGTATATTGTACTTTGGTATATTGTTTTTCACTTCTAATGTGCTGTTTTTATTAATTTAGTCAAAATAAACAACAAGTACTTTGATGATTCGGCACACGATGAAGTGATTGCAAGGTTGAATGCATTGGAAGCTCTAGAAGAAGCTGCTCAAAAGGCGGAAGATGCAAGAGTGCATGCTCTAGAAGAAGCTGCTACAAAGGAGGACGACACGGAATTTGCTTACATATCGGAAGAAGATACCGCACCGGTATCTTCTAGTGCACCTTCTGTACGAACTCCGGCTGACTTGATAAAGGTGTGTGTGTTTGATATATTATCATTACCGGCCTTAGCTCATATATATACTATATTATACTACATATCTAATAATTATAGTGTTACTTGTCATTAACGTTTAGACGTCTCTCTCTCTCTCTCTCGTTTATTAGATTTGTATAACTAGATCGACATACTATGTAAATTTATAGGAGTATTTTTACTAACTTTTTATGCTCAATTTGTGAGATACATTTGTAAACTTCAAAGTTTGTTGTCCTTTTTACAGTATGAGGAATGGAAGAAAAATACGTGGGGACAAAGTAAGTTTATAGCTATATATACACACGTATTAATATACGTTGTATATGTATACATGTTTAATTAATTGTTTCAAACTTTATAGGTGATAATGGAAGGAGGGGAGAGGGGAAGATAGAAAAGAAGGTGACCAAATGAAAAAAGCGTTGCAGGCCAGGTAGTTAATTCAAATCAGGCTTCTATTCTGAACAAACCACAACAACGTTTTACACCTTCCCTGTGTGCGTGGGCTCCCTCTCTCTCACACGCGCGCGCCGCGCCACACACGCACTGTAGATATTGACCTGTCATAGGCCTTGTGTATATATTTAATTATATCTTGTGTGTGTGTGTGCGTTGTGTGCGTGTGTATATTAAAAGAGCAACTGTTTTTCTAGGCATTATGGTGGAACGAAGCTCCGACCCTTCTGCTAAACTTAAGGTGAGTGTTAAATATTAAATTTAACAATAATAAAAAATAAATAATGAGAAAATCGAGTTTTTTTTTAATTACATTGTATAGTTTTTACTACAACCACACAGAGTTAACATTGAGAGTGCAGGTAGAAGAAAAGCCAGTGGTTTCACACCAGGCAGTTAAATCAAATCAGGCTCCTATTCTCCAAGAGCGATATAACACAGTATGTAGTTGGTGTGTGCGTGTGTGTGTGTGTAACTAACAGCTTTCCAGGCATTCACAGGGTCCATTGTGGAACGAAGCCCCTTATCTCCTGTTATTCCTAAGGCAAGTGCTATCGATATGGGTTTCGTATATCTTATGTACATATTATCACACACTTAATTTTTAACATTAAGAGTGCAGGTGGAAGAAAAGCGGGAAAAGCGCGTTTCGATATTCAAACAAGGCTTGAAGGAAGTCGTACTTAATCTCAGGTACTTAAATCTGTTATCCTAATACACAATGTTGAAGAATACTTAAATATTATCTTTTATTGATAGGCTACCTACCGAGAAGTATCGTTAATGTGTGAAATGTCTGGAACAAACACACACGCACGCACGCACGGATAATACATAAAATGCTATAGACTGTCAACGTTTTGAATGTGTCTCTCACACTGTGTGTGTGTGTGTGTGTGTGTGTGTGTGTGTGTGTGTGACTAGTGGATTCAACTTCTATATAGGTGTTACATAAAGCAGGTGGTGTTGCACTTCATCATGTACCCCAAATAAAATCTTTAAACGTATTTAATTACTCTTTTTAATTAAAATATGTACTAATTAAATAATTAATAATATATACCATAAAATATTTCATTATATGTGATTAGACATTTTACCATGTGTAGACCTTTATAAGTAGAATATTGTGAAACAACATGTTAATGTTTTATATATGATTCCCTTGTTCATTTAACCAAGATCATATATCTTGTGGTGCTCTTGGGATAAAGAAGACTACTGGTGAGTGTTTAATTCTAGATCAACATATATTTTCATGGATGTTTACATTTTAACAGTAAATATTTTCTACACACACACACACACACACATATATATATATACTGATTTTCAATCTATTTTCCAGAAATATATCTTCTATTCTTAGTCTGGTGTGGCACTACTGGCTTCCTTCGTATTTAGGACAAGGTGTATGAACTCATTCAAGCCATTAGTCATACTTACATGGTTTTAGACGGGATTACCCCTGAGCGTCTTTCTAAAGGTATGTGTGTGCGTGTGTATGTGTGTGTGTTACATAAAAGATAATACAGGTGGAAAAGAAGCATGGCCAGGAATGATACCTGTGTGTTAAATATATTGTATGAACATACTACATTCATAATAGGCAGAAAGTACTATTTTTATCATATAGTATACTAATATATATGTGTGTGTGTGTGTGTGTGTGTGTTTACATGTCTTATTCATAATTTAATTAATTTCAAGCCTTAATCTTTTCTTCTTAAACTTATTAGAGTGATAAAATCATAAATAAAGTTTATATAGTGTTTTCTTAAACTTTTTGAAAACTATGTATGTCAAACCTTTAACATAGTTAGCTTATCTTTATCACTTGTAATAAATAAAAATAATTGGAAATAAATCATTGTTATACAATTTATGAATAGAAATATAAATTTTATTTATATTGTTTATTAGAAATAAGTTCTTATTTATGTAATTTACTATAATGGATGTATTATAAGTGTAAGAAATAATATCAGTATATTTTAATCATATGATTAATTTTACATATTTAATGTTAAACTTAAAAAGAAAGTGTATGTTTCTTAAATCATATGTGACATAATTTAATTTAAAATATTATATTAAATACATTAGATTATATGTTTTATTGTTTTTTAAATTGCATTATTAATTTTAAAATTAAATTTATAATTATAAATTTAAATAATTTAATTTTGTAAGGTCTAAATGTATAATAACAATAATGTATAGTATTATTAATGTAATAAGATTTTAATGGTTATTAAATTGGTATCATTCACTTTATATATATAATGTAGGCTTTTAAATTATTATTTCCCATATAAAAATTAGGATTTTAAATTAAGACTCTGGTATACACATTTTTATATTGTGAGTTCTCACAATTTTAAAATTAATAATGGAAATTGCCATGTTCCAATGAAAATTCATTTTAAATTTAAATATTAAAATTAAATTTTATAAATTTATATTTTAAAATTAAATTAATAATAATATTATTATTGATATTATGATTATTTCATTGTGTTTTCATTATTAATTTTAGCTCCATTTACTTTTATCTTAATTATTTATTGTTTTATTATTACTTTTTTATGTTTCACTAATTATATAATATTGTATTTATATTCTTTTAATGTTTTTGATTATAAATGTAAAACACAATTCATCATTATAAGAATTTGCTCATTAATTATATTTTTAAAGAGTATTTTAATTTTTAAAAAAATAATTAAAAAAATTACAATGATAATGTTCATTTGTATACTATATTTTTGATTAATTATATTTAATAGTCAATTTAATACATATACACCTTAAACAAAAGCTTATACTTTGTCAAATTATATATTTCTAAATAAAATTTATAACATTCTTTTACATATTATATTCTTGTTATATATTTTATATTTAATAATAAGATTTAATTTTTGCATACACATGTTTAAATTATATTTAAATGTTAATTTATATAATCAAAATTGAACAATTAATAACCAAAGTAATGTTATACATTTTAATAAAAAAAAAAAAAAAAAGTAAACATTATAATGAATTAACTAAAGAATTTTAAAAAGTTATTAATAAGTTAATTATTTTTGCATAACAATTTTTTTATTAACATAACTTTTTATGACATAAATCAATTTAAAAAATAAATATTTAATTTATTTAACTTATAATAATTTTCACTTATATTCACTTAGCAAAATTCAATTATTAAATTAATCATCATAAGTATAGACTTTATATAATTTAAAAGTCCTTATTTATATGTAAATATAATTATATTACACTTTTTTCAAGTTTATTTAAAATTTTAGATGTAAATAAAATAATTAAATAATTATAAAAATTTACTTATTAAAATATAAACTCCAATATTGTATAGTTTTGTTTTATATAACATTATAAATCTTATATAAATTTAAAAAATCAACATAATAGATCATATTATAATAATTTTTTCCACTTGAACTTTAATGAATCTTATACGTTTAATATCATTTTAAAAACATTAAACAAAAAGTTTTAAGTTTATTTAAGAAATATTTAAATTTTTTTTTTCTTATGTTACCTTTTAATTATTATATTTATAATAATTTATAGTGGAGATAAATTAAAAATTATGTATTTAAATACCGATTTTGAATAAATTTAATTGAAACATATAAAGTCATTAAACTTACGTATGTTAATGTTTATTATAAAATATACACATGACAACAGCAAACAAACCAAAATTTTTCATTGAAAAAAGAGTAATTAATAATTATTTCTTTAAATAATAACGAATTATATAATACATATACATTTTTATGTTTCAGTACTTGCATTTCACTTGATTTATTTATTAAAACATTTATGTTATTGAGAAATTAAATAATGTATTTAAATAGTTCTTATTAATTTATTCAACTTAATAAAGTAATTGAAGATATCTTTTAAATTTGAATCATTAATTCCTAATAACTATAAATAATAGATTATTCATATGTTAAATTGTAAATGTGTTATTAAAACTATTATTTATAACAAAACAAACATATATATATTGTAAGTTGTCTTGTTGTATTTGATTATTTTTATTTTTCTTTAATAAGTGACATGAAATAATATAAGTGTTAAAATAATATAGCTTTTTATTATAAACATAAACATTTAATAATACTTTACATTTGTGTGTATCTATGGACACACGTATTGTTTAATAAATAAAAAAATAACAAAATAACATTAAACATAAAATATATAATTTTAAATTCTATATATACATATTCAAACATTATTTAAGTTTATTATTTAATTTAAATATATACATAGGAACTTAACAAAGGTAAGTAATTTACATTATTATTAAAGTATTGAATTTTAAACTTTATACATTTTAAATCACTTATTTGTCTACTACTATAATAACTACTATAAATTAAAATTGAATATATTTATGTAATATGTATATACATAATTAAAATAATTATTATATAATGGTATAATTAAATTGTTTAACTTATCAATATTAAATTATATGTATATAGTTGTTATGATTATATATAATAATATTAATAAAGTAAATACACATAACTTACATTAATTTAGATTAAGTAATAAATAAATAAAGTATATATCTATGTATGCATATTAAATTATTAAATTTCATGTACTTTACTATAACACTTTTATAAATGCATTTAAATATATTTAAAACATTAATAAATTCATAACGAATATCAAAATTCATGTTAGCATTTGTTATTGTTTAATGTAGCACATATACCTTTGACAGTATGCGGAGTAGTCCTACAACATCCACCTATTACAGCAGCTCCCGCCCTTTGCCAATCTTTAACAAATAGTACAAAGTCCTTCCCACATTCACTTGAATGCTGCAAATGAATACACAAACATGTGTATTTCTACATACATATTACACACGTACACACACACACACATCTTACCATCCATTGCTTTGTCTTAGGATCGTATTGTTCGCCACTATTGGGATAAACTACAATCGGTTTAGTAGTAACCTGATTATTAAACTCCACGTTAGAAATAGTTATCAAAATGTGTGTGTGTGTGTGCGCGAAATATATACCTTGCGAGCTTCACGAATGAGTCCTTCAACAAGTTGGGGAGGGCAGCAGTTGATTCCTACTCCAGTTACCTTATTACATTTGTCAAGCATAGAGATAGCATCGGCAAACGAGTCCCCAGAAGCTAAAAAGTAATTAAAAAATGTCAATATTATGTATATTAAGTATTACATATTTTAATTATATAAAATATTTATTAAATTAATATATATGTGTATAGAATTATAAATGAACTCCTGTACCTATGTTTTTCCCGTCTTTTGAACTGAATGCTATCCATGATGAAATATTCACGTCTTCTTCCTCTAATAGTTCAAGAAATGCCTGTAAAAAACATTATATATAATCTGGTGTGTGTGTGTGTGTGTTTATGATGTGTATATAAACTATATATATATATATAATAAATATCGTTGTAAACTTAAGATTATATAGAAATATTATATGAATTAAATATACTCTATTAATAAGATTATAATCTAACCTGAGCTTCAAGTTTGTTAGGAATTGTTTCAATTGCAAGTAAATCAGAGCCACTGTCTACAAGCACTTGTAATCGACGTCTATGGAAATCCTTCAACTTCTCTAATGTCATTTCTGAGCCATATTCACCACTGTAAAATCAAGGAAAATTAATTAATAATAATAAAAGCATTAAATTTTAATATATGTCTGTAAGCTCAATAATGCAGATATATTATTTAACATATTATATAATTATAATAATTATACCTATACTCAGAACCATCTGCTAAGTAAGCACCGTAACTTCCAATCGAGGCCGCAACTAATGGACGGTGCAGATTGCTCTCATTTCTTTTTATTTTCCAGAATTTGTTGCGAGCTTCACAAGCCAATGTTACGCTTCTCTGTAATAATGCTTCCCCTTGTTCAAAGCTTATGCCACGTTTTGCAAACCCTTGTAGAGTTGCCTATACAAATTATCAATATTAAATAATATATTAAACATTCTACACATATTAATATATATTAAAACATCATCATTTAACTATTTAAATATATCAAATACTATCTTTATATGTAGTTTTCCCATATATATATAACTAATATATATATATTAGTTAACTATATATATAACTAATGTATATAAAATTAAAGTATCATGGTTGTAATTTGATTTGTATCATAGAAAAATAGACAAGTATTTAAATATTTCTGAATTGTCTAATAATATTGGTTACTATGCTAATTTAATACTTCTGAATTGTTTAATACACCAGTGTTAAAACATCATCACTTTAAATATTTAAATATTTAAAATACTAATCAATTCCTATCTTTCTTTACATGTTGTTTCCCCGCACACACACACACACATTATGTGTGTGTGTGTGTGTGTGTCTCTTTATATATATACAATGTAGATATATATACATGTATTACATACATATATATTAAAAGTTTCTGAATTTTTTAAGTAGAATGTTATATGTGCACCTGATATGAAGATGTGACAATAATTTCCGCTCCTGCTTCCAAGTATTCCCAATGTACCTGTGTGTGTGTGTGTGTGTGTATATACATACATACATACATACATACATATATATATATATATATATATAGAGAGAGAGAGAGAGAGAGAGAGAGAGACCTTGGAAATGAGTTGGGGATTTGTGATTAGACATAGAGCACTCCAGAGAGGATCATTAAGAATGGCACCATGCTTCTCAAGCTGTGTTGCAAATCCCCCATCTTTCACCACACATTTCCCCTCCTTTTCGCGAAGAAGCTCATTCAGCCCATCAATCCCATGATCCCATCAGATCCCATTAAACCCTTCTCTTAACCCTAAATATGTTTTTACACACCCACATTGTATGCATATGTGTGTGTGCGTGCGTGTGTGCAAATGTAACATCCCGCCTGCCATTCTTTAACAATCCTATAAAGTCAATCAAGAACGATGCCATATGTCAAACCTTTAAAATTATAATACACACACACACACACATGTATACCTATTGTGACTTTGTGTATGCATATACGTGTGTGTGTGTGTTTTTAATATCCCGCCTGCCATTCTCTAAATTTAATCCCATACGACTTTCCTTGTCAAACCTTTTCGTTATATAATATATATATATATATATATATATATATAGGTATGTATAATACATTACACAAGTATAATATATATTATAAAAATATGATTTATTATGATTATTTTTAATTACATAAATATTTAATTTATTATATTAATAGTTATAGTACTTTATTTTACTATTGAAACTTAGATACTTGTTTAAATAATGCCTTCTGATAACTTTGTTGATATTTTAAAAACTAGGTAAAACATTGTGGTATAAGGTACTAAAAGTTTTTTAGCATAGGGAAATGTTATAACGACACGATGATTTGATAAAATGACCTAACACATCAACAATCGTCAGTAATGTGATAAATTTTTGTGCTATGCAACGAGTACACCTCTTCTAATATATATATATATATATATAAATAAAGAATCATTATCATCATCGGATACTTCACTGCATAACGTACATAATTAAAATGAGCTCTCTCGCGACATCACAGCAAGCTTAAAAAAAAAAGTCTTTTCATTGTTGACTAGCTTGGCAAGTTCGTCGGTTGTGGCTAGGTTGATTGCACCCTCTGCACAGCCATTGTCTACACTCATGTGGTGCCAGAACTTGTTAAGGCAGCGGTGCTTACTACAATGGCTGAGACGGCACTTGGGATGGCACATGGGATGGCATATAGGATGGCACTTGGGATGGCACATGGGACAACAAATAGGATGGCATATGGATGGCACCTGGGACGGCGGTTGCCATCCAAGCTATACCAATGTATGGCTACTGCCATTGCTTGTGGTGCAAGTGCTACACTTCCTCGGCCTTGGCCCATCCTCCACACTGATGTAGAGCATGGGCTTGTGACAGCTGGACCTCTTGTTTGTGTGTTCAAACCTAGAGGGGTCTCACAGGGTGTGTGATGGCCATCCATGTGGTCGCTTGATGCGGTGCGGTTTTAGAATATTGACCTCGTGTAAGTTTTGCTACACCCCGTCATCAGCAAGTTGCCATTGGTTATGGAAAGCTTCCATTGGAATGGGCTCACCCTCCTGCAGCCACCGGAGAATATCATACTCACATGGAATGCCCAGTGCAGTATGTTGGTACCCCGCACAAGGTATGATTTCAACACTAGTAAGGTCTGTTATCGCTAGCTTTTAATTCCAATCCTTGCCCTTGGTCGCCTCTACTTATACAAGGTTAATCACACGGTGTGAAACCTGCTTGGCAAAACTGCGTGGTAAAAATCCACTACACGACTAACGGTTGCTGACATGTTAAGTCATTTTAGCAAGTCATTGTGTCATTATAATATTTCCCTTTAGAATAAATTAATATAAATTATTGTATGATTATTAAAAATCTTAATTTTAACTAATACATTATTTTTTCATCATCAGTGATCTGTATAAATTAAAATTTTACACAATTAACTTTGCAGTAGACATTTTATGAACTTATTTAAATTCATAAATATAAATTTAATAATAAATTCTTGTTAGTTACGTGGGCATCATATGGAGAGTGTGTGTGTGTGTGTGTGTGAGAGAGAGAGAGAGAGAGTTTATTCACATTGCTTGGCATAAACTCTCCCATTCAAACATAAACTTTGATTAGTTTAACTTTCACCTTACTAATTAATTATGTTATATTTTGCTAACTCTTGTAAACCTATTTAAAATGACGTGAGGTATATTCTAAGCTGCTACGTAAAGATGCAATTTGATAATATATAACTTTTAATGTCACTTTTCTAAAACCTATTTAGGGTTATTGAGGAGCAGGAGATGGGGAAGCGCGGTACGCGAGATTGCCTACGCAGGACAGCGGCGACGGGCTGTACAGCAGGTCGCTGCATTCTTCATCCAGGCAGCGCCCGCAATCGCTGGAGGAAGACGAAGATTTGCGATTCAAGTATGTGTGTGCGTATGTGTGCATTTTTTTGTATATTGTTTTTATTGATTTAGGTATGAAATTGAGGGATCGGGTGCCCTGGAAGTCGATTCTGCTTGCGCTTGTGTCTTCTGCTGTTTGGGACGCTGTTTGTAATCATTTCACATTTGATATTCACATCTCATATTGGTGGGGACAATTCCCAAGCCTTCGGGTTTCTCTTACTTGGCATCCTCATCTTTTTACCAGGTATAGCTGTGTGTGTGTATACATGCATGGGTGTGTATATATATAGGTATGTATATACACCTACATGTACAATATAGTACATATTGCATATAGTGCTGAATATATTCTTTAATAATATTTACACACACAATTTATGATGAGAGATTGCTCTGCACTTTGCAATATGTAAATTTTAGGAAAGAATATATACGAGAGATGCTAAAAGAGTATTTTAGTTGTTTTTATTTTCACTTAACTGTTTTCCTCTCTCTCTCTCTCTCTCTTACATTTAGATATAGACACCCACCCAAATACATGAATACACTGTGCTAATTACTTTATAACAGGCTTTTATGAGACGAGAATTGCATATTACTCATGGCGTGGTTGCAAAGGGTACACTTTTTCACGCATTCCAGCTTATTAACATGTATAGTATATACTTTATGTAAGTGTGCATGAATAACAATCTAACATATTTGAAGTATATATTGTACTATTTACTTAGTTCTGATAATCACAGTATAGTATCATCTATAGATAATACAGTTTCTCTAATATAATTATATTATATATAAATCTTACTGTTTATATAGGCTAAACGCATGCACATATACATATATACATGATATCTAATGGTTGAACGAAAGCTTATTTATAATCAGTGTTTGCATATTCGTGTTCTCCAAGCTATTATTATTATTCTCTTAACTAGCTGTATGTTTGTGTTCAAATGAGAGAGCAAAGAGTGAGATAAAGAAGAACAGGTATGTTCTCAAAGCGAAGAATGAACCTGATAAAGAAGGCAAGCGAGCTTACTGTAAGGTGGGCATAATTGTCTTCTCCCAAGCTGGTAAGACCTCCTTTTGTCATTACACGCACGCGTAAACACACACACACACACCTTCCGTGAAAGCTATTGTATTAGAGTAACTTAAATCAGACCTTATGGGTAATATTTAGGCGGTTTATCACGATAACCAAGTCTGTGCTTCTGACATGACAGTTCATGCAGCAGCTTCCTCTCGTCGTAGTGCTTTGCCCTGAAAATAAGTGTGTGCGCGCGCGCGTGTGTGTGTGTGTGAGAGAGAGAGAGAGAGAGTTTATTTGCATAAGAAAACATCGTTTAAACCCACACATACACAAGGAGTGTGTGAGACTTACTTCTCATGTGTACGACTTGGCTTCCAGAGGAGGGGGCATCTGGCCTGGCGAGGAATTCTTTCTAGAGCAATTGGAACTATATGTGAGAGCTTCTCCGCATCTAGCTCTGCTTCGCTCTCAGCTTCTACAGCCTCCTCTTCAACTGTTGTTACTACACACCCTTCTTCCCCTTCACCTTGTATAAACTCCACAAAGGTTTCACTAAACTTCCACTAAACCATCTGTATGTTCTCTTAATCCATCTAACTTTCTAACTAATACGTTGATTAGTTTAACTTTCACCTCTAATCCACCTGTATAGCTTATTAGTCTTACATATAGTTCATATATTTTAAGGTATTGTTTATAGCTACCTTGAGTACCACTAAGCTGAAGCAGTTTCAGCTGAGTCCAGCATTTCCGCAGCTCATCTTCGATATCCTTGCTGTACTTCATAAGTACAAAGTAAAGAGCTTCATATTTCTTCTGCACTTACCATACTTAAGAAGTAAATAAACATTGGAATAACATATAAATGCATACATATTTAACATTAGTGATAAAAATATATTTAATAAAATACCTGGAGTTCGGGGTCAGTCTGTTTAGCTTCTTCATTGAGATTATTAACATCTTGTTTGCAATTCTTCAAGTTATTTTCAAGTGCTTGAAACTTCTGGCGGAGATCCGACGGTGATGCAGTGACTGATTTCCTCTGGAGTTCTCTGAGCTCGTCCTTGCATTTATTCAACTTACTCTCCAAGTCGTCGTACTTCTTCTGTAAAGGTGCGTTTGCTGTGTTTGCACTTGAGTCCCTTCGAAGCTCACTTAGTTCCTCTAACTGTGAAACTAATACATTGTTAGTAGTACACAACAACACACACACACACACACATGTTACATACAACACACACACAGTTACTGTCTGTTACATACAACACACACACACACACACACACATAGAGTAGTCTGTTACATATAACACACACACACACAAGTCTGTTACTACAACAACACACAGTACTGTCTGTACACACACAACACCACACACACACACACACACAATTTCTGCCATGTACACAGGATAACTAAAATAACGGTATGCTGTGCATGCGTACTACATTGTAAGCTATACATTGGTCGTTATTCAACACACACACACACACACACGCACACACACACACACACACACGTTAGAGAGGAAAATATATATGTACATGTAGATAGGTGTAATTTGGACGATATTACGTTGTATAATAGTGGTCGAAGCAAATAAAGAGCTGGATAAACTAATATATCACATTGTATGTAATCTGATATATTTTAATACTTTATGTATTGTAGTGTGTGTGTGTGTAGTTTATGAGTCTACACACATACATACACATGAAATGCGTACCTTTTTGGCGATTTCTGGATCAGAACTGGAGAGCCTGGCGGCTGTGATCGAGCTGCTTTTCCGGCGTGATCTTGGCGGTGGCCTACTCGTCGGAAGATCATCCGACGGATCTGTGCATCCACAAACCGGCAAGAACATCCTCATTCGCTCTGCCCTAGCCCTAGGCGGGAAAACAGGGGCGCAACCCTAGATTCAGAGTGACGTCATCGTGACGTGGAGGTATATTCTATGTTAAATAATTTTTTAATTGATTTAGGCGTGGTTACGCATTCCAGCTTATATTTAGCTAATTATATGTATAAGATAACATATTTACATGAGCTAGACACACAAAACCAAGACTGCACACACACGACCATCGTTATCCAGATGCAGGCTCCTCGTCAAGGTCATTGTCTTCCGGTAACCCACCACCAAACCCGGTAACCATCACATTGTTGTGCTCGTCAGGTATCCACGTGTACCGGCTCTCGCGTAAGCCCGGTAGCCTCACTGCATACGGCACGTCCTCGTTGTTGTTATTATTGTTGTTGTCGTCGGTGTAGGGAAGCACCTCTGAAAAGAGCCCCTGGGTGGGAAGTTGAGATCCGATATGTAGTCCGGTTCGTTGTTGTTGTTGTTGTCGTCGTCCTGCAGCAGCAGAGGGGAGGGACCTGCTGGTAGTAGCGCGGGGCCGGGTGGTGGGTGGTGGAGGTTAAACTCGGGGAACTGGTAGCAGCTGAGGGAAGCCTGCAGCTGCAGGAACCTCGCCCGCTCTATTACAAACCTGTACATGGACTCGAGGGACTCGGCGTGCTGCCTGAGCTCCTCGAGCGACATCCTGGACACATCGTCGTCCCACCAGAACCCTTTACTGCTACCGCATTCCTTGTGCAGCACCGACTGTCTCTCCGACTCGTTCTCTACCTCCTGCAGCAGCTCGTTGTACTGCTTCTCGAGCAGCCGTATCTTCTCGATCTTCTCATTGTTCACCTGAACCGGCCTCTTCAGCGTCTTGTCGATCACGTAGTCGATGCACGGGTGACCGAAGGAAAACGCCTTACCCGCCTGTGAAAACACGATTATCCCGACCTCGCTCCCGCATAGGATGGAGAGCTCGCTTGCTTTCTTTATTAGACCCATTCTTCGCTTTGAGAAGCATACCTGCCTTGCGCTTCTGTTCTCTATCTTCTTTATCTCAATCTTTGCTCTCCCCATATTAAGGGAAGCTTAATTACACTAATCAATGCATAAACAGTCGCAGGAAGATTCAGTACTGAGTGAAATGAACACTTATGAGATTGGGAGCACCGACTCTGGAGGAGTGAGCGAGTGGGGAGGAGACACGTGGGGTGCGAATATTCTCTCTACTTTGTGTCAACTGCGGAGATGGGAAAGAAAACATACTAAGAGTGTCTGCTAGACTGAGATTGCTTCCCCGATATTATTGTTAATTAAACGCGTTTGACGTTGACTGGGATATTGCTAAGCGGATTAGCCACTAATCCACTTTTACGTATTCTAGAAGTTTTAAAGGATAATTACTAATATTGGAAAGGCAAAAAACGAATATTATTGTAATATTCTACTGGTTTAGATACGTGTGTGTGTTAGACATATTACGTGTTCTTGCACAATGAAAATAGCATTCTGTATGATGTTTAACAAGTAATAAAATATATTTAACTATATAATCATATAAGAAATCTCAACAGAAAATGAGTATATGTGATATATGCACTGGTTCCACGCCCATTCATTATATACACCACACACACACACACCATATGTATGCACATGAACATGTGTAATTACACCTGTTGCACCTGTTTGAAATTTAAACTAGACAGTGCAACAGAGAAATACATATGTACATGTCTACGTCTAGACACATGCACACGTACACGTAGTTTATGTATACATGTTCTCACACACACACCATTTGTATTGGACCGTGTATACTTAGTACAAGTATTAATAAATCATGAGTTAATATTTATAATACGATACTTATACTATGTAATTCCTTTATTTTTATAAATTAAGCTAGTTAAGATTTTAACATACTTAATTAATAAATTATTAACATGCTGTGTTTCATACACACACATGAACACATATACACCTCTTACCGGTATTTCTCAAGGATATTCTATGGTAGATTCAGCAAACTATCAATATATATTAATTTTGTAATAATTATTAATGTAATCACCATCTAATGCATATGGTATAATTCACACTTAAAGAATATACCAGTATCTGGTATACAGTTATATATATTATTTTCCCTTGCATTTTTGTTTAGTTAGATCGTAACAAATGATTTATGAGAATATTTATGGCTTTGAGAGCTTCTCCCCGACCTGCTTCATGCATTTACGAAATCAATCAGGTGCCCGAGCGTCCTGCGAAGCCGAAATGACTCTCGATCCGTTCTCGCGAACATTGCTACATTAGAATCTGTCATAGTAAGCGTAAAATCTAATTTAAATTGCTTTTGTTATTATCATGTTATTATTGATTTGGATAATACATTCTTAACAAGCAAGTATAGAAATATTTTGTTAATTACAACAGTAATGGATGATTGTGACAACTTGTGCATATGGATGGATCGATATTAAAAATAATAACAATTTAAAATTAATTTTTTAATAAGTCTTCGTAATTATTTAAGACTTGAGAAATATATAATTTTTTATTTGATCATAATAAAGAAACGATTGAATGTGTAGTTGTTGTTTTTGGAGGAATTGTTATTTATGAATATTAATAAATTTTAATAAACAGCTCAAAAAATACAAAATTTATAAAGCTTTTATAAAGGGTAATTTGTGCTACAATAATTAAATTATTTTGTAAATTTTCTCAAAATAAAACTTTGTATAACTTGATGTTATTTAATAAATTCATTACATATTATTATAATGATTTTGAGGATGAAATTTTTCATTCTGTCTCTTTTAAAATCATATTTAATTAATTAATTATTTTTTCATAAATTTACGTTGGCATATCGGTTACGATTCTTAAATATTAACATCTTTTTAAATTTAATTTTAATCAAAATTGAAGATGGGTTACTTATGATTTAAAAGGAAGGCAGTACTGTGATAAGAGATAGATACGAAGTAAATTTAAAAAATTAAAATGAGAAATAAATTTAAAAAATAATAAAAGTCATCCTCATTTTTTTTATAAAAACCTACTTTAATACTTTATGTTTTGAATATCTTATATTTAATATCATAAAGTACTTAAATACTTAGTATTTTAAAGTAGAGAACAAATCAATATTATTTATAATGAACATTATAAATGAAAAATCATGACATAATTTTTTAAAAGAAAGAAAGGAATGATTACATGCTAAAATAACTTTGTTATGATAAAAAAGTGAATAATTAAATCAATATTGTTATTATTTGAGGTTCATATTATAACATTTTATACTTTCTGAAAACATTATTAAAAGACGTGAACTTGCAAATTAAAATAAGCAAGTGCAAATTTATATATAATCTTTTTGTAACATGTATATTATATAAAATGAAGCGAGTGCAAGTTTATATGTGGTCTTATTACAGCATGTATATTATATAATAAGGAGTAAGTGCAAACTTACATGTAGTATTACTACAATATGTATATATATAAAAAGGAACTTATATATAATTTTCAAACATATTGTATAACTTATGAAAGATTTATTATTTTTGTTATGTGGAGTAAAGCACAAGAAGAAAAGATAAATATATATCTTACATGTTTAAATGGCAAAAAAAAATGATGTATTTATTCATTAATACGGTAAAATTCATTGTTCGAAAATGTTGTAGTGTTAAACCTAAATGAAATATATATAAATGTGTCATTTGATAAGAATATTTGCATGCTTGTGTATATTCGATTGTTTTACAAAGAAAAGAAAACAAAGAAAGATAAATTATAATTTATATTTATTAATTAGATATCCTTATTTTTTTTTTATATTATAAGGACTTTTTATAAATACTCAAAACTTAAAAGCATATTGGTAACTTTCTTATTTAAAATGTTTAATATTATGTTAAAATCATTATTATTATAATATCGTTGTTTTTATATATAATATTTATAAATTTATTTATTTTTATAAAATCAAACAAATTCAGTCTTTTTAAGTATAAGACACTCACAATGAAAATAAGTTAAGTTAATACGTTAATATTTAAGAATGAGGTGAGCTAACAACTATTTATAATTAGTTTGAAAATATGTTTTCTTTAATTTCTAAAAATTGTTTCTTTTTAAATTTTGTTTTAGAAATTACACACATAGCAAATCTCAATGTATATATACACACACAACACACACACACACACACATATGTTGATTTTTGACAGCTTATAGAACCTGATAGGAAAATGCTATCAAGAAATGTCATATTAGAACGCGCGTGCGTGTGCGTGTGCCTGCGTGTGTGTATAGAGAGAGAGAGCTTGCATGAATATCTTCAATACTTCAGGTAAGAAATTTAAATTCATTATACACGAAGGCATATACCTGTATTACATTTTCCATAACAATGTTACCGTATATTATACACACACACACACACCACACATACACACTTACATTTTCAGAAGCTCGGTGGCATAGAGGAGGAATATACTGGTCCAGGAGCTGGCAATGCCAATGGAACAAACTGTGCATACAAACTCTGCAATTAAAAATAATTTTTCCTTATTAAAATTAAACTTATAATTAATATAAATCTTATAATTAATTTCTATGATAATATTTATATCACAAATACATACACACCTGTTTAGAAACCATATCCATATCTTCGTTTATATTTGATCTGGACTCTTCTAGAGCTTCATATTTGCTCATTAGTTTGTCAACCTTGCTTGTGTATTCTCGTATAAACTATATATAAACGTGTGTGTGTGTGTGTGTGTGTGTGTGTGTGTGTGAATAATAGATAATTAGATACACTCATATACACACATACATACACATATATACAAATACACACTTACCTGTAACAAATAAGGAACCGCAAAATCCACCATGTTGTTCAACCACGCTAACTCCAATGCAACGTCAGCTCGGATTAAGTGATAACATATATACAAGCAAGATGCAAAGCATTCTTTCTTCCCCTGCAGTATATTAGATAATATATCAATATAATTATAAATTATAATTATCATTAAATATAATAAGTTATTATTTTTATTTTAAATTTATTAATACTAAACCTCTTCAACAAAGAATGTTAAGAGCTCCTCAGCGAGTTCTCTGTCTCCGGACTGAGCACACGTCTCCATAGCATCTCTATATAAATGATCTTCTTTGGAGAGTGTAATTGATTGTCTCCATTTCCCTGCTTTTTATATATATGCTGCTATTCTTCTAAACTCTAATAACTCGTGTTTCTCAATCTGTAGCATTATTAATAATAATAAATAGATAATAAATTATGATAAATAAAATTAAATTAAACTTAATGATTAATATAAATTAATAAAATTAATTAGAGTTTATGTTTACCTTTTTTGCTAATGAGAAATGATCAAATGTATTGTACTGTTGAATGGATTCTTTTCAATTTGTCAAACTCTTCTTCCTCAACATACAACCCATTAAGTGCCTCGTTTACAACGCTTGTATTTGTACTTTGTACGGCAACCATGTACGGTTTTATAAGAGGCAAATGTCCAGCCTATTACACACACACATACACACACACACCACACATATATATATATTATTAATTTATATATTTTAATTAATTTACCTTTTTAACAAGATCGACTACGTGGGAATGATCAATACGGCAGAAAGAACATGTAAAAGGTCATTAAGAGCTCAGGGTGCTCTTGAAGATAGAAAGTAATAGCTCGATAATATAACTCCACTTTGGCCACCTTAAGAAAAACATTACACACACACACACACACACACACACACACTTTAGTATATACATATAATATGTTGGTTTACCTTAACAGCTACGTCTTTGAACTGTGAGTGATCCCAGGCCTCTGATGAACGAGCCATCATGGTTGCTAATGCATTGTCAAACTCGTCATACTGAAATTAATTAATTAAATCAGTTAAAATAGTAAAAAATAAATAATATTTAAAATTTACTTAATATTATGGTCTGTTTTAATAATAATATTATAATTAAAAATATAAATGTACCTGAATGTAGAGATAACTAAGCTCCTTGTAATGCTGCTGCTCACTGCAAGCTCTAATGAGTTTAGGAATGTTTAAACGAGCTATAAACAGTTTTAAGTGCTCCATTAATTTCTCCGGATGATACTTTGCATATAATATTCCGAGCTCGGTGAATATTCCCATGTGAGCTCTTTCTAAACCAAGTCCACTCTCCATTACGGAGATTAACTCGTCATATCTTCCATGTTTCTGGTAAAACTCGCTAACCTCCTCCAGGTCATCGACCTAAACATAAATAAATTTATTAATTATTAAATAAATCTGTGAATTTTTAATAATATTAGAAAGTAATATTGTTATTAACTTAACAATTATTATAAAAACAAAAGTAAAACAATAATTACATTGTTAATTAAGTAATAAAAGTATTAATTACCTGGATAATTACGTGAAGACCACATAGTTGAGCAAGTCTAAACTCCTGAGCATCAACACATGCAAAACACACTTCCTTCCATATTCTGGAATTATCTGCTTTTCGTGCCGCATCAACGGCTTCCTGGTAAACCTTCAGCTTGATAAGTGTGCATGCCAAGCGCCCCCTGAAAACAAATAGTTATGTGTGTGTGTGTGTGTTGTGTCTCTCTCTCTGTGTGTGTGTGTGTGTGTGTGTGTGTGTGTGTGTAACTACCAGCTTGCAGTATGCGTAAATATAGTCCTAGCAGCATCATATACAGAGGCCTCAAACAGCCTCTCTCCAACACTTTGTAAATTAGCAACATGTGGCTGTGATATGAAGTCCTCCATGTTCACCAGTTGATCGGACATCGCGTAGGAATATACCAGTTCTGTATCAATCTTAGGTTCCTTGATGCTTTTCCTCACCTATATATATATATATATATATAGAGAGAGAGAGAGAGAGAGAGAGAGGAGAGAGGGGAGGGAGAGACGCGCGCGGCACACACACACACACATACACACACACGTTACAATACTAAGTTACCTTAATCCTGGTAGAGTTTTCTTAATCCATACCATTGCAGGTACTTAACAAGGTCTTCATATGCTTTGAGTTCCTCGGCTGCTTTTATAACTTCACTATAATGTGTTGTGTCTTTTGCTAGTGTAAATGAATCAATAGCATCCTTCACCAATCCAGCTGAATATATAGAAAATAATAATACAACTGAATTATTTATATCACACACACACCTTTTAGCTGGGCTTTGGCAACTTGGCTCCAGACTTCAGGTTCTTCTACACGTGTTGCAAACTCAAAACCTCTTTCAATACTCCCAAGTTCTCAAGTAGCACATTAACCGCCGTGCATTAAGCTTAAACTTCTTAAACACCGTAAATGCTTCTTCATATAGTTCGGCCCCAACTGCAATCTCCCCTACCGCAGGCCCATCAAAGTTGTCCAACCTGTATGCGTGCGTGCGGTGCGTGTGGTGTGCGTGTGTGTGTGTGTTGTGAGAGAGAGAGAGAGGGAGAGGTACCTGTTGACGTAGTCCATGACACGGGATTTATCAGCTTTAACCGCCGTTAATATGAGAAGGTTCTGAAGGTTAGGATTGTCACTGAATGCAGAGTTGTGTAAAACTATCTTCTCTAAGAGCTCGATGAGTTCCTGTGGTAAGCCTGCAACCATGAATGCCTTAACCGCAGCCGAGACTTGGTCAGGGTTTGTGCTCTCCGGGAGTGCTGTAGATACAACTTGATCTATAAACTGGCGTCTATAGAAGTTGTCTGATGTAGTAGCTTTGCCCATAGCTCAGCGTCCATACGTTCCACCACGTACCTAAGGTGTATGTGCGTGCGTGTGTGTGTGAAGAGAGAGAGAGAGAGAGAGAGAGAGAGACATCTTACATGTTATATTTATGTTATGAAATATCACATGTTCTCTCTCTTTCTCTCTGTGATATCCAATCATACACATAGATATCGTGTGTGTGTGTGTGTGTGCATAGAGAGAAGAGAGGAGAGAGGAGAGGGAGGGGGGGGGGGAGCGAGGGAGAGACACATCTTACCTGTTATATTTATGTATGAAATATCACATGTTCTCTCTCTCTCTCTCTCATATCCAATCATACACATAGATATTATGTGCGTGTGTGATCGAATCATACACACATATATCATGTGTGTGTGTGTGTGTGTGTCACATATATAGTGGGATACCTGGCTTGAACTTTGAAGAGGGAATTCCGATTGGTGACGTGGATTAAATCGTCATCACATTGGCCACGTTTATAAGCAAAGACTGCCAACGTAGGATCTCTATTCTCACAATATTTACCCACGACTTGAGAGTCGTAGTAAATATTCGTGGTTAAAAACTGCTCTGGAGTGTTACTCGTATCGACGGCTATCTTTGCAAGTGCGTTGTGTACGTGGACGTCTTTGCTACCCTCCGATACCAAGTTCTCCAGAAACTGTGTAAGTAGCCTTAAACGGTTTCTGTAATTAAATAAAGTGTGAAAAACCTATGTGTATGTTTATGCACACGTATATTATACCCATAACATGTATATATATATATTATATATGTACAAACACACACACATCTCTCTCTCTCTCTTCTCTCTCTCTCTCTCTCTCTCTCTCTCTCTCTCTCTCTCTCTCTCTTCTCTCTATATATATATATATATATATATATATATATGAAAATGTCACCTTTTCTGACACTCATTTACAAGAGATTCAACAGGAATGAGCGATCTGACAGAAAATATCAAATTTTTGATGAAGTCCTCCTGGCAATCCTCCTCAAGCAGCTGTCCAACTACTAATGGTGCATTCCCTGGGTTCACCTATTATATAGGTATATTATATATATGTATGTATGTATGTATGTATGTATGTATGTACGTATATCTATATCTATATCTGTATGTGTGTGTGTGTATGTATATGTATATATATGTGTGTATGTGTGTGTGTATCTGTGTGTGGGTACATGTATGTATGTATAAACAAACAGATTCTTTAGATACAGTATTAATGCACGCACACCTTTTGGACGTAGCCTTCGATATATCTGAGCATATTCTTGGAATACAAGTAATGAGTAAGATCAGCCACAAATCCAAATCGATCGCAGACGTTGATCAAGGGACGAGCATCGGACAGCTGAGCTTCCATCAAGAAGTTCTTGGTTCTCTCTGGGTCAAAGCAGTTTGACTCTCTTGTCGCACGTTCAACTTCTTTGTGTTGCCAATCTGGCTGCTGCTTCTATATACTTGAAATGCACGTTTGGATCCTCACTAAAACAATTAATATTATATTATATATATATATATATATAGAGAGAGAGAGAGAGAGAGAGAGAGAGAGAGAGAGAGAGGGAGAGGGTTACCTTGATGCTAATTGTTGCACCGAGAAAGAAGAACATGCCTTCATAACATCGAAACTGCTCGAACAAGTTGA
Source organism: Selaginella tamariscina (assembly GCA_003024785.1). Taxonomy (NCBI): domain Eukaryota; kingdom Viridiplantae; phylum Streptophyta; class Lycopodiopsida; order Selaginellales; family Selaginellaceae; genus Selaginella; species Selaginella tamariscina. The sequence continues at coordinate 187,976 of PUQB01000219.1, read as the reverse complement.
TACATTGGTCAAGACCTAGTTGCCTGCATATTCTTTTGCAACCTGTACATAGACATACACATACATACATATTTATATGTACATGTATATGTATACCTACACACACAGATGCGTACCTGTACCACAATCTGGAGGTTTACTCGCATGTCAATCAGTAATAGTTCTTTCATGCTTTCCAAAGCCCACTCTTTAGAAAGGGTGCCAAAGAACTCTACTAACGCCTGCATGAATATACATATGTGTGTATGTCACACATACATTATATGTACCGTATGCATGTGGTCTACAGTACTCAAGTAAATACATAGCCCCCCCCCCCCCCCCCCCCCCCCCCCCCCCCCCCCCCCCCCCCCCCCCCCCCCCCCCCCTTCTCTCTCTCTATCTCTATCTATCTATCTATATACAACATTTGTAATAAGATACTAAAAAAAAAGCTTATACCTACTTGAGCGTCAATAGCGTGTGTGTTGATAATCACTCTCTTGATGTCCGCTAGCTCTGTGTAATTCTGCAAACAGGGAATAAATGTATACACTCACACATATATTAACACATATGTGTATATGTGTGTATACACAAGAGATACCTGAAGTGCTCTCATATATAAACCAGCTTTTTCACAAAGTTGAGCTATACGTGACTTATCATAGTGAGATAAAACTCCATTAGCAAGTATAGCCTCAGCTACATTTGGAAATGTCAATAGATTTATTTCAAGCACCTGCAATGTGAAACTTATCTCTCTCTCTCTCTCTCCTGTGCGTGTGTGTACCTTTGTCTGAAGCATTGCGTGCTCAGGAGCGTTGGGTTTTAATACATCTAGCAGAAAAGCAGTAGTCTCTCGAATCATATTCCGCTGTGAACACACTCAACATATTGGCAAACAAACACAAATATATAACACTCTCTCTATACACAGGCACACACGCACGCACTTTGCATATATACACTCAAATATGCACACACTGGAGAAACAGATCGATTATGATGTTGTAATCAATGGGACAAGCCATCTTCAGTTTTAGATAATAACAATGCAAAGTTTACTGCAGCCTGTATAACAAATATACGAATAAAAAGCAATTAAAGAAAAATTAATTATATTATTTTACCTGCGGATCAGTGGCTAGCACGGATTGGAGCAGGAATAAATAGTCTGGTGTATATCCAACCTAAAATATATATGTTTGTTAATATTAAGTTGTATAGGTGCCATGTTACGGTTTACTCTCTCTCTCTCTCTCTCTCTCTCTCTCACACACACACACACACACACATGTACATATGCAAACCTGTTTAGAATAATATCAGATTTTCTCAAACTCCCGTCTTTCAGCAAAACCAGCAATAACTTTTGGGGTGGCTCTAGCTTTAATATAAACCTTCAAAGCCATTTCTACATCCACTGACTGTATGAATGAAACATGTTAATATAAACACATACACATTTATTACATTAATACTAATATAATAATAATTGGCATTAATAAGTATATTAATAAACTTACTCTAATGAGGTTACCTAGCTCCTCAGTACAGTCAAGTTTATCTTCAGCAAGCCAGTTTTCCAGAAGATGTGTTTTATTCTGGCTTACCACTAAACGTGATAATTCAAGGGACTCAAATGTGTTTAATCGTCCCTTTGTTAATAATGTACCAAAATATTGAAGTAATGGAGAGGTTTGTCCTGGAGGTACAGGAAATTAACTGCAAATAATACAGCTTAATTAAAATATTAATTAATATTAATACTATTAAAATACTAAATCATTAAGTACTAATTAAGTTGATATATATATGTGTGTGCGTGTGCGTGTGTGTGTGGTATTAATAGTAATAACAGAATCTAAATATACATACATATATACCTGGAGTTTTGAAACTGTTTCAGGAGTTCTAAGAATGCCCTGTGGAGATTCAGCAGCTAAATCTGCTGCTTCTCTATACTTAGTCAATTGAATCAACTCATTGAACCTTTGTATAACCTGAAGCCACGTACGTGTGCGTGCGTGCGTGTGTGTAATACACCCAGAAAACTATAACTTCTTAAAACTTAGTTATAAATAATATCATTACTTACAAGTTTTCGGCTCCAGGAAGGTTGGCACGCCGGGCAAGACTTACGGCAAGGTCCATGTTATTAAGCTGCAAGAATCCTATATATAATGTATGTATAAACATATATTTGTATATATAGTAAATATAATATATATTTTACACACACACACACACATGTGTGTGTGTGTGTGTTACTTATACACACCTGACCAGATATGAAGGGTATGATGGTGGCCTCATTGACAGTAGCAAATATAACTTGCCCACGCTTGTTGAGTGCATATACACCTCCCACAGACGGAGCATCTACTGAGAGAAAAAACGGATCTGCACTTATACGGTTTCTGTATACGGCTACGGCTGTCTCCAAATCGTATACAAATAGCAGTCCCATTTTCGAAATAACGAATATAAAACCGTACTTTTGCGAAATCTAAAACAGATATAAGTATTAATGATCTATAATATGTAGTAAATGTGTATGTGTGTAAATATGTATGTGTAGATGTAGTATTGTGTATTGAATGTATTATAATACACATACACATGATAATAATACACAATTTGATAGTATCATCGTTATATAAACATATTAATTTCATAAATAATTTAATTCATTTTAACATATATTTCATACCTGGATAGCTATGGGAAAATCGTCTGCAAACTCCGGAGGGAAAAATAGCTCCACTTGTTTTTTACTAAAACCAACTTTGCCTGTGTAAATACATACACACACATATGTATATACACATATGTACTATACATATACATGTGTGTGTATACATACCCGTCTGTCCACCAAGTTCAATAATATGTAGTTTGGATAGAACTTGGCCTGCTCCGGAAAGAGTTTTTGATGCAAAGGATATCAAAATAGATGCAAGGTCGTTTCCAGCAACCTGTAATGAATTAATATAACACACCCACACCCACACACACACACATTGTAAGTGTGTATGTGTGTGTGTATGATACCTTGATGGAACCAAAGGCAGCTGCATGAGCTTCAAGGGACTGACTTCGTTTCTGGTCTACAGAATATATTTGCATATTTCCCTTCACCAACTGTGGACGCTGTCACTAAGCGTATTTACAAGTCAGCTTGCTCTGTGTGTGTGTGTGTGTGTGTACATTTACATACACACACGCACCAATGCTTATATATATATATATATATATATATATACACACACACGCATATATATATATATATATATATATATATATATATATATATATATATATATATATATATATTGCGTGTGTGTGTGTGTGTGTGTGTGTGTACCTCAGGTGGACCTGGAGCAATGCCAATAAGCACAAGCCATTTTTCAGTGGGATCACAACGATAACTGATTATTTGATGACTTGCTAAGTTCACTGCTCTGTCAAACATCTTTACAGGATCGGACGACCCTGATTACAAAAACATATATTAATTAATGTATATATACATTTAATTATATACGTACGTATGTACGTATGTTATGTAATGTATTAATACTGACCTTCTACGGACCAATGGTAAACTGCGTCTTGAGTAATAAGTCCTATAGTTTCTGGTGTAATCCATTTCCAAAACACAATCTACAATAGGTAATTAAATATAAGTTAATGTGCAAATATATATGTTATAATTTGTTATAAGTAGAATATAGTTTTATAAAGTAAAACATTTGATTATACTAATTAAGTTAATTAAATACCTGTTCAGACATCTGGTGGCTTTTCACTTTGGTCTTTGTTTCAAAGTTAAAAATTTGAAGATGCTCTTGAGCTGAAATATATATATATATATATATATATATATAGAGAGAGAGAGAGAGAGAGAGAGAGAGAGAGAGAGTACATATATGTGTATGCATGTATATGTAGCCAGCAATATGTGTACATATAAACACACCTTTGAGAGCCAGGAATTTGCCAAGTGGATTCATTAATGCTGAGTCAGCAGTAATCAGTCGACGTAATGGTTGCTTAGGCAAAGTTAAGTCGATAATTGTTATACTGTTGTGTGGGGAGGTTTCCCGCACAACATATATAACGCTCCGATTCCATTGTCACAAATGAAAAACCAATAAACTGTGCTCCTATTCCTAAACTTGGAAGCTGCATTTATTTAGTTAAATTATTATGAATTATAAAATCATAATTAATTAAATTAATTATTATATTGCATTTTGAGGATAATAATCAGGTTAATGCATTACTAAGTTTTTCTAATTACATTCTTTTAACATTGCCAATTATTTAAGATTTAAATAATTATGATTAACATATATACACACATTATATACACACGCACATATAATAATATTAATCAAAAGTAGAATATGCCAACAATGTATATATACACCAGACATTGTGTGTAAAATAATATTATTAATATAAACTCAATATAACATATATATGTGTGTGTGTGTGTGTGTGTGTGTGTGTAGACACACACATCATTACCGAAACGATCTCCTTTGTTACAATTGGCGCCCCGCCAAGACCCGCCATAAAACTTCATAAATTTAGGGCGCAATAGAATAATTCGGGCATCATGCTAGGCATATTCTTTGATACTTTTACAGTTATAATTATATAAAATAAATGAAAAGACAAAAAGTGACAGCTGTGGGATTTGAACCCACGCCCTTTCGGATTGGAGCCTAAATCCAACGCCTTAGACCACTCGGCCAAACTGTCAACTGATTGATTACTTTCTCGCCTGGATATACAAGTACAAAGATGTAAACTTGTTCATACTTGAATATTAATTTTTAACACTGCTTTAACAGGCCTATGATCAGAGCTTTTCAAAGAATCAATACAAGAATATTCATACACATCAGCTGTTAACCATCGTTTAGCTTTAACCTTGAAGAGAATCCTGTCCGTCCATGATGGTATTCTCTCCTATTTAAACAATGATAAACTTAATAATAAAACATAACATATATATATAAACATATATAAACATTAACCTTAGCACTGGTGTCATAATTATCACTTTCGATGTCATATTTATATGTTGGTTTGAAGTTCAAAGGCCCCTCCTGAAAACCAGAGAATATCCTCCCCCTTTGAACTTCCCTGTATAGTTGATCTCTCGGCCAGAGAAGCTATATATGGAAATTATTAAATATTTATTTAATATATTAATTGTAACACACACACACACACACGCACGCACGCACACTACCTTTTCCAAGTTGTTTTTGATTAAAACTCCAACAGAGTTCCTACGACCAACAACTCTATAATTAAGATCACCAATCCATATAACAAGATCAGAGTCTTCAACTGCATTGTTAAACTGTGGTTTATCGTGGTTAAACATGTGATTAAGCCCAAAGTCGTCAGCAACAAGGCCGGTTTTAGTGTTTAAACACGATGAGCAGATATTTGAAGGTGTACCCTTCGCAAAACACATTCTGGCATATTACGTATGTATTGTGCGTTTCTTGCCTCCACGTTGCCTTCGTGAGCTGCACTGAACAATTTTGTTTACATGTTAAACATGTATGCATATCTGTATGTGTATAAATGTGTGTGTGTGTGTGTAGAGAGAAAGAGAGAGAGATCATTAAAAGAACACGTACGAGCAAGATGGCAAGAGAGAAATAGAAAGGTATATTCTCTGTAACGGAGTGAGACTGCAGCTGCTCCCTTCTGACGTCCGACCACGCCCCCAAGTCCTCCGACTCCGACTTTATCACTTCTAAAGTCTTAATAAAAATAAATAAATTTAAAATAAACTATAATAATTTTTAACTTAGTTTCACATATATAGTACATTACACACTCTCTCTCTCTCTCTCTCTCTCTCTCTCTCTCTCTCTCTCTATATATATATATATATATATATATATATAATACCTGAAAGAAAGGGAAGCAACTTGATATGTGCAAAGACAAAGAGTTGCAACGATGACATTAGTGAGGAAGCAACCAAACTAACAAGAGCACAAAATAAAAATTAACTCATTAATAAACCTATAGATGTTAAACTTAAAATTGATTATTAAACTTTAAATGTTTAAATATATTTTCAGATTAATTTATTTAAATATTAAATACCAGTAATCTCACCTAAAAACCTCCAATAGAAAAGACTCTGTACAACAACTTGGAGCCTCTTGAAGCCCAACTACATACAAGTCATATCTTCGGCCACTTGAGTCCTCAATAAGATACTCTAGATTATTCCTTGGTATCTTCAATAAAATAAATAAATATATATTTAAACATTTACCATTAACACCCACACACACACACACACACACACAACCTTTCCATTCATGTTCCAAGTCACTATATAAATCTGAAGGCCTTCCTTTGTAGAAGTCTGTATATGAGGTTTTGTTTGTAAAAATTGATAATCTTCACTTGAACGACCATCAATCTTCTCTCTATGCAAGTCCAGTGACACTAAAGCATTAAAAAGTTAAATAACACTTAAATTTTATACATAAAATGTGAAACTAATGTGAAACTACATTATACCTTGATTTGTAGAGGAGACCGTGGAGTTTAACATTCTAACAGCCTCTTGGTTTCCCATTTGCATAACTTGTAAAAGCCCTTGGTTAAACTTATGTGAAAACATCTCGCAGCAATCACAGCAGTTTCCCATCGTATGAACTGTTTTTAGCATAAAAGCATATAAATTAACTACCTTAATATATATAAAAAACATTAATAATTTAAATATAAGAATTTAATATATCAAATATAACAAAAAAACAAAGTGTACAAACCAGCAGATTCTTGCACTCAAAGTACTACTCATGTACTTCACATCGACATAAGAACTGTTATGAGAAAGAAATGGGAGGAGGCGAGAATCCTGCATCATATATTTATAATCATACATTAAAATAATTAATTTTTTTAATAATACTAATAATATTATATTTTACAAAATATGTCACCATACAGCTATACACGCTCATACCAGTCAGTATCCATATAATGTACAACTAATGCATATGTAATCTCAAGACAATACGTACATAGTACTAAACGATATATGTATGTACGCTCTCGTATATATGGTGTATACGAGAGGGTATATTATACTACGTATACACGTGTATATATGTATTGATTTCCACACAAGTGACTAGTAAAGGAGGAACTAATTAGAAGGCGGTCAATCATTATCAGTTTATCGGTGGTACCCTCTTATAGAAGAAAAAAATGAGCTAATACAAAGTCCAACGTATTTATATATGGTTTTTAGTAAAATATACATAATTATACTGACACATACGTATAAATATCGATGTGACTGTTTTGCAGAAGTAATATATGTGCAGACACATACAGTATATAGAGAGGTATATTATATATATACTTAGTAATATACTAAGTATATATTCTAATATATGTTATATTTTTAATATATATGTGTATCAATGAGATGTAACACGAGTTAATTCTGATGTAATTCATTTTGTATATAAATTGCACATGTTAATGTGAAATATCGCTATCTTACATATGAATGTAAAAATTTCAATTATTTTATTTTATTTATTCAATATTTAAATAAAAAATTAAAATTAATAAAATCAGAAACATTTATTATAATTATTATACACACCTCGAGAGAGAACAGCCTCGAACGAAGCTTCTTCACTTGCATCGTCCTTGCCTGTGTTCCCTGACCTCCTCGATAACCTAGCTTAGCTTTAAATTGCCCTAATCAATATGTTTGAAATTCAAAAACGGTATATTCTGTACTAAAAGTTCAGAATATACCATCTCTTAATATACCCTAAATCCTAGAAATTAACCTAATGATTTAATTATATGATTCTATAATAAGAAGTTTAATTAAACAGTTTACTAATAATGTAAGCTTTCTTTACTGTGTACTATTGATATATTCTTTTATACATATGATATTTATGTATAACCCTTTAGAATTATATAATTCTCAAATCAAGTAGTTCTGAAAATGTCTTAATTAAATTTATCATAATTAACTTAATAACACGTACATGCAATATTTTATATATATATATATATATATAGACACACACACATCATTTATTGGTAATATAATGGTAAATAGTATATTATAATATATAACCAAAAATATTATTTAAAAGTACCTAGACAGACCTAATTTGGTTTAAAGGGTTAGTTTGATTATTAAAATTATGTATTTAATTGTGAAGTCTATCCATACATAAATACATGTATATAATAATTGTATCCGTTCTCCACAATATTTATATATGTCATAATGTGGAAGTGAGAGGTACAAAAAACAATTTATAATATCAATAATTAAGAAATAATTGTTGCTTTTATACATCTTTAAATTGCTAAAAGATAAAGCCGAGGAAATATATAATTCTTCTTATAACAATGAAAGATTATAACTGTGCTTGTAGAAATTACATTATATATATAATATATATATATATATATATATATATATTATATATATGTGTGTGTGTGTGTGTGTGTGTGTGTATAAAATTTTAGTTTATAAATATATCATAATGTAATATTGTCACCTTTATAAAAATACATTAATAACAATAAATTTTTAAACTTCATAAGCGAGTCTGTTGAAAGGTGCATGTGTTACATGTAGCTTGAATTATATACCATACTTTATATTGTTTATATGTTTATATGTTTTTTTTTAACTGTATGGCATAATTTAAATATTTATAAATATTATGATTAATATATTTTAATTTTGTATGATTATTACATTTTTAAATTGAGTAGCTTATACACATAACATATGTATATTGACATTAAAGCTTGAAGTGGTGAACATACATAAGAAATACTGATGTATTAAGGATTAAGATGAGAAATAAAGCACGCATTACATGTCAAGTAAAATATAAAACATACAATTAAATTTAGTTAATTATATACTTTTAGTAGTGTTTGTATATTGTTCATCAATATACAAACACTGCTAAAAGTATATAATTAACTAAATTTAAAGGGTGGGTGCACCCTCACTCCTTCTGGTAGCCGTAGTTGATATGCCACCTTATTGATACGCTTCAGAATCTCATTAGGACTTGAGTACCTAGGAGACAACTTATCGTTGTGTCCCTTCTGTAAGGCCATAACAGTATTCCGCCTTACATGTGTAGCAAATACCACTTGGAGATATACATAATCTCCCAGCTAGAACTCTTGGAAGCTTCTATGCTCATTAACAAACTTAATAGCTCAGCTCTGAGATGCTTGTAAGTTTTTCTTGCATAAACTCTGAATGTTTCTAAGCTCAACACTCAGATCTTTAGCTTTCTCATCCATGTTGCCTTGAGCTTTCTTACTTGCTAAACCCAACTCAAAAGCTGTCTTGGTATGCTATCCAAACATAACATAGTATGGACTCATTCCAATGCCACTGTGTCCTTAGTAATTAGGTGACAAAGTTCATAGAGATACTGCCCCATCGCTTGTCCAGAAAAGCAATGGTACTAATAGCCCACATGGTTTCTCCCTGGGCACCTTTACTTGATGACACTTATCACAAGTCTTGTAGTACTCTATTATATCATCTTTCATATTCTAATAGAACCTCCTCTTGATCAACTCATATGTTTTCCTTCCCCCCAAAATGACCAACCTTCGGGCGATCATGATAGAAATATAGTACCTAGTTGATCAAATGGTCCACACGAGGAAGATACACATGGCCATTATAATACAAAACTCCATCCTAAAATGAAAATGGTTGCTTTAACTGTCCTCTAAGCTCCTGCACCTCGACGTCTTGTGCTTGAGCATGTTGAACTACTTGACTAAACTCATTAACCGTCCTTATTAATGCATTACATAAGCGTGTTTGGAATTCTCCAACTACGATGGCTCTCCTAACACGTGACAAAGCATCTGCCACCATGTTAACCTTCTTTGCGCGATGCTCAATAAGAAATTTGCCAAACTCCAAGAACTTAACCATCAAGCGAGCTTGCCGAAAGTTTAACTCTTTATATGTGAACAGATACACCAAAGGCTTGTGATCTGTAAACACCTTGTAACTTGCACCATAAAGATAGTGCTTCCAAACTCATAATGCATTAACAATAGCCAGTAGTTCTTGCTCATACATTGGCTCTGCAGGATTCAAAGTACGACTCTCATAAGTAATAGGCCTTCCCTCTTGCATAAGTATAACTCCAATGGCCACTCCACTTGCATCATACATACCTTAAGGCTTAGAGGGATCTGCAATACATAAAATTGGTGCACGTACCAAAGCTTGTTTCAAAACTTGGAAACTGCTCTTCTCTAAGCACTTCATGCAAAGGGAACGTCCTTCCTCAGCAACCTAGTTAACGGAGAAGCTTTCTTGGCATAATCCTTGACATACCTGGTAATAACCAACCATGCCCAAGAAACTCCGTAACTCTTCTGCATTGCTAGGAACTGGCCATTGCTCCACCACTGCCACCTTCTGTGGATTAGTCTTCACTCCACTTGGCACAATGTGACCCAAATACTCCACTTCACACTGAGCAAATGCACATTTGCTCTTCTTTGCATAGAGCTTGTTCTCCCTCAACAACTGAAGAACTCTTGCAAATGCTGCACATGCTCCTTCATATTCTTACTGTAAATAAGAATATCGTCGAGGAAGATCTCCACAAAGTCATGCAAGTAGTCACCAAACACCTCAGTCATCAACCAGTGAATGTGACTGGGGCATTTGTTAAGCCAAATGGCATAACAGTGAACTCAAAATGCCCAAAGCTAGTGTTGAAAGCAGTTTTGTAGATATCTGCCTCCTTCACAGCAATTGATGATACCATGTGCAAATCTATCTTGGTGAACACTCTAGCTCCACCAAGATGATCATGATAGTATCCACACGTGGCATGGGCATCCTGTCCTTCACTATTTACTTGTTGAGAGCTTTGTAGTCTATGCACATCCTCATGGTGCCATCTTTCTTCCTGACAAGCAATATGGTGCACCAAATAAAGACTTGCTCAGTTTATTCTAATAGCTCCATCACTTGTCTCTTAACCTCTTGCTCCTTAGCATGGCTCAATCGGAATGACTTACGGTAAATGGCTTTCGTACCCTGTTTCAACACTCATGCTCCACACCTCTTGCATGTGGTAAGCCATAGGTGCTTGGAGGGAAGACGTCAACAAACTCCTCACACAACAGCTTTGCTTAAGGTGATAGTAAAGAACTTGTTTGGAGACTGAAGCTTTGTTCCAAACCAAGTGTCTTTCACTTCACTATACTCAAGCTTCATGTGCTTGGTGCTTCACTAGATCTTAATCCACATGCACTAGCTCCGCAAGAAAGAAAGTCTCCACCAGCTGGGTTTTGCCAACCTCTAGTTGTAACTCCTCCACACAAGCAATTTAGCTCTGTATGACAACTGAGCCCTCAATCTCGCGTGCAGCTCCACCAGCTGGGTTTTGCCAACCTCCACCTGTAACTCCTCCACACAAGCATTATAGCTCTGTGTGACAATTGAGCCTTCAATCTCATATTAAGGCACAGTTTTCGTGCAGCTCCACTAGTTGGGTTTTGCTAACCTACAACTATAACTCCTCTACACAAGCACTGTAGTTTTGTATGATAGCTGAGCCCTCAATCTCATATTGAGGCTCTTTGTGCAACTCCAGCAGCGTATACTACAAGATTGAGGGCTCAACTATCACACTAAGTTAAATAACATACAAACCTGGGCAAGTGGGAGGGAAAACTTGGTATTGTTGGTTGTATTTTTGCCTCATGAATAAACTTCTAACATTCTTTTACAACTTGGGCAGGTGGCTCAACGGTAGAGCACCTGGCCAGTGATATAGGAGGTTCTGGGTTCAATCTGCGGCCTGTTCGTGATAGCATAAACTTTTTAATAAATTATTTTATGTTATTATTAACTTTAATTCACACAGTAAGCAAAGAGTGAGTTGGCAGTAATATTAGGTTCCATAACACGAGAATCGGGTAACCCAGAACCAACGTAAGCACAACCATCCTTAACCGAGAACCCTCCGTACACCCTCGAGTTGATTACACCACCCCACAGTATACGGCCATTGTTTGCATCAAGTGCATACACGTGTCCACGCGGATCGTACGATGCAACAAACAGTACCTGGTTGGCAATGGTAACTGGTCCAGGAGCTAGCTCACCGGTTGGATTCGCCGTCGACCAGACGACTCTGCCGGAAGCAGCCTGAACTGCCACCCATCCGCCTCCGGTAGTCACATTCCGGGTCGGAACCAGCGTGAACTGTCTCCGGTTCGAGTTCGCTATGTTGGTGTACACTCTCTCGTTATCTGTGGCAGATCCCCATATTGCACCTCCGGTTGACCCTCCGGGCCCAGCGACCTGATAAGTTACCGAATGAAGGTTAACATGTTAGTTAGAACTGAGAACAATAAAGATTCTTTAGCTTACTGTTTCCCAGATAAGTTGACCAGTTGTTCTATCATGTGCATACACTATTCCACTCTTTTGTGCTGTAACAGTTACATCGAGTTTACCACAACCATTCGGAATGGTTACCAGCATTGGGGCTTCCCCAAAGTCGTAGTCGGGACCCGGTTGCGCGGGACAGTTAGGCGGAGGATTGTCTCTCCGGCAGGCTCCAACAAACACATCATTTCCTCCCAGCCTCTTACACCATCTTATAGAACCGGTTTTCATATCCACAGCTACAACTGCATCATCACATAGATTTTCCGGTATGCAGTTCGTCCGGTTATTGTCTAAGCACTCCTGAACATCCTGCGGAACCGTGTATAGGTTCCCTGTTGCAATGTAAACTAGACCTCTCTTTCCGTCCACTGCAGGACTGCTCCCCCAAACGGCTGTTCCTGAGTATCCCCCTCTACGTCCGTGGTTATCCGGTATCATCAGTGTCTTCCATATACGCGCTCCGGTCTTGAGATCGAGCTTCTGAATGCTCCCCTGGAATGTGCAGCATTTACTCTCGTCTGTCTCTTCTAATGAAGATGTTCCCACGTAGAACGCTCTATATAAAGGTTACCGTGTTGGTTACAACACTGTTCAGGTTACACTTACCTGTTATAAGCAGTTCCTGACATGGTAATCCTCGCCAGGGGTGCATTGTCTAACGCAGGAGATATCCACTCTACACGTCCGGTTCGCCGATGGAACGAAATAACTCGGACAGGTTCTAGCAATCCAAAGATCACCTGGTCCTCGGTTACCATAGGAGTGCTCCTCGACACGGCCCCGGGAAACCCGGTCACCGCGGAGAGGTTCCTGCTCCAGACAACAGATCCGGTGGCGACCGACACGGCAGACACGACGCCGTTCCAGCTGGGAACGTATACCACGCGCCTGTAGATGGCTGGCGTGGCTGAAATCTCTCCCCCGGTAACTACTGCCCATCTCAGTTTCAAACTGGGTGCAGTCTTCACACTTATCTCGCACTCGTCCTCTGCAAAGCGTCGGTTTTTGATGTCTCCTCCGTGATTTATCCAAGTCTCCGTCTGAAAACGAGCGTTATTCTTCGCGTTTATACGGTAGAACACCGTATACCTACCTTGTATTCTATACCAGAGCCTTTAAATGAGTAACATACTAGAATTACCGCAATAATAACCATATTGGAGTTGGCCATTGATGAACACTCGCATTGGCCATTGTATGGATCACGACTTAAGCCTGTTATAACACGTGTCAGAAGTTGGTGTGAGCCTGGGTCATTTTGTCAAATGTCACGTTTGCTTTTATCTACACCGATGGTCAATACCAACCCATATATATATATATATGTGTGTGTGTGTGTGTGTGTTTTACCTACTTATACATACATACTACATAACCGTTACATCACATATATTTATATTAATCATCTATGTATTATGTACACAATATAGTTAGAAAGATAGATATATAATACGATCTATGTTTATATAACCATAATACATATACATGATACAATGTTTACATTTTAAATTTGTAAGCCTGTATTATTTATTGTATCAAACATAATAAACATTTTAAACATGCTTAATTTATTTGACTAAACTTGTTTGCATACGTGGCATCATATATGGGTAGATACTAGCATATTCGTTACAGTGGAAATGCAAATATAAAATAAACACGCCGTAAACAATAATATATTAAACTCATGTAATAAGATAAAATATTGAGTAACTTATATAATCCGTTCTTCACGTCTTTTAAAAGTTTATAGAAAAATAACTTCAACTTTAATACATGTAAAACTTATTAATATTAAAACAAGTACTAATCATTGGTTAAGAAGTGCTATACCAGTTTTATATACTTAGTATTTAACTGAGTTAATATGTAATAAGAACTACATTTTACATGTTCATATATATAAAGACTTGTAATGACTGGTATTGAAATGAGTTAATATTTATTATAATTGATACTTATACTATGTAATTCCTTTATTTTATAAATCAAACTAGTTGTAACATACTTAATTATTAAATTATTAAATGCTGTGTTTCTTACACACACATGAACACATATACACCTCATTCTTAGACAAATATACCGGAAGGATATTATATGGTAGATTCAGCAAATATCAAACATTTCGTATAGTATATATTAATTTTGTTATAATTATATTAGATTAATTCATATAAACAATAAATATAATAAACAAATAATTATAATATCAATACTTACTAATTTATACAAAGTTTTATTTTGAAGGAATTTCGAAAAAAAATTCAAGAACAAAAAGAGCGCGTTTTCTAGTTTTTTCTTGCAGAAATGTGTTTCTAGATGAGCATTTATATATATTTCTCACATATTTATATATACATATTTATACGTTGATTAATTCTCAATTTTTACTAATGTATTATGTTAGATCGTGTGTGTATATATATATATATATATATATATATATATATATATATATAAGTATACCACTGTATATAAAGTGTTCATTAAAATGGATTAATGAGAAACTCAAACATTCTTTAGAGTTCAAAAAATTTATTATATATTTAACTTATATTAATGTAGAAAAAGGAATTCGCACTTATAAGGATACACGTTTACTTCCTGTCAAAGAGAACGGGGAGTCTAAATATTTTTATGGTATTTAAAAATTATGCATATTGAATTTTAATAAGTAATATAACAATTTCTTTTAAAAAATTTAAAACATTTACAGTTTTATTTTAGAGAAATTTAGAAAATATACCAGTACCTGCTCAAACAAGTTTAATTCGAATTTGATCGAATTGAATTAAACATAAGAATAGAATATTACTATATATATATATATATATAATTGAAAAAAGTTCCATTAACCCTACAGAGGGTAACAGCACACATAGGCAGCTCCGATACACATAACACACACGCAGCGTGTGGACGATGTTATATTGTAGTTATGCACAACTGGGTCAATAACGAGAGAGAAAGAGAGTACCTGGAGGTGAAAGAGAATAGACTTCAGCCAGCAGCAGTGAGAAGAATCCGTCAGACTGCTCAACGGCGGTGTGAACGTTCGTCTATCGCGCTCTAGTTGGGCAAGCCGGAAAAAAAAAGTGAATCCGTCAGACTGTCAACCAGCCGTCAGCCATATATACATACATTATACATACTCCATGCATACATAACAGTTGCATACACAAGACATATATATGATCTATGCCATATACAATATCTTGTCAGTATCTATACATGGATTATTTAATTGACCTGAAGTTAAAGTTTGCTTATACTTGATTTATATAATAATTTAAATTATATGTATATGGTTTCTGTTGCTTCTTCGTGTATATAAGCATGTAGTTTGAACCCCACTAGAACTATCACAAGTAACACAATTGTACATCTCTGTGCGAAATTTAAACATTTCATAATTTTAATTAATGATTTAATAAAATAAAAAAATTACATATTTTATAAGTAAAACACAGGAATATTCATACACAATCAAATACAAAGATGAGTGTTAAATACAAACTAATAATTCATTTTTGTATTTATTAAGAGTTTAAAATATACGACTTTCAGTTTCTGGTCGAAAAGGCAAGGTTTGTTTCGCTTTTTTATTTTTAATACTTGAATGAAAGAGAAAAAATAAATCTGTATATTAATTGAGAAGATCAAATTTTCAAACTTATATATAGACACTCACTATTATAGATGATGCTCGTTTAAACATTCCTAAACTCATTAGAGTTTGCAGTGAGCAGCAGCATTACAAGGAGCTTACTTATCTCTACATTCAGGTACATTTATATTTTTCATTATAATATTATTATTAAACAGACCATAATATTCAGTAAACTTTAAATATTATTTGTTTTTACTAATTTAACTGATTTAATTAATTAATTTCAGTATGACGAGTTTGACAATGCATTAGCAACCACGATGGCTCATTCATCATCTGGGGTCACAGTTCAAAGACATAGCTGTTAAGGTAAACCTGTTATATGAACATATTATATGTATATACTAATATATATATATATATATTAATAATGTTTTTCTTATTAATATATAAGGTAGCCAAAGTGGAGCTATATCCTGAGCTTTCTTAATGATATTTTGCACGTTCTGGCCGTATTGATCATTTCCACGTAGTCGATCTTAAAAAGGTAAATTAATTAGATATATATAATGTAATAAATAATACTAATTTTTAACTCTATACTTTAACTATATATAAATATCCACACATTATATATATATATATATAGCATACACATGTAATGTACTATAGGTGTACGTATGTATATACATATACATATATACAACGTTTTTGTACGGCTTTACAGGAAGAAGAGTTTGACAAATTCCATTCAAGAGTACGATGCATTTGATCATTAACAAAAAAGATTATTAAGTTTATATTAATCATTAAGAGTTAATAATGTGGAACTCAGTTAACTTAAAATTTAATTATATCGTCCCACAGTGTATAATGTGTCTATTGTTATTGTAAAAATTATAATATTAATTTCTAAATATTAGTTGGCAAGCATTAGTTATTTTAATTTAATTTTATCATAATTATTAATTACTTATTTATTTATTATTATGAATAATGCTAAACACGAATTTTTAGAGCTTATGTATGTATGTATGTATTGTATAAATTTCTAATAATTTTTATTTAATTACTGTTATTGTTGTTGTTTCACTTTCATATATATATGTACGTATGTATTGTATAAATTTCTAATAACTATTATTTAACTACTATTATTATATACGAAATCACTTTCATATATATTTAAAATTGTTTTACGTATCTATGGTGAACAGTTCACAATGTGCTAAAAATTTATATTAATAAATCTAAACATTTATATTATTATTATATTGATATATTATCTAATATGCTGCAGGGAAGAAAGAATGCTTTGCATCTTGTTTGCATATATGTTTTTAGTTGATCACAGCTGATGTTGCATTGGAGTTAGCATGGTGGATTTTGCGGTTTTAAATTTATTACAGGTACGTGTGTATTTGTATATATGTGTATGCACGTGTGTATATTACATGTAAATATATAAAATAATTTGTAATTGTATATGTGTCTCCGTGGTAGTGTGTATCTAATTATCTATTATCCACACATAACTCACACACACACGTATGTTATATCTAGTTTATATGAGAATAAACTGATTAAAGTCTGCTTATACTTGATTTCTATGATAATATAGATTATAGATAAACACATATTTATTATTATATATTTATGAATAGATTCAACGTTATTTAACTCGACAGATTTCTCGCATGTAGTTGAAAATACAATTTAATTATTAATAATTTAAATAATTAAATCGCTTTGCTTTTCATTAAAAATGAAGTTTCACAACCTTGGACGTATGATGTTAGAACCACAGCGTTAATTCTCTTCACTAAGTACCTTCGAAGTATATCAGAATTTGTATAAATTAGTAAAAATTTCTACAAAATATATAAACTTAAAGAAAAGTATATTTAAAGAATTTTTAAAGTTCTTTATTGAAAATTTGTTAATATTATTATCTCATGCTGTCTTTCATTTTACTATCTCTATACAAATGAGTAGTCCATTTTATCTAACATGGAATTTATAAAATATAATAATCAAACTGTTGATTTATAATAAAACAAATTAAAATATAATTACAAAATTCCTGTTTTGTTCTAATTTTGTTCACTTTCAAACCCACTAAAAGATTCCAAGATGAAGATGGAATAATGTGGATACTCCTGACAGGCAATAAACATATACATATTCATACGTGTATAAACGTGTTGTGTAATTGAATATATAACTAATAATAAATATTCAGTGTAAAATAATATATATAATATATATATGATTTTATGATATGTATTGTATATAGCTATAAATGTTACACAATTCAATATATCAGTTAGAAGCAGAACATATACTGTGAACAATTAAGAACTGATACTAAAGTTTTAATTACAATATACCCAGCATTATTAATATGTAAAACATAGAATCTTCATATTCATAATTTTAAATGATTATTAATATTCCTGTTCTGTAACAAAATCGGTGTGTTAAGTAAGAAGCATAATTTCAATCGTATGCGGGTACTGGAGATAAATATCATTGCAAATTTGGATTTAAATAATTATTTATTAAAATTTTATTTAATTACACACAACCATATAATATATATACATACATACACATATTGATTATGTTGGGATTAATGTAAGTAGTTGTATTTATAAAAGTATTGAATTTGAAACAAGAAATTATTTTTTTCATTTATAATAAAATACGAAACTATTAAATTATCTGTCAAAGTTTTGTGGACAAATTTAAATACCTTGTTATGAACCTTGAGAGATGATTGAACGAAATATTTAATTAGACCTATTTTTTCCATCATATTAAGTGATAAATACAATCTTCTCTCTTTTCACTTATAAATCAACACTTATGCATATGAAAACACATACACATGCATATTGTGTGTTATTAATTAAATTATAGAATTATTTTATTAATAGTCGAGGTCAGTAATAAATTAAGTTAAATATTTATGTATCTGAAATGTTTATTATTGATTAACATGTAAAAGATTTGCCTTATTATATTATAAAACTTGCCTCCAAATTCAACAATATGACTGTCAACTGTGAATATCTCTACTATATATAAAATACAAACAATGAAATAAATTCTTAAACAGATCTAGATTTTGATTTAATTTTAAATTTTTAAAACCAAATAACTAAATAAACTAGAGTATATTCCAGTTGAAATTTCTGATTCATGATATATATATATATATATATATATATATATATATATATATATATATGCTTCCAAGGGCAACAAAATTATTAGTATTATGGTACAATTGTTGTTTATATAGTAATTTGAAATATATAATTTCTTGAAGACTAATTTTTAATTGGATTATTTAGTTATCTGTATATATATATATATACATAAGATTCACTTCACACACGGCTGCTCCCTGTTCCTGAGTATCCCCCTCTATGTCCGTGGTTATCCGGTGTCATCAGTGTCATATACGCGCTCCGGTCTTGAGATCGAGCTTCTTGAAGGCTCCCCTGGAACGTGCAGCAGTTACTCTCGTCTGTCTCTTGGAATGAAGATGATCCCACGTAGAACGCTCTATATAAAGGTTAACGTGTTGGTTTAAACACTGTTCAGGTTACACTTACCAGTTCCTGACATGGTAATCCTCGTCAGGGGTGCATTGTCTAACGCGGGAGATATCCACTCTACACTTCCGGTTAGCCGGTGGAACGAAATAACTCGGACAGGTTGTAGCAATCCAAAGATCACCTGGTCCTCGGTTACCATAAAACGATTATCATTCGGAGCAACTCAACATTTGATTTTGAAAACTTTAACAATAAATTAAACAACAGTGGCAACACTGAATAATTTGATAATGTTGAGTTTGCATGCATATTTATTCTCTAACAAATTTATTCGATTATAAATTATATCATAATATATTTGTAATAATAAATTAAATAAAAAGGTAGAAATTGATTTGCCGTGGATGATTCTCATGTATGTTATTTAATGTGGTTAGTTTAATTACTTTAAGTTCGATTAACACTCAATTGATATGTTTACTAGGTACATTACATAGTAAGATGCTTTACACACACAATTACTATTTTCTATATTGAATCATTTTATAATAAATTTTTTATATACAAATTATCAAATGTAGAAAGGAAACCTACATAATAAATGTAAATATAAAAAGAATATGTAAAACAAAGCCTTCAACATATAGTAACCAAATATTTTAATATACAGTATATAAAAATATGTAATAAGAAATATGTATTTGCATGTTCAAATTTGAAAATATATAAAATGAGAGAAGTTAAAGAAATATAAACAAAAAAAGAATCTAGATTTAAAAAACATACTGTTGTCCGGTGTTTCTTAATTCTAAATAATTCTATTCAAATTATATATTTTTAATTTGCAATATACATTAATAGGCTCATTAATTTAAAAGTTCTTTTCTATTTCCCCCTTTTTTTTAGGAACATATTCCATTTTCTCAAATTTACAAGGAACCACACATTAAATCATACTCTGCATATAAAATATATTAGGTAAAAAATATATAAAAAGAGTTTTCAAAAAATTTTCACTCCATAATCAGTTGTTACACTTTTACCTTTATTTCTTCTTTTCTCAACACATACATATACACACACGCACAGGACCTCTCTCTCACACACACATACCCAGAGAATACTAAAGACAAACACATATATCCATGACGTATACACAGTACTATAGTAAACCGATGCATTTTCCCTAACTTCTTTTTAGGAATCTACACCAATGGTCTGTGTGCGTGTCAGTAAGTTGTTATTATTAAATACCAACCCAAAAATATTTATATGCAATGAAACATTTCGAATAGACAATATTAGTGCATTCACTATTTATTTATATGCATTCATTCGAACCATTCTATTAAAAGATTAATAAAATATGTGATGTATTGTTAGGGCAAATTAGTATATAGGTTATGAATGGAATATCTAAGTGTATATACACGATTATATTATATCATATTTTTAATTATTCATTAAATGCATGTATAACTAAAATGGGCATGATACATGAAAATGGGAATATAAAATAAACTACTATTAATACTTAAGTTTTAATTATTAATTAATTATTTAATTAAGACTTAAATATTAATTAATTAACAAATTAATCCTTCATTAATCTTACTTAGTATAGAATATTCCTAAAATATCTTAGAATATTCATATTATTCTTCATTGTAAAAATATTTTACAATAATTAAAAAGTATTATCAAACATAATCACAAATAAAATTATTTCCTTATCAACTTATTAATTTATTTATAAATACTTTCTCCTTAACCATACATAGCAATCTTCTCAGTTTGTTTAAGTTATCACTCTTCGGATTAATTGAATCATTTTGGTCAATATTTTTATGTTGTTACCACCACTTAACACTCTCATGAATGCAGTTAGGAGTTGCCATCCTTATTAATACATAAGCTGTGATAAAAACAGGAATGTATAAAGTCTTATCTAAACATGATGTTCCTTAAGAATAATATTATACAGTGCTTGATTTCTCTCCTTCAATTTATAAAATTTAAAATCATAAGAAAGAAAAATGTCAGGATATATTTGATATGGTGGATATTATTCACAAAAGTTTTCAAGATTCTTCTTTTTGAGACACCCAAGTAGTTCACTAACTCATCCATGATATTGATATCATAATATAGGTCTAAGATATGTGTGTTCTTTATTATCCTTAACTGATTGATATCCTAATGGAGCCCAATTAATCTTTCATTCTTGAAGAAGTATGCCTTGCTTTCCTTTCTTATATCGTAAAATTCGAAAGGTTTATAATATATTCACTAGTCAAAAATCCAATCTTTACGAATCACATCTTTTTGCAACACTACAATGTTTGTTAAGCAAATTCAACAGTGGTGTCAAGTTGTAAATTTGCATGTATGACTAAATCCCCACAAGTGCACCCATTTCCTTAAGCTTTTGAAAGAGACGATCCAACCCCGAACCAAAAATAACATCATGTCAAAATTTACTATGACAACGAATGAAATGATTTCTTTTTCTTTGTCCTCACACCTTTAACAATGAAGCAAAACACTATTGACATCCAACAACACAATATAACCATGAGTAACAAGGGGCAACATTACTTCTTAAATGCTTTGCAACTCACTTGTTTTGGTCCTTTCATATTTATTTTTTAACACTATATTATTACTAATTCCTTTATCATTTACTTGTACATCATCCTTACAAGATTCAGATATTACAAGCGCTGAAGAAAGGGATTTAGGAACTGAAAGCAATAAAAATGGTGATGCAGAAACTAAAGTGGTCCCCATAATAAGGATATTTTGAGCTGCATTAATTCATTTCCTGCATGACTCTATCATCTAACATGTGGCACAATAAATTTTTGCCAAACTCCTCTTTTCCTCATGCCATTGCTGAAATTCATGTTCTCAACTGTTTCATTACATCTACAAAATTATAATTAATTGATCTTATAATTAGCAAGGTATTATTATTACCTTATTAATGTGTGACCCATGTTTGAACAAAAAACTTTTTTAATCCTTTATAATTTATTTTTTGCACAAACAAAAACGAAATATACAAAAATGCCTTGTGTTACACTCATTTACAACTATTCATCACTTTAACAATTCATTCTTCACTGTTACCTTCTGAGTGAGCGAAGAAGGTTTTAGCCGCTTGGAAGATCGTTCAACATTTCCTGTTTCTTATGTTGATGTTTCCATGGTCAATGGAGTAAGTAGATGTTTTGTATTCCTTGAGATAACTTCTAGTCTAATATCTAGTTCAAGATCATTATCAGACTCCGACATTGAATTAAATTCCTCCTCACAATTATTACACTTCTTGAGGGAACTTTCCCAAATACTCATGTATGGGTTTGTTGGGGTAGTCAATTGAGAATCTCTTTATCCATTTGTTCAAGTCTTCAACCATGGCCTTATCCTTTTCAATGGCAAACACACATGTATCCCGAAGGTAACACTCCAAGATGGATCCTCTAGTGCAGTAGTCAAAAACCCATGCATCACTATGAGGACCCTTGATCAAGTTGACGATGCTTCGTGCAACCTAACTTGTAATGTTTATACATTACTGAATATGTCCCTTTCAGCTATTAGTGTATCGGATGGAGGTTCAAGCCCATTGGAGTGCAAACACATGCATGGCCAATCATTTGGAAGGTTAAAATTGTTTGGCGCATTCCTAATAATCAAGTGAACAACCTTATCAATACACTTGGGATCAATATCATTTATATAAAATCCAGTCACACGATGTATATTCTTTTTGGCGAAGATGAAGGCAAAAGTATAAGTGACATGAGCAAGAATCAAAAAATAAATACCTAAAACCATAGGTATCAGTTAAGTGTGCAAAAATTTAATAATAAATACCTTCTATGTACATGCTTGCACGGTTAAGTTTCTCCACCAAATCCTCTAATGCCTTTTCTAATGAAGGATTTTTTTACATCCGATGATCCATCACGAACATTTGAATGGTTTTCTACAAGCAGTTATGTTACCTCATAAAGTCTCCGAATCCGACAACAAACGTTTATAGGGCTTGTTACGATTCATAGCATCCTCCTTTATAAGGTTTAACTCGGTTCTCCGTTGCTAAAGGACTGCTATAAAAGAAGGCGTTATCTCGATGTTCTTCTTTCTGGCATTGACATGCAATAAATTCCTACTCAGATCTTCCGATTGGTTCACCCATTGAACAAGCATATCATTATTTATCACATGCAAATATTTGCTAACCTCTTCATATGTTGAAGCCAAGGTCCAACCCAGTTTATGACAGTGTATTCCCAACCACTCTTTGAAGTGCCTGATCATCTTTAGCTCCATTGCCTTGAGATGAAAAGGGGGGTGGGGCTACTGTTATTAATATATAGTTTGCCATCAGCCACCAAATTAGCTAACACATCCATCTCCTCCACCATTGTTCCGTTCAAAGGCTTCAACCATGTGAGCTTGAAGTCATTGTTTACATCTTTCACAGATTGAACAGACTTAGGCTTTAGCATCTTACTGGGTTTCTTTACAAACTTCTCCGAGGGCTCCCCTTCACTTGTTTGCTTCTTCTTCAGTGTTCCTTTTATGAACGATTCTATAATCCCCACCCATTTGGTAAAGACTTTGTCCTTGGGGCAAGAAATCAAAATCATCAGAAAGGATGTTTCCTTTTAGCCCACATGGGCAAAATCAATTGTTGCAATTTCTTCAGATCTCTAAAGATTAAAAAAAAGACAGATTAATATACTGGCGAGATAAATCCGCCAAGACAATTTACTTACGCAATATTTTGCACTTTGTTATCTCCCTGCAGTAGCTCTTTGTGGTTGCCCAAGATTTTCCCACATAGATCGCGTGTGTTTGAACTTCTCCATATTTTGCTATTGTAGTGATTAGTGTCGACAGTGTCCCATTCAGCCGATAGTTTATGGTACTGCTCGGTTGTGAGATTCGTCTTAGCTAAAAATACTAATCTTTTTTGTTAACTTCTCACATGTATGCTCGAAAAGTTTTGTTGCCATCGTTCTTCATCGAGAAGTCATTGGGCTACCGTTATTGTGTGTTGGCCACCAATAATGTAATACCTGATTAATTTTTCATTCTCCATCTGGATCTTCATGATTTGTTCTAGTGTTGTCACCCACACTATCTCAGTGCCTTTCTTTTTTCATAGTATGGGCACAAACAACATTATGTGGAACGGTGTAAGAATTGTTGTTTTTCATCTTTTCCATCAACTCAGCTACACATTCATGGTTGAGTGGCATGTAATTGAAGTTGGGTTAACACTGCAATAATTAATCATACACTCGTAAATCCTATCATCCAACATCATTTCCTTGTGGCTTATTATAGTATGGGATGCCATAAGTGTAACTGACAAAACGACAAAATGATTTTCTTTTGCAGTCTGAATCAACATGTGTGAGCCTCGACTATAGCTGTTTTAATCTTCTTGGCACATTCTTCTAGCTTTCGAAGATTCCTAAGCAAATTGAACATGATCTATAAAGAACTTGGGACTGAGCCACCCTCTCAATCTCCCTAATAATGTTGCTGTGTTCTTCTTCAATAAGAAGAGGAACGATTGCTTCACTTGTGGATGTTCTATATTGTGAAGCAATATCTACTGCAAATACACCTATTCGATGAGTATTGAGATCCTCAAAGTAGACATCTAATCTGATCCCCTTCATAGATGGGCTTTCATTTAATTGAAGAAGAACTCCACGGTCGACATCATTAATGAACATGTGAATATCATAATCCACAAGCCAACAAAACCACCCAAGGTTCTTGTTGTATCTCGTGTCCTTTGGATATGAAACGTGACATTAGATGGAACAATGTATATATTTTGAGCATTGTCCAATTTCAGTTTGCAGCATGCCCTCGGGTGCTTAATTAATGAATCTAATTTTTATTGTTTTGCTTGTCCACGTGATGTGATAGAAGTTAATTTAACAACAACCATGATTGATCCAATGCGCTTCTCATTTATTTTGAAATATAGCCAAGTTGATTTCAAAATCCCCTGGCTATCTCATCTCCTCCTCGTCTTCAATGTCACGTTAATTACATATCTGAATATAAAAATGATTACTTCTTCAAGCACATATTCAAGTATAACATATTTTATAATTCTTACCCAGAATTTGATGACAACTCCATATTAATGACTGAATCTCCTTGTTAGATCAATTCGTCTTTCTGCACAATAATACACTATAAATACAATTCATATAAAAACGCACACACACTCGTACAAACGCGAATATAGAAATACACTATTAAAACTTTATAGAGTCTATACATATTTTTCTCTGAAGTGTTCAGGCTATTTAAATGGCAAGAAATTATAATATACAGACAAACATGTACTTATATATATTAATACATATGCATGTTGTAACTAAAATGGGCATGGCTCTAGTCCTATTTCCTAATAATTAGCGATTTTAATTATTTAATTAGCATTTTTTAATATTAAAGGAAATATTCTTTAGAATATATGTTTGAAAATAGAATATTCTTTAGAATATTCTATTTTGTATTTGACTCTTTAATAAATTATAGCATTCATGGATCAAAAATTAATAACATTATAAAAGTAAAGGTATTAAATTATATAATATATTGCTTAATATAACAAGTAAGGAAGAGCATAAGAGGTACATTATATAAATATTGATGTTGTTATTAAAATATTAATATTTAAATATAACATTATTAATTAAAAATTTGTAATAGTAATAATATATATATAATATACAAAATCCTATAATAATATAGTCAATCTTCTATATCATTTTTTTAAATTTATATAGTTAAGCTCACATGGTTGAAACCTTTAAATGGAACAACGATGAAGGAGATAGAAGTCTTGGCTGATTTGGTGATTGATGGCAAATTGTAAATTAACAACAGCAGCCCCACCTCTCCTTTTCATCTCAAGGCAATGGAGTTGAAGACGGTCAGGCACTTCAAGGAGTGGTTAGGAATACACTGCCACAAACTGGGTTGAACCTCGGCTTCAACGTACGAAGAGGTTAGCAAATATTTGCATGTGACAAACGATGATATGCTTGTCGAATGGGTGAATCAATTGGAAGATCTTGGCAAGAATCTATTTCACACCAACGCCAAAAAGGAGAACATTGCGATGACGCTTCTTTTATGGCAGTCCTTCAGTAGCGGAGAACCGAGTTGAACCTTATAAAAAGAGGATGCTATGAATCACGACAAGCCCTATAGATGTTTTGTTGTTGGATTCAGAGACTTTATGGGGTAACATCACTGCTTATAGGAAACCGTTTCAGTTGTTCGTGATGATCGGCGGGTGTCAAAAAATCCTTCGACAGACAGGACATTAAAGGATTTGGTGGAGAAACTTAGCCGTGCAAAGCATGTACACATAAGGTATTTATTATTGAATTCATGCTTGCACTCTTCACTGATACTTACGTTTTTAGGTATTTATTTCTTAATTCTTGCTCATGTCACCGATACTTTTGCCTTTGCCTTTGCGAAGAAGAATAAACATCGTTAGACAGAATTTTATATGAATGATACTGATCCGAAGTGCATTTGTCAGAGTTTTAACCCAAAGGGCCAACATGTGGCTGCTAGGTGGCCATTTGGCGTCATCACCCTGTGTGAGCAACGCTAAGTTTCCTAGAACAACCCCAACGACCCCTAGGGTTAGACTCTAATGCCCAAGTGGACAAGAAACTTAGGGTTTAGCCTAAGTCTCCCTAGAATGTTTGCCCCTAGAACCCTTGAGGGATAACCCTAGTTGACTTAGGGTTTAGCCTAAGTCTCCCTAGAGTGTTTGCCCCCGAGGGATAACCCTAGTTGACTTAGGGTCTTGCCCAAGAAGACCTAGACAAGCTCATGCCCTAACCCCCATCAAGGAGACGTGTGTTCCACACATACCCTCCCCCCCTCCCCCGTGACAAAGCTAAGGCATCGTCACTTACCCTTGAGGAATCACCCTCATCCGGAGTACAACCCCTTTAAGGCGACAAGGGGTACCCTGAACCATGACTAACCCCTAAGGGTTTGAGTGGCCAAGTCATACCCTAGACCTAGGGCTAGTATTTAGTGAGGACATGAGTGTGCACCGTAGGCGGACACGAGTGTTCTACTAAGTAAACTCCCTAAGGCTAGTTTTGGGATAACCCTAAGCACATGACCTTGCGAGTGCTTCACGAAAGAGTTCCTGCTAACACGCTTAGGTTGTTCAACCCTTGAATTCCAAGGAGAACACTCCCCCAGCCAAGTGTGCCAAAGCACACCTAGTTACAAGACCTAACCTCCCTTGAGCGGATGCCCAAGGCTTAACACCCTAGTGTAAGCACAAGCATGTCTGTTTACTAGAGTATCCAATCCCTTAGCAACAAGCCCATGACATAACCCCAAAGGGCGTGCCTCGGGCATTATACCATGTGATGTTTAGCCCAGTGTCACATCTCCATGTGACACTGCCTTCCATGATGTGGGCTATCATGCCATAGCCCTTAAATTCAAGAGTTGCACCAAGTACCACAAACGTGGTTACTAAATGCCAACTCTAGAACCCCTCAATGAACCCTCAGGAACCAGGTAACATGAACCTGTCAAACAAGATCCCACGCCCACAGTTGGACAAGGACACAGATGTGCCTTGCTTAACCGTGAGTGCTACACCTAGCTTGACGTGGAGGAGGAGGCTGGAGACAAGCCTCAACCTCTGCCTCTTAGAACGTGCATTCCGACAAGACCTCCCAGGCATAGATTCGCCAACGTTAAGGGTAAGCTACCCCGAAGGTGGGACGTACCCCTGGCATTTGGAAGTTAGGGCAACACAACAGAGGGTTGTGCCTTGACGACACAAGCTAGAGCTTGCACCGGGAGAAGAGTAACGACCTCAATCATGAACCCAGGAACCCTCACTCCTATATACTACTTTATTTATATGACAGAGCCCCCCCCCCCCCCCCCCCCCCTGTTTTCCTGTTTACATAAGTGGGCTAGCACTAAAATCTCATTCCCAGAGGGAATATACTTGGTGAGTTATCCATCGACCCCTAAACCCTAACCTGTCAAACCTAGGGGTATTTCTAAGCATATCCGACACGCCAAACTCACCGGAACTAACCATTAACCCAATCGGGACACAAAAACAAGGGTAAGAGTTTTCTAAAAGGTAAGTGCTACCTTCGCTTAGAGTTTCTCTTGATATCTAAGGACAGCCGGCCAGACTACCCCTAAACACCTAAGTGCATTAAGCGGGGCTGTTTCTCACTACATCTAAGGCTTGCTAACATAGTACAGTAGGTAACAACAGTCAACGTCCAAAGTAAAGAGGAGTCATAGTAAAAACTATGATAACATTGATACAGTTGTTCACTTGATTGTTAGGAATGCGCCAAACAATTTTAAACTTTCAATTGATTGGCCAGGCATTTGTTTGCACTCCAACGGGCCTGAACCTCCATCTGATACACCGATAGCTGAGAGGGACGTATTCGGTAATGTACGTTATCCAAACATTACAAGTCAAGTGGCACGGAGCATCGTCTACTTGATCAGGGGTCCTCATAGTGATGCGTGGGTTTTTTTACTACTGCACTAGGGGGTCTGTCTTGAAGGAGTGTTACCTTCGGGATACATGTGTCTTTGCCGTGGTTGAGGACCTGAACAAGTGGATAGAGAGGTTTTCAACTAACTACCCCAACAAACCCATACAGGAGTATTTGAGAAAGTTCCCTTCCGATAAGTGCGCTAGCGAATCTGGTACAAAACATTTACACACTCCATTACCCATGGAAACATCAATAGAAGATATGGAAGATCATGAACCATCTCACAAGTGGCCTAGACCTTCTTCGTCTCACTCAAAAGGTAATAGTGAAGAAGAATTATTAATAAGTTCTTAGAGTGACGAATAGTTGTAAATGAATATAACATAAGGCATTTTTGTATATTTCATTTATATTTGTATAGAAAATAAATTCTCAAGGATTAATGAAGCTTTTAGTTCAAACATGGGTCACACATTAATAAGGTAAATAATATACCTTGATAATTATAAGGTCAGCTAACTATTATTTTGCAGATGTAATGAAACAGTTGAGAATATGGATTTTCAGCATTGCCATGAGGTAAAAGAGGGGTTTGATGAAAATTTCTTGTGCCACATGTCAGAATGACAAAGTTTATGCAGGAAATAGATAATAATGCAGCTCAAAACATCGTTACCATGGGGATCACTTCAATTTTTTCATCACCATTTTTATTGGCTTCAGTTCCGAAATTAATTTCTTCAGCACTTGCAATATCTGAATCTTGTAAGAATGATGTACAATTAAATGATAAAGGGATAGGCAACGAGATAGTGTCAACAGATAAATGTGAAAAGGAGCAAACAAGTGATTTGCAAAGTATTCAAGAGGCAACGCTACCCCGTGTTACTCATGGCCATATTGTGTTGTTGGATGTCAATGGTGTTCTGCTTCATCGACAAAGGCCCGAGGATAGGAAAAAAGAAATCAAACAAGGAGATTTCATTCCTTGTTATGGTAAATTTCGATATGATATTATTTTTCGTCCAGGGTTGAACCGTCTCTTTCAAAAGTTTAAGGAGATGGGTGCGCTCGTGGGGATTTGGTCATGCATGCAGATTCACAACTTGACACCGCTGTTGAATTTGCTTAAGAAACATTATAGTGTTACAGAAGAGGTGATTCGTAAAGATTGGATTTTTGACCAACGAGTATGTTATAAACCTCTCGAATTTTACAATATAAAAAAAGAAAGCAAGCCATACTTCTTCAAGAATGAAAGAATAATTGGGACTCATGGGGAGATCAGTCGCTTAAGGATAATGAAGAACGCACATATGTTAGTGGTAGAAGGCTATGCTCAACCAAAACATTGCTTGTATTCATCCAATCACTTTCGACCCATATTCTGATACCGATATCATGGATGAGCTAGTGAACTACTTGGATACGTGCCTCAGAAAGAAGAATCTCAAAAAACTTTTGTGAGCAATATCCACCGTATCAAACATTTCTTAAAGCTTTTCTTTCTCGTGATTTTGAATTTTATAAAATAAAGGATAACAACCGGGCGCTTTATAATATTATTCTTAAGGAACGTCAATTTTTAAATGAGCCTTTATGCAGACCTTTTCTTATCACATCTTATGTATTAACAAGGATGACAACTCCCAATTGCATTCGTAAGAGTGTTACGTGGTGGTAACAACATCAAGATATTGACCAAAATGATTTGATTAATCCGGAGAGTGATGATTTAGACAAAATAAGAAGATTCTTTTTATAATAGGAAGAAGTATTTTATAAAAAAATTAACATGTTGATAAAAAAATGATTTCATTTGTAATTATGTTTGATAGTATTTTTTAATTATTGTAAACTTATTTTTAGAATAATATGAATATTCTAAGATATTTTAGGAATAATCCTTACTAAGTAAGGTTATTGAAGGATTAATTTATTACTTAATTAATATTTAAGGCTTAATTACATATTAATTAAATAATTAATTAATAATTAAAACTTAAGTATTAATTAGTAATTTATTTTATATTCCCATTTTCACGTATCATGCCCACTTTAGTTACAACGTGCATACACTGGTAAATTCACATACACCCTTCTTTATCTTATAAAGAAATGGATGGAATTAAGTGTCCAAAGCTCATGTTTGTAATAGTGTAAAAAATTAGTATCATTTAATTTTAGAACCACCACAAATGTGAGCTTTGGACAATTTTATATGGTTTACTGGCTTTTACTCAAAATATTATGATAAGATTATAGAAATAAGTAAAAGGAGATAAAGAACTTATATATATTAATACACATGTACATTCACATATAGTGTGGGGCGGGATTAATTCCGCCACCCTTCTCCGTTTCAAAGAGAAGTGGGCGGGATTCATCTCGCCTACCATATTAAGAAGTAAGGAAGGTGTGGCGGGATTAATCCTGCCCACTTCTCTTTGAGATGAAGAAGGGTGGCGGGATTAATCCCGCCCCACACTCTTTAAGACATAAAGGGTGGCCTGCCGCCACCCCTTCCATGCCTGGTGGACGGGATTAATCTCGCTCACAACTCTCTCATATGAATAATGGTGGTGGGTGGGATTAAGCCCGCCTCACATCCTTTGAAACATAAAAGGTGGCTTTTATGTCTTAAAGAGTGTGGGGCGAGATTAATCCCGCCACCCTTCTTCATCTCAAAGAGAAGTGGGTGGGATTAATCCTATCCCACATTCTTTAAGACATAAAGGGTAACAACGCCCCATACTCTTTGAGACATAAAGGGTGGTAGGATTTATCCCGTCACCCTTTAGGCAGGGCATGGGTGGTGGGATTAATCCCGTTGCCCTTTAGGCAAGTCATGAGTGGTGGGATTAATCCCACCACCCTTTGGTTAATCCCGTGCACTAGTCAAATGCGCACACACACACACACACATATATATATATATACACATGAGTGTGTGAGAGATATATTAAAAAATTAAATTATACAGAGACACACTCATATGTATATATATATATGTATATGTATATCATATGTGTGCGTGTGTGTGCTAAATAAATTAAATTATACAGATTCATACACATATATATGTATATGTATATATAGTATGTGCATGTGTGTGCCATAGATAGATAAATCAATAAAATTATATTGATACACATATATATATATGTATATATGTATATATATATGTATATCTATATCATGTGTGTGCATGTGTGTGCTAAATAAATTAAATTATATAGCTATACACACATATTATATGTATGTATTATATATTATATATGTGTGTGTGTATATGTGTATTGTGTGTGTGCATGTGTGAGCTAAATAAATAAAATTATACAAACACACACACACAAGAGTGTGCATGTGTGTGCGAGAGATAAATAAATAAATAAAATTATACAGATACACACACACACGTATGTATATATATCTATATATATATGTATATATACAGGAGTGTGCATGTGTGTGCGAGAGATAAATAATAAATTATTTATCACACGCAGAAATATATGTATATGTATACACGAGTGTGCGTATGAGAGAGAGATTTCACTTATGTGAATGCACCTTCAAACCTTATTGCACCGCTGCGCCTTTTTGCATAGCCATGCCTAAGATCTATTGATCTATTGCACATTTCACCGCTGCCACGTATTTCTCCTCTACCGCCTTAAAACCCTAAGAATATACCTAAACCCTAAAGGAATAAAATATATATTAACTCATGTGTAGCAATACATACATACATACACATATAATATACATATAGACATACATATCACGTTACTATCATATTATGGATCATGCATGGTGTATATGTATGAGAGTGAAAGAGAGTGTTCAAAAATTAATTTTGCACACATTGCATACATTAGTATATACACACAGTGTCACACATGTATACTAGACATACATACATATTGCATGTGTGAATTCAATGTGTTATATACACACAGACTGCATATAGAACATGCGTTTAATATGATGTTTTCGATAAAGAAGCAACATATCTCCCAATGCAAGTATTTTATTATTAAATTTTAATATCTATATAAAAAAGTTTATTATTCGTATAAAAATACACAAGAAAACATGTATAAAAAATTGTTAATAATCATTCTACTGATTTGTCAATTATTTCAAAAACTTTATTTTTAAAAATGCAAATTAATGCTAGACCCTTAAACATTTGAGTATTTGTATTGTAATTAACTCATTGTGTGTGTATGTGTGTGCATATGTGTCTCTATAGGTACTTTTAATGCATATTGTGGGATGTTTTTAAGGGTGCATATAAAGTAGAGTGTGTGTAACTATAAATGTTTAATTTGGAATTTAAACCCTAAATCGTAAATACAAAGCTAGATGCTAAACGTTTGAACATTAATTTATATCGTGATCCACTCATTGACTTATGAATGTGTGTGCATATGTCTCTTTATAAATGCTTATAATGTGTGTGCATGTTTATATGTAAAATTTTGATTGTGTTTATATATGTGTGCAAAAGAAACATTGAATTAAAGTGAAAATAATATTAATATACACACTATGAACATATTTTAAATTATACATAATAATATATCATTTTATTTAATATATAGTCATATATGGTTTTAATAATATATATTGATTTAATATTGATAATAAGGTTTAACATTGGAATATTCTTGAAATAATAAGAAAATTATTGAGAAAATCCCATCAATATAAGCAAATGTTGAATAATTACTCAAATAATTAAGAATATTATATACTAATTTAATTGAGATAATCAGGTTTAATATTGGAATATTCTTGAAATATAAAGAAAATAATAAAGAATATCCCATTAATATAAAAAATGTAGATTAATTACTCGAATAATTAATAAAAATATTAATATACACACTATGAATATATTTTAAATGATACATAATAATATATCATTTTATCTATTGTATAAGTATATATATTTATAATATATACTTAATAATATATACTAGAATATTAAGAATGTAGAATAATTACTAAATTTTGTAAAATTAAACAGCTTGAATCACTTGCTAATGTTAAATACATTAAATGCAATTTATAAAATTATTGGAATTAAAGAGTATAAATGTCAGAGAGTCGGTTATTTATGTTAACTCATTTAAAATTTATTTTCTTTTAAAAAAAATTGAAATTCCGACATAAGTATTGTTAGTCTGATATGTAAATTTGAAAATGCTTTTAATTTTTTACTCAAATTCAGATCTGGTTCATTCTCTCGCAAGGGTTTTTTTTATTTCTGTAATTTTCTCTTTTTAGATCTTCTCTTTCCTTAATCAGGAGCGACATTAAATTGTGTGTTGAAAAGCACGATGCCCTCAGTGCTGTTTACAAGTAAGTATTATAAATAAATTTAGAAATACTTATAAAGATTCACTCTTTTACATTCTCTCTTAAAATTAGAATTTAGGGGTTTAAGAATTCATTAGGATTTCATTATAATCCGTTATAGATTTATCTCATTTACACATCTTTTTTACTTAAGATTCTCGATTAGCCGAGATCTTAAAGAGTTCTTGATGGAGTAGCAAGATTAATCCAGCGATTCCTTTTCCGCCTCCTAAAAGAGGCGGCAGGATTAATCCCGCCCACAACTCTCTAAAACAAGGAAGGGGTGGCGGGATTAATCCAGCCAATGCTTCTTCACCTTTTAGAAAGGGTGGCGGGATTAATCTCGCCCACCATTCTATTAGGCGAGAAGAGGTGGTGGGATTAATCCTGCCACCACTTGTATTAATTAAGCATGATAATCTATACTTATACATAATTATATATTATTACACATGCAGCACCCTTGATTCAATTTTTTTTGCATATTACATAAATAAATATCATAAATGACACAATTATTTATGTACAGGATAATATATTTAATACTGGAGATAAAGTATATCTTTTTTAGAACAACAAGATATTCACAATATAGCCCAAGGATCTTGTGTGTGCGTATGGGTGAACACCATTTGCAAGCATGTTGAGGTTCTTGGAATGGAATTTGAAGAGGGTTCTCTTGTATTGTGAAATGTGAATGAAGTCAAGGCTTATACAGAAAATGCAGAGTCACAAACAAATAGTAGTACGAGTTCACCAGATGATGGTTTGCTTATTATGATGGATGAAGTGATTCTCTTTCTTCATGAGATCGAGGTTGGGAAGGGCATCATCACAGCTGTAAATCTAATGGAAGTCATATCAGAAGAGAAACTAGGGGTCTACTTTGTGGGTGTAGTTGTGATAGAGGTTTCACCTAATAGCACATTGCATCCTGAATCCCTCGTGAGGTGGCAAACATCTGAATTAAGACGGCGAGATGGTTCAACATATCTAGGGTTGGATTTTAATTAAACCCATATTTGAAGAGGTTCCTTGCATTGATCCTATAGTAAGAAAAATGCAATTCATGGGTTGCAGATTTGCCCCTATAAGTTTAGGCAAGAGGGTCAAGATGGATCCTACATCTTTGGTAAGCGTTACTAGCTTTTTCACGATTGACTACTACAAGAAGTGTTGTCAAATGGCAGACTGGAATGAAATTACCCAATGTAGACATGCCTTTCGTATGCTCACCCAAAAGCAAAGGCATGAATTCGTATATGCTGCACTAACTGGGTGTATTGATGGAATGGCCTTGGACACAAGTTATCAGAGTACATCCATGGTATTTAATAAGGTGGCCATCTGCTTCAAGCTTGGTACACTATATACGGGATCCTAAAGACCACGTTCTATAGCCAGAGGGATAAGTGGCTAGATGGAGCGCACACCTCAGTACATAAGAACACTCGCCTGGTCAAAACCCACTCTCACTTTATGGCAGCCATAGAGATACTAAAAGCTTTTGTGGAAGAAAATGCAAACAGGATGCCTCACAAATGCCGTACCACAAATGCAAGGGTCGGGGAAAATCTCAGGGTTTTGCCTTCAATCTACACTCAATTGAAGCTATGTGAACATGTGAACAAGTGCCTTAGTTTGATGGGGTTCCAAACAATCTGCACTGGTACCTTCAACATATGGAATACTCATTTTAAGGATGTGGAGATTGCAAAACACTCTAGCTTTTCCAAGTGTGACACTTTTACATCATTGAAGGCTATAGAGGCTTGTGCAAAAACCTTAGTGGAGATCACTACCATTCAAAAGAAGATGGAGGCCCACATGATTGTACAACAAACTTGTCGGTCTCAGTACTATGCACACCGCATGCTTTTTGTGTCACGCCCATCAGAATACCTATGCTTGATCCACGACAAGATGGTGTCACGACCCGATACATGATGCATAATACATAATACGGGTTACATGATGCAGGATACAAGATATGGGTTACAGGATGTAGGATACATGATATGGGTTACAGGATATGCCTATAGGATATACTTATAGGATATGCCTGCAGGATATTCCTACAGGATATGCCTATAGGATATACTACAGGATATGCCTAGAGGATAAGGGTCACTATTTTTAACTTATGACCAGATTAGACTCATGACTATATTAGCTTGGAGTTGTGAGTATAAAAGCTCCGACCTAATTGTTGTACAATCAGTTACTACCAACACCAGTCTTTCTATGATCAATCTTGTCTTGTCTTGCTCCTTGCCTCCTACTCTTGTCTTGTTCCTGATTCCTAGTTCCTGTCCTGCTCCTTGTCATGCTTCTGAGTTAAGCTTTTTTGTTCTCGGAATCTTGCTCACTTCTTTGTTTTTGGATCGTGGCTTAACAATTTGATAGTAACTAATTTCATAGCTTTCTGATTTCTAGCTACTTTTTTTCCTTGATTCTTCTCCTTTGTTTTCCTCCTTTTTTCTTTTATAGATTATAGCCGATTTTGAGCAATTTCAACACGAGCACCAAATATTGTTTCATGAGTTGGCCACTTTGCGCCAAGTGGTCACAGATATGCAAGGTTCCACTAATGCGGCGCATGCAGCTGCTGATGCATCCTCCAAGGCTGCTGCGCATGCTCTCTCTTAAACATCCGTGGTTTCCTCTTCATTGAACACTTCTTCAGAGCCGAAGATCAGCATGTTGAAAAGTTCAATGGCAATCGTGCCGATTTCCAAGGGTTCTTGAATCAGATCAGGCTTTTGATTCGCATGCAACCACGCCGCTACTTAACTGATGCACAAAAGGTTGGCCTTTTGGCATCCCTACTAGTTGGATTTCCACGGGCTTGGGTTGCCCCTTTGATGGAGCGTGAGGATCCATTGATGGAAGACTTTGAAGGTTTCATGGCTGCCTTTGAAGCTTACTTTGGAGATCCCGATAAGTACCATTCCGCATGTACGAAAGCTCACACAAGGATCTCGACCAGCTTCTGTCTATGCATCCGAATTTTTGCAACTTTGCACAAACATTCCATGGGACGAGATTGCATTGATTGAACACTTCCGTTTTGGGTTGAGGGATGACGTGAAAGACCTTCTCCTTACGTTACCGAATGCACAAACATTAACGAAGATCATGCAACAGGCCATTCGCTGCGACAACCGCTTGTTCGAGCGTCATCAAGAAAAATCCCGTCAACAATTCCTGCAAACCAATCCTGCAGCTGTGGTACATACTCCTGCAACACCTTCTGGAGTAGTTTCTATGGAGGTTGAGAAATACAAGCGTGACTCACTTTCCGCTGCTGAGAAGCAACATCGCCACAGTGAGAATCTATGTTTGTATTGTGGTGAAGCAAGACACAAGGCGGTGAAATGTCCTATTAAAGTTAGAAAGTTCAAGACGCGTGAAGTTGAAGCTGAAGTTCAGTTGAAAAACTTCAATGTTCACTTCGTTTAAAAGCCACGAAGTTGGAGGTAGGTGCAGGCTCCATTGGTGCTGCTCATACCATTCCATCACTCAAGTTTTTTGTACACATTCATTTCAATAATCAAGAGCTCAAGGAGTTTGCCCTGTTAGACACTGGTGCAAATGCATGCTTCATGAATGACACTTTTGCAACTCAACATGGCATTCCGGTGGTGAAGTTGAAGCGTGCAGTTCCTGTAGAGGTGGCCGATGGTCATCTGATTGTTTCTGGTGCAGTTACCCATGCTATCAAACCTCTCTCTTGTAGTCATGGCGCATTCAACTGTTCAATTTCCTTCAACTTGATCAAGACTCGGTTGACCCCCATCATTTTGGGCATGCCACAGTTCGTTGTTGCAAATCCTTAGATCGATTAAAGGTCTAGGACGCTCACGTTTTCCTCTCTGGCAACCAAGATCAATTACGTTCTCTTGGTCCGACAAGGCGGAACATGCATTCACAACACTCAAGGACGCCTTCACGATAGCTCCGATTTTAACACATCCTGATCCTTCTCGTCCCTTCTTCATTGAAGCAGATGCCTCGGATTTTGTAGTAGGATCTGTTCTATCACAAGTTGGAGAAGACAAGTTGCTTCATCCTGTAGCTTTTCACTCTCGTAAGTTCATTTTGGCGGAGATCAATTACAAGATTCATGATAAGGAACTCAAGGCCATTGTGGATTTGTTCGAGGAGTGGCGGCATTTCCTGGAAAGTGCTGCGCATCCTGTACAAGTTCTTATGGATCACAAGAACCTGGAGTATTTTTAAATGGCTCGAGTTCTCAGTCGGCGACAGGCTAGGTGGGCGGAGTTCCTATCACGTTTTGATTTCGTCATCATTTACAGGCCTGGTTTTCGAAATGGCAAGGCGGATGCATTGTCTAGGCGCTTACATCACTACAAGTTCATCAGGCTCCAGCAAGTTCCACACTCTACAGGACATCCGTTTGCAGTTGGCTACAGACAACTTGGCAAGGAATGTATTTTCACACATTAGTCCTTACATCGCAAGTTCCTCTTCCTCCAGTTCCCGTATAGACTACAAGTTGTTTGCTATATAGGACAGACTCCTGTACTGGGAAGGTCTCCTGTACATTCCTGTTGGTGTTTGCAGGACTCGTGTGGTACAGGATTGTCATGATACCCCGGCTACAAGACATTTTGGTGTGGCCAAGACAGTTGAGTTGGTGACTCGCAACTATTGGTGGCCTGGGTTGCAAGGTTTTGTGAACAAATTTGTACGGAGTTGTGACACTTGCAATAGGTCGAAGATGCCTCGTCACACGCCCTTTGGTCTTCTTCGTCCTCTTTCTGTTCCTTCTGCTCCTTGGATATCCATTTCTATGGATTTCCTCATAGATCTTCCTTCTTCTCGTGGATTTGATGTAGTTCTTGTGGTGGTTGACCGTTTCACCAAACATGCTCATTTCTTACCATGTCACAAGACAACCACTGAGTTGGTGATCCGCGAAGTATTCCGACACCATGGTCTTCCTGAGAGCATTGTTTCTAATCAAGGCCCACAATTCATGTCCACGTTTTGGCGAAAACTTCTCCGGAGTCTATAGATTAAAGCGGACCTTTCTTCAAGATACCATCCATAAACTGATGGGCAGTCAGAACGCATGATTTAGACCTTGGAGCAATATCTTCGCTGCTTCATCAGTTACCAACAGGACAACTGATTGGACCTTCTTCCAATGGCGGAGTTTGCCTACAACAACTCTGTTCACGCATCTACAGGCCAGACACCTTTCTTTGCTCTTACAGGCTACCATCCACGTTTTGACTTTGCTCCTCCTGCTTCTCCTTCTTCCACTCCTACAATACAGAATCATCTTCAGCATCTTCGTCAGGTATATGAGGATCTCCATGTTCATCTTCAGCATGCAAAAAATGGTACAAGCGTCACATTAATGCTCATCATTAACCGGCACATGCATACAAGATTGGTGATCTCATGTGACTTCTTCGTCGGTATATTCGCACCAACATGCCTTCTTCTAAGTTGGATTTTCAATGATTGGGCCTTTACAGGATTGCGGCTGAGGTCAATCCTGTAGCTTTCCGACTCGAGTTATCATCTATGGTGAAACTTCATCCTGTATTTCACACCTCTTTGTTAGAGCCGTATCATCATTCTTCTCTTCCTGATCATGCTTCTTCTCCTCCCCTCCTGTGGTTATTGACGGTGAACCTGAGTACAAAGTTGCAGTCATCCTTAATTCTCGTCTTAATCGCCGCCAACTTTAATACTTGGTGGATTGGAAAGGTTATTTGCCTACCGATCGCACTTAGGAACCTGCATCCAACTTACTCCATGCTTCTTCCAAAGTTACTGCTTTCCATCGGCATTATCCTGCTAAACCAAGTCTCAAGACTCGTGGAACTCGTCCTTAGGGAGGAGGTGCTATCACGACTCGATACAGAATGTAGGATATAGGATACAGGTTATAGGATGCAGGATACATGATACGGGTTACAGGATATGCGTATAGGATATACCTACAGGATATGCCTGCAGGATATTCCTACAAGATATGCTTATAGGATATACCTACAGGATATGCTTGCAAGATATTCCTATAGGATATGCCTATAGGATATTCCTACAGGATATGCCTATAGAATATACCTACAGGATATGCCTGCAGGATATTCTTATAGGATATACCTACAGGATATTCCTATAAGATATATATAGGATATGCCTAGAGGATAAGGGTCACTATTTTTAGCTCATGACCAGATTAGACTCATGACCAGATTAGCTTGGAGTTGTGAGTATAAAAGCTCTGACCTAATTGTTGTACAATCATTTATTATCAACACCAGTCTTTCTATGATCAATCTTGTATTGTCTTGCTCCTTACCTCTTGCTCTTGTCTTGTTCCTGGTTCCTAGTTCATGTCATGCTCCTTG
Organism: Selaginella tamariscina; assembly: GCA_003024785.1. NCBI lineage: Eukaryota > Viridiplantae > Streptophyta > Lycopodiopsida > Selaginellales > Selaginellaceae > Selaginella > Selaginella tamariscina. The sequence continues at coordinate 146,967 of PUQB01000219.1, read as the reverse complement.
TCTTGTTCCTTGTCCTGCTTTTGAGTCAAGCTTCCTTATTTTCGAAATCCTGCTCACTTCCTTATTCTTGAATCGTGGCTTAACAGATGGATCATTCAAAGACCAGCATTCCAAAGCTCTTTGCAACACCAAAGTGCCTTGGAAATGTCATGAAACTTCCGATTTCATTGACTAGTGTGTTAACACATGGACACGGTTGTGAATCATATGGACACTTTTCACTTCCACATTGGTCTAGCACTCCAATTTCACTATTGGGTCATTGGCCATGTGTTTCAGAAACCTTGAAGCCCACTCATAAACAAGTCCTATGAGTGATCTCAAAGTGAAGAAACAACACCTTCAATCTTTACATAATGCTCTCATGAACACATCTGCACTTGAGGCTACTTGGGAATATGAGAGGCATTGCCAGTAGCCTGCACAAAAAATAAATGACTTTGTTGAGAGTTCTGGTTCAATGGAGGGATATAGCTCATAGTGTACATGTGTCCTCAACATCAAATAAGTTCTTCGTCATTTGCTTTTACAGATGGATAATTGTGCATGGAGAACAAAAAAAGGTAAATTATTTAGTTAAGGGTTTCTCAAACTCATACTTACTTTTATTTTCTAGATATGTACTAGCATACTTCTATGCTTGTTGCCAAAGGTGTATTTGAGACAATCATGCTCAATTTCCTTATGGTTGTTCACACTCATATATTGATGCGTTCTTCAGCAAGGTCTCCAATTACAAAAAGGAACAAGTGCACTTACCTTACCGCATATGGTGATCTTTTTGAAAATTGAATCTCCAAAAAAAGTTGTGCTTTGCTTGACTGAGGTGCCAGACTTCAAAAAGTTTCTCAAGGAGTATATGATTTTTAACTAATCACCTTGTGCCGCTACAATTCTTTTTCTCCATACGAGATGGTATACTATTATGTAGTACAAGTTACGGCCATCAGAGCAGGAGTGGTTACCGAAAGAGGGTTAATGCTCTTCAAGATGGAAAGCCACTTCTTCCAGAAGGACAACAACCCTATTCCATTGAGTGCCCAGCTCAAGGAAAAGAGGTTATTATTGATATCAAAAAATATGTGGCATGGGTTCAAAATCGATGCCAAAGAATTTGATAAGGTTACTCAGAACTATATAAGCATGTGGTCGACTATTGGGAGACTGTTGTTCGAGAGTTAGAAGGGCCTACTGTCACAAGTACAGAATTGCAACACCCTTTTTGGCCTAAAACAAGGTGGCGAAGGAGATTGAAATGAACATAGCACAGACAACATAGAAGTTAGTAACAAACCCCACACTTTGTTGACAAAGGAACCAAAAACCTAAAGCATACTTTGATTGTTGCAAGGATCTTCAAAAACTAATGATGGTTCTCATTACTCCAGATGTGTCATATAAAGCCTATTTGGATGGTCAAATTATCGACACACCTGAAGTTACAAAAAAATAGTAAGGTTGCATGGTTCAAACCACAAAAAAGGCGACACGAAAGAGAGCGAAAGATATAATGGATGCCTAGAGAAAACATGGTCTCCCAATCAAAAAGACCCAGCATGTTTTATAAATGTTAAATCCATTCGATATGGGTGGATGTCAAGAAGCGTTGAATAAAGTCACGATTAACAAAACTAAAAAGTATGTTTTCTGAAGCTTAAAGCAATTACAAAATTATAAATAATATATTTAATATTCATAATTATTATAAACTCTTTAATAATAGTACCAAATTGTTTACTTAACTATATAAATTTAAAAAGATATGGAAGATTGACTATATTATAGGATTTTGTATATTATATATATATTATACTACAAATTTTTAATTAATAATGTTATATTTAAATATTAATATTTTAATAACAACATCAATATTTATATAATGTACCTCTTATGCTCTTTTAATTTTATATTAGGCAACAATTTAAATATATATATTATATAATTTAATACCTTCTACTTTTATAATGTTATTAATTTTTAATTGATGAATGATATAACAAAAATATAATGTTTTAAAGAGTATTCTGTCTTTAAACATATATTGTAAAGAATATTCTTTTTTAAACATAATATTATTCTAAAAATTTTTTATTTTAATATTAGAAAATGTTAATTAAATAATTAAATTGCTAACTATTAAGAAATGAAAGTATAAATATTCTCATTTTAGTTACAATTGCTTTTAGGGCTACTTTCAAATAACATCAATCTTTACATAACAGACACACGCACTAGGGAATTGTATGTATAACATATATATTCTTTTAAATTAATTCATACATAATATATATACATTATCCCCTTGTTTATAAAAAATTTAGATTTCATATAATAATTCGCTTGTAAATGTCAATTTATTTCAGTTGATACTTCAATATAAATTATACGCAATATATTGTAAATATATACAGATTTCTCCATAGATATTTTATTTAGTTTTTTATTTCTTTTCTTTATTATAAAGTTATGAAGCTCAGTTCGTCAGAGCTTTGGTATATTAATAACTTTACATGTATAAAGAAATTTAAAATTTTTCTTCAAAGTATTTTTGTGTAAAAATGATTTAGTATATCTAACTTTCAAAAAATATAAACTTTAACGGAAAATATATTTAAAGAATATCTAAGTTCATTTTCCCCCCCCAAATTTCGTTTATCCGTGTTATGTTTCAATGTTTATACCAGTAGAAATCAATGAAATACACAGTAATCGAAAAATGTTACATAATGATAATTAAACTAGATTAATAATAAAGTAAATTAGTAATTAAACATTTATGTAACATCTTTCGACTACAGCATATTTCACTCGTAGAAATACATATATATCTCTTTTTTCTTTATTCAAAAATATGGGAAGTATTAAATAAAATCAAAATCAACTGAGTTGTCCATTTTAGTTAACACAAAATTTATTAAATATAATCAAAATGTTCATCCATTATAATAAAACAAAATTAAAATTTATATTTTCGATCGCATGGTTTGCAGATGTGTCCGATGTGAAGCATCATATACTCTTATTCACAAAATAAAAAAGAAATAGCAAAAATTATGTGAAAATACGTATATAGCTTTGAAAAATATGTATAGCTATAAATTTTACACAATTTAAATATATTAGTTACATATTAGTTAGTTAACTAATATATTTAACTAGTTATTAATTTTAATATATTAGTTACATATTAGTCCCTTTTGTATGCTACTCTTACCTAAATTAGATTACTAGATATGTTGTATAGTGAAGATACAACCAATATAATAAATATTTTTCTTATAATTTTGTTAGCCTAAATTAGTGATACATTCAAGTAAAATAAATTACTTATAAATTTAATGTTTTACAAATTAGTTTTTAATATAATTATAATATATTTTACTTTGTATATCGTTACATGTTTACCTTTCAAGAAAATTTTATATTTGTTTAAATATCCTTATTCAACTTTCAAAACAGATTTAAAAAATTTAAAAACTTTAGTAATAACAATTACATTTTAAACCAAATAAAACGATGTAAACTTGAATTAAGATGAAATTTACCTGTATTGTTTACATTTGAGAATCTCTCTCACGCACACACACTGGATTATCTTTTTTTAGCTTATATATATATATATATATATATATAACATAACAGGTGCTACATATATGTATGTATTTATATCTATCATTATACACACAATATAGCTTTACACACACACACATGTATATATATAGCCATAATACATTAGTAAAAATGAGAATTAATCATACATGTAATGTGAAACAAGCACATGAATTTATTTTACATCTTTCCAGTATTGCATGATTTTACTCAACTCAACTGTTCATCTAGAAACACATTTCTTCAAGACAAAACAAAGATTTGTACCATGAGCTTATTAGAACAGCCTCAACTATACATTTTTTATAAACTTTATATATATTTTCTCTAAATTATTTTGAAATTTCTTTAATAAAAATTTATATAAATTAGTAAAATTTATCTTTTTAAATGAATCTTAACGTTACAAAATTTAAGTTCCTCATTTTGCCTTTATGCTTATGTTTAGTTCAATTCAAACATTTTCCGGAAAGCATAGACAAACCGAAAATTCTAGACGATGCCTGAGCGCGAAATTCTAGACGATGAGGTGGCGCTCGCCCGGCCTGAGCGCGATTTAAGCGGAGATTTGGCCGGCATAGATAAACGTTCACACCGGGATATCCTCCCGGTGTTGACGGCCGGTTGAGCAGTCCGACGATCCCTTTTTTGTTTTTTTTTTTTTTCTAATGCTTGTTTATATATAATTGATAATATTTTAATTTTTAAATTTGCTTATTTTTTTCGTTCACTTGTTTATATATAAATTTAGTTACACTTGTTTATAATATAATTGTTACATGTGTATACTTGTACAAATATTTTATTTTTTAAATGCTTATTAATTTATTTAAAATAAAAAATTAATTTAAACAAATCTAATTCATATTTAATAACATATTCACTAACAGAACTTTTGCATGTATACACATAAGGTGCACACAAGCACCTACATATTAAAATAAATAAGTAATTGACACCGTATTATATGTAAATGCCTGAGATGTCATATATATGTAAATAAATATATAATACATGCACTTACATATTTATTTATATTAATGTGTAAGTGATCGTGTTCATGTTTTTAGTCAGTTTAACAATTTTCCCTTTGAAATTATCATAAATTAATTCTGATCAGTTTACGAATTTTTATTCAAAGTTTACAAACCTTTATATTAAATTATTTTCTATATAATATTATATAAAAGAAATCCTGTTGAAGTACAGTCGCTTGAAATTTCAAAAAATTTAAGGGAAAAAGAGATATAAACGTTTATAAAATCCCCTTTATAGTCGAGGCTCTTATTGTACAGATCTCTGGTTTTTATGTGTTTCTAGGTAAGCATTAATCATCATTCAGTTGAGCAAAATCATGCAATACTGGAGAGATTTTATAATAAATTCATAAGCTTGTGTCACATATTTATATATACATATATTAATGTATTATGGCTATGTGTGTGTGTAAAAACTAAATTGTGTGTATGTGTATATGTGCTGTAACTGTTATGTTATGTATGTAGTATGTATTATATACAAGGGATGGTTATCATCTGTATATCTATATGTATATATACATGTATTGCGCATTATGAATATGAAGATTGTATGTTTTACACATTGTAAAAAGGCAATAAAGTATAGAAGTAACCTTGTTCATAAACACATTAATAATGCTGGGTATGTTGTAATTTAAAACTTTATTATCAAATTGTTCACAGTATATGTTCTGCTTCTAACTGATATATTTGAATTGTGCGAAATTTATATCTATATACATATCATAAAACTTATATATATATATTAATATTACACTGAATACTTTTATTAGTTATATATTCAATTACACAACACGTTTATACACGTATGAATATGTATATGTTTATTGCCTGTGTATGACCAATAGAATCCGTACACAAGAGTATCCACAGTATTCCATTTCATCTTGGAATCTTTTAGTGGGTTGGCAGCAGTAACAATTTATTGAAAGTAGTGTTTTAATAAGTATTTAATAAATTATTAACCTAAATATTTCGATTATACAATATTAGACTCTTTTATAAAAAAAATTAATTAAAAATTATAATTCTTTAAAACTAACAGTCATTGAGTTTATACGAGGATATTTGCATGAATATTCGTGGTCTGAGACTTGGCTTTTGTTAAACTGCGTCGATACGTCGACACAACATGTACAATTAATTTTGCTTATTACGGATAAAATATGTCAATCAAACTTATTATAATTAAATTCACAGGAATCGAAAAGACACGATATCTATGCAATACTAGTAGTATAAATAAAATATACATACATATGGTAATTATAATTTAAAAGATTAATTAAATATAAGCAGACGTTTGACCTCAGATCAGTTAATGTATAAATGATCTTATATATTGTCTATATGTATATACACATGAAAAAGTTGTATTACAAGGCCAAAGCCTTATATTAGAATATATTAAGATAGTGTATATATATAACATACTGTATATACGCGTGTGTATATACACACATGCGTAGTGACACATGGGTGGTGATCTGGCTCCCATGTGTTAGTGCCATGTGTCGCATGTGTGCCATGTGGTAGAGGGTCTCCTGTATATAAGCAAGGTTTTTGTAGTTGAATACATCTGACATTTCTGAATATATATCTTTGATACAAGCCCCTCAGGTATTATGCCGACTTAATTTTAAATAGTGGCAAGATGCTCAAAAACATGAACCATGGACGAGGCAATTACGCGATGCGTTTGCAAATCCGTCTTCCGAACCTCGGTTTCGACAATATCATGCTCAGTTTCGACTTCAGGATGGTTTATTGTATTTTATTGGGACAAATCCAGAGGACAGATGGCGTTTGGCTGTACCCTCTACATATGTTCCACACCTTCTTCGAGCATATCATGATTCACCTATTGTTGGAGGTCATCTTGGTCACCAACGAGTGTTGGAGAAGCTGCTGCCGATCATTTTTTGGCCAGCATGCGTGGTGATGTGATCAGGTATATTCAAAGCTGTCCCACTTGTCAAACTCGGAATTCCTCTACGACTCGGGCCATGGGGTGTTGGAATCCATCAATGTCTCTCGCCCTTTTGAGTTAATTGCAGTGGATTTAATGGGACCTTTTCCACGTTCTTCTCACGGTAACCAGTACATCATTGTTGTATCCGATTATTTAACTCGATGGGTGGAGGTTGGTGCTCTTCCAGATGCAACTGCCATGTCAACAGCTTTGTTTCTGTTCGATAATGTGGTTTTGCAGCATTCTTGTCCAGAGCGGATGTTATCAGACAATGGCCCCGCTTTCATTGCAGAGGTATTCCGAGTGTTGTGTGAGAGGTTAGGGGTAAAACATTCATTTGCCTCTCCGTATCATCCACAAACTGATGGTTTGGTGGAGCGATTGAATCGGACCTTCAAGGGTATGATCTCGAAGTATGTGAACTTCAATCACACGGACTGGGATTGGTATTTGCGATGTTTGAGATTTGCTTATGTAACAGGCATTCAGAGTTCGATTGGTATCTCTCCATTCAAGGCATTGTATGGATATGATCCTAAGTTGCCTAGTGAATTGGGGTTATCATCGAATCTGCCACGTGCCGAGGATGCAAAGATGTGGGCTCGACATTTGGATGCTGTTTTGCCTCTTCTGCGTGCAGAGTCTGCTGAACATCTTGGTCGAGCTCAAATGCGGCAATCTTCTTACAATGCACGACATCAAATTCCACCAGATTTTGCTGACGGTGACTTAGTCCTGGTACGTTTTCCCAAGCTGACTGCACCTGGGCTTGCAACTGGTTTATTACATAAGTGGCTTGGTCCCTACCGAGTACTCCGAAAGGTTGGTCCTCAGGTATATCAAGTAAGTTGGTGGGATCTCATGAGGTTGAGATAGTTCACGTGGTTCGAATGAAACGGTTTGTCGTTCGAGACTCGTTGAGTACATTTGGTCATACCTTAGATGGCCCAGCTCACACGGATCCAGGACCATCAGATCCATCACCATCTACACAGCCGCAGAGGGAGGATAATGTAAGATACTATATATATATAACATACTGTATATACGCATGTGTATATACACACATGTGTAGTGACACATGGGTGGTGATCTGGCTCCCATGTGTCAGTGCCACGTGTCACATGTGTGCCACATGGCATAGGGTCTCCTGTATATAAGTAAGGTTTTTGTAGCTGAATACATCTAACATTCTGAATATATACTGCTCTTTCAATATTACACTTGTTTTAAATTAATTTTTTTAATTTAAATAATATTTAAGAATAATAATATTTGTATAAACACAAAATATACACATGTAAACAAGTGTTAAAAACGAGAAAAACATCCAAGCTGAGAAATGCTTCAATTCAATGCCCAATTGGGAATCCAAGCTGAGAAATTCATTCAATGCCGGAGACAAACGCAGTCTCGTCAAACACAATCGTTACTGCATTTACCCATCAGGGGCATCTGCAGATAGCATTAGAAACCTTTCATAAAATGCCAATATGAACACCTATCTCCTCTAAGCTACTTGCAGAGAGTCACTATATAACCAAAGCTAGATATATCTTTCAGAGTCTCCCGAGAGAAGGATGCACTCGCGTGGACCGCAATGGTCCAGGCGTACTCCGAGCTGGGGTAGCTGGAGGAATGCAGTAGACTCTTCGAGGAATCTTCTGTGAGGGATGCAGTCTCTTGGGGCATGTGTAGTATGTGCCACATATTCCACAAGATGCCACAGTGGAACACAAGTGTGTGCAACGCTGTTGTCTTCGTGTCTGGTGCAAGCTACAGGAGATTTGTGTTTGATATGATGCACCAAACGTGGTCTGGTGGGAAGGGAGGCATACTCGTGCAGACACCTCAAGGAGGCAGAGAAGGCATATTCCTTGGCACCAGCAAGGAACCTTGTTGTGATGGAGACAATCATGGTCTCTGCATATGCAACGTTCGACTCGCTCCTGAAAGGAATATACTTACGTGGAATGCACTCCTCTCCGAATACTCCCACAACGGGGAGACCGCGAGACTTACCAGGGCTTCCTTTATATGAACCTCGAGGGCGTAACGCTGGCCCATGCAAGTGGTGTTGCATAGCCTAGGTCACAAGAGACTCGTCCCAAGGAGAGGCAGGTCTTTCTCTCAATGGGAGTGAGACTACTGTGTGTTTCCTACGCTTGAATACTACAACTGTATGGTGGATGCTTTATGTTGTGCCAGGCAGTTTTTAGAAGCTCAGGAGCTCATTGAGACAATGCCAGTTACTGCAAATCATGTAACTAAAACCATCCTATGGAAGTGGAGAGATGTTAATTAAGTAGTTGATAAATATAGATGAAGATAATAACATTAATTAAAGATTTATTATCTATTTAATGGACTTATTATAAAATAAAGATGTATATTTTAATATGAATATACATACTCAATAATGATTGAAAATAGACAATATTTTGACTCTTAATATAATATCTTTACTTCTTAAAACATTTTAATAAAAATAATTACGATTACTATTATAATAACAATTTTTTATTATATAATATTTAAAAATAAATTTTTTAAGTATTAAACATTAAAAAGGAAAATAAGTTAAAGTTAATACATTTTTAAGAATGAGGTGAGATAATGAGAAAGTTCATGATTTTAACAATTAGTTTTAACTAGTTTGATATTATGTTTTGGTTCTAGCTTTTAAAAATTGTTTCTTTTTAAAATATCTTTTACAAATTATGCATAGCAATTCTCAATGTATATATAAATACACACACACAATGTATATATAATATATATATATTATATACACACGTTGTCAAGATAAGCTTACACGTTGAAATGTTAATCTTATTAATGAAACTAGAAATTGATCATGATTGTGGATGTCAAACTACTATACTCAGTATATATGTGTGTGTATTATTGTTTTAGAACTTTCGTAAACAAAGTTTAAAAAAGAATATAGAAGTTATATGTTCTCTACCAAATTATTTTATACAATATTTAATAAAAGCATTCAAAAATAATATTATAAAATTGCAATGCATTTTGATTACATTGTAAATAATAGATCTACGAATCAATCCTTCTCGTGATTTGATTAGAAGAAAATGATTCAGTTATATATATGTGTGTGTGTAGATACATATTTGTATGTGCAATATATCTTCAAGGGACTTAAAAGCAGCTTTCTGTTTAATAATGATGTTATAAAACTTATATTCATATTAATGATATACATATATATACATCCTGTAAAACACTTTATTCTTAATTAAAATGGATTATATTTTAGTATATTTTGTTTGTTAATAAACTATATTACACATATATCATGTATTATGGCTAAATATACATAGATTGTATTACATGTACATATGTGTGTGTGTGTGTGTGTGTACACACACACACACACACACAAATAGATAGATATGTATATGTGTGTGTGTATAGAACTATATTCATATATGTGCTGAAACTGTTATGTTATGTATGTATGGATATATAAGGAATGGTTATCACCTGTATATGTCTATAAGCTAAAAACATTCCAATGTGTGTGCACGTGTGTGTGAGAGAGAGAAACATTCTCCAAATGTAAACAATATGATAGATAAATTTTACTTAGATTCATGTTTACATCTTTTTATTTGGTTTCAATGTTTTTATTATTACTAAAGTTTTTTAAATTTTGATCTGTTTTGTTTTGAAGTGTGTGAAAATTGAATAAAGGATATTTAAATAAATATAAAATTTTCTTGAAAGGTAAAAATGTATTAATTTTATATTATCAGCAAGAGAAGATTTACAAGGTAAAATATAAAAATTAAAATTTTAAAACATTAATTTCGTAGTTCATAATTTACTTAAATATATCACTAATTTAGTAGCCTTCGTAAATTTTAAATAAATAAATCAATTTAAATAATCATTATATTGGTTGTATTTTCACTATACAGCATAACATACAAAAAGGGAAAATAAAATACAAGTTAAAATATTTAATCTGAATATTGGTTGTATTTTCACTATACATCATAACATACAAAAAGGGAAAATAAAATACAAGTTAAAATATTTAATTTGAATAAAATTATTTAATATTACCAATGTTTCATTTCTTCAGGAAAAAAAGCATACTTTTAACTTCAGATTCTTTGATGTTTATATTTTTAGATATCTTATTTTATATAATTTAAAATTTGAACGATACAATAATTAATTCTATATATTTGAATTGTGTAAAATCTATAGCGATATAACACACAAAGACCGTTTCTATAGATAAAAGTTTATTAATTCTTAAAAAATTAGAAAATAAACTCCAATAGGTTTACTGTAGTACTGTGTATACGATACGTCATAGATGTATTTGTGTCTCTATGTATTCTACGGGGCGTGTGTGTGAAAGAGAGAGCAAGTACATGCATGTGCGTGTGTATCTGTATATGTTTGTGTTTGAGAGAGAAGGTAAAAGGGTAGCAACTAATTATAACATTAATATGACTGTTTATTCTGATATATATATATATATATATATATATATATATATATATATATCACCAATATATATTTTATATATGAATATTCAAATACATGTTTTTTCATGCTTTTTAGTATTTACCAATAATTAAGTTTTACTAATATAAGGTTCCCAAACAAAATGCCACATATATAACTTTATGTGTGTGTGTGTGTGTACTTTTTATATGTATATATACACTTGTGATATGTGCTTGTGTGTGTGCGTGCGCTGTGCATAATATATGCTACGAAACTAATAATTTACGATTTGCTTAATCCATTCTTAAATGGTAATATATTGATAAAATTTAAATTTTCCAACCAAATACAAAAATATATTATCTTTATATTATGTTTGTTCTTAAAATTTAAAAAATATACAATTTATATATTAATAGATTAATGTTTTTATACTTACACAGATTTCTGTTTTGTTATCAGTATGCACGTTACCGAACGAACTTAAAATGTTCATATCTATGAATTTTCTTTCTAGAATGAGTTTGAATTAATCAAAATTATTATTTAAGTGTATATCTATTAAGTTTTTATTTACATACATGAGGCCATGTATGGAGGAAACAAGTTGGGGATAGAAAAAGAAAAATAAATACAAACAATTTAATAATTTATTTTTGAAATAGTAAGCAAGTTCCATATTGTGTCTTGTTTTCATTAATAAAGTACAGTATCATTTACAGAAACTAATTAACCTGATAAAAGAACCTATTTATTTAAATACTTAAATATTATATAATAATAACCAATTAATCAAATAGTACACATTGTCGATGATCAACTAATTATAGATACATACCTGTACACACTAGCATAAAAACCTGCATATATTCTTCACAAGATAGAATAAGAAAATATGTATATAGCTTCCAAAAGATGTATATAAACTTAAAATGTATATAGCTATGAATTTTACACAATTCAAATATATCAATTAGAAGCATAACGTATAATATAACATTTAAGTTACAACATAAATTAAATGTGTTCATGAATAGGGTTAATGTTTAAAAAATTTAAAGTTGGTAGAAGAAACAGCTGAGTATGTATAGTTATATTTACTCAATTGTATATAATTCTGGTGGGCCTTGAACCCACGACACACACGCTACATAACACGAATATACTACTGTACTTTCGCTTACAAGTATATCTATGTATGTATGTACGTATATTACTTTTATCACTCCCACAAACAAGAGATCTCTCTCTCTCTCACACACACACAGGATTATACACATATGCACATACAGTTGAAAACCATCCCTTATATATACATACATACTACATACATAACATAAAAGTTACAGCACACACACACACACAACACACATATAATACAATCTATGTATATATAGTCATAATACATTAATATATGTATATATAAATATGTGAAACAAGCCCATGAATTTATTTTAGAATCTCCAAAAATGATTAATGCTTATAAAACTGTTTATAAAAGAGTCTACTTGAACATCTTTTATTAGATTATAAAGAATTTAAATATTTTTTATTAGCATTCATATTAAAAGATTAATATATATAGCTGAAGTATTTAATATAAAGTTCTGGGATTAAAATCATAATGTTGAGTAACTACTGGTCAGAACTAATTTATAATAATTTAAAGGGAAAATTATTAGACTGATAAGGTATAGAAATACCCAAATTAACCATGAGTCAAATTTATATTAATTAACTTAAATAAACACACAAACTTACTGATAAAATTGTTTGGTTATATATATTAGATATTATTTATTATTATATACCCAATATATATGTGTGTATGTATATGTATGTTATATATATATATATATAACATTGCATGTGTGTGTTATTAAGCTAATTAATGATAAATTTGACTCAAAGGACATTTTCAAAAAACTACCTATATATATAAAACTCAGTTAACCTGATTCCTTTCTATGTTTTTGAATTTATCTAAATTTTATATTAAATTTAATTTTATTGAAATTTAAGTTCAAATTTAATTTTGTAAAAGCTGTATTTTAAATTTTGAATTTAAATATTAAATTAAATTAAATCAAAACTTTGAAAATATTATAGATAATAAATTTTGAATTTTGTTAAATATAAACGCGCGCGCACACACACACAGGCACACATATATTGTTGGATTCGCTGTAGCAGATTATACTAGTTTTATATAATTTTGATTGTCGAGGTAGGTGCCGTAGGTCTGAAAATGCCCAAATCAACAATATACCATTTATTATTATAGTTTTATCTAATTTAAAGACTTTAATTTATGTTCTTAAATTTATTTACATTTATTATTTAAATTTGAAAATTTAGGTTCAAGTATTTATAAAAGCTGTATTTTTAAATTTTGAGTTTAAATAAATTAAATCCAAGTTTTAAAAAATAATCTTAGATAAGAAATCTTAAATTTTGTTAAACAGTCAAATTCTAATATACTGTATATATGTATCTATATATATATATAACATGATTACAGATATCACATATCCTAAGTAGCATTGAGTCTGTCATGTGTTATAAGCGTGACTTGTGTCTTTTTCAATTACGTGTATACATGTCTACGTACATTTATGTCTCTCTGTCTTTAATGAAAAACATTCTATACTAAATTATAAATGTAAACATGTTAGCAAATTAATAACTATATATAAAATGTCAATAAACATTGAGAATTAATCGACCTATTTGTATGTGTGTGAAACAAGCACATGAATTTTCTTCAAGCAAAGGTAAGAATAATATTAAGCTATAAATTATTATTTTATGAAGGTTTATATTTTTATTTTATTTTTAAATCATTTTCTGTAATTTATCTATACAAATTAGTAAATATTGATCTGAGTAAATGAATTCATTATGTTTTATCATAGTAACTAAACTTTAAAGAATTTAAATTCCTCATTTTGCCTCGGCAGATACTAGTATTCTTTAATATGAATTATATCAAAACGATATATATAATAAGTTGGGTAATATAATCACGACCGAGGATTTGGTCTCCGAAACCCGGACGACAAACCCGGCCTGAGCGCATGATTAAGAGGACGGTCCAGATCTCTCCGAAGTTCCTGAGCGTCATTAAGAGGGCGGTCCAATCTCTCTAGAAGTTCTGCCGGTTGAATTTTTAAAGTTTATTAACTTTTAATGCTAAATAGTAATTTTCACTATGGTTATACTCGTGTATAGTGGTATACTTAACTTAGTGATATACATGCAATGTTATATATATAGAGACACACACACATACACATCATTTATTGGATATATAATGGTAAATAGTAGACTATAATATATAACCAAACAATATTACGAGTAGGTTTGTGTGTGTTATTAAATTGATTAATGCTAAATTTAAATTTGACTTAAGATAAATTTGAATATTTTTAAAGTATAGACAACCACTATAATATTAAAGGTAATTTGGGTTAAGGTTCAGTTTGCTAATTTTCCTTATTAAAATTATTTATCTAATTGTGAAGTCTATCCATACATAAATACACAAATACATATATATATAATAATTTATCCGTTCTTCGCAATATTTATATATGTTATAACGTAGAAGTAAGGGGTACAACAACGAATTATAAAATCAATAATTAAGAAATAATTGTAAAAATATACTTTTATACATCTTTAAATCGCTAAAAGATAAAGCAAGGAAATAATAATTTTTTTTATAACGACGAAAGAATACAATTGTGCTTGTAAAATTACATAGTATATATATATTTTAAAAGTGAGTTAATCATTATTAAATATCATATTGTAAAATTTAACTACCTTTATAAAAATACATTAATAACAATATAAATTTTTAAACTTCATAAGCAAGTTTGTTGAATGTGCATGTTTTAAAAGTAGTTTGAATTATATACCATAATTTATAATGTTTATATGTTTATATGTTTTTTTGAACTGTATGGCATAATTTATATATTTATAAATATATACATCTATATATGATTAAATATTTTAATTTGGTATGATTATTATATTTTTATATTGAGTATATTGCATATGTATATTGACATTAAAGCTTGAAGTGGTGGAGTTTAACATACACACATTAATATATTTAAGAAATACTGGATTAAGATGAGAAATAAAACACGCATACATGTCAAGTAAAATATAAATCATATAATTAAGTCTAGTTAATTATATACTTTTAGTAGTGTTTTATATTGTGTATGTGATTATTTCTTTAGTTTATGACATTTAGAATGTTTACTAATTTATTATAGTCATGTCTCCGCCATATATGTGTACACATGTTTATATACTTTATGCATACTTTATATGCATACACACTTATATACTTTATGCATAGGCATGTACACTCCACGTTTCAAGGTGCAAACGTGTCTTTATGTATATATATTATTTAATATGTCTCTCTCTCTCTCCGTGAAAAATTAAACACACACACCATGTGTGTGTGTGTGTCTAAAGGTTTAGTTAAAGATGACAGCAACAGAAGCAAGTAATGAGATCGAAGAAGATAAAGATAGTACAAAGAAGTAGCGGAAGACATACAGAAAGAAATACCAAAAATAATTTTCTGATAAATATAAGTTATTATTATTATATATTTACTTTGTGTGTGTGTGTGTGTGTGTGTGCGTGTGTGACATGTTGAGTTGAGCAGTATATTTTTGTGGCTGCTACTTTGCCTGTGAGCTATAATTGTCAAGGTTTATTCCTTATAATTTCTAGAATATACTTGAAAATGTAAAGCTTAATAAAATTAAATAGTTTACCAAATAATGTGTACAAGCTATTTTTTCTTTACAATTTTGGAACAATTAACATAAATTCAGATGGTAATATTTTTAGTGATTATTTTTTGATTAATTATATACTTATAAACAAATACGTTATATGCTTGGCTCATGGCTAACATTAATTTAATACAATATTTATAAGAAGTTTAGTAAAATAGTGGGATAATGTTGTATTCACTTCTCAATATATATTTAATCCTCAGACGTACGTTACATCAAGTCAAAATAATAGAAAATTTCATATGTACCCTCAGATCAGAAGTTTAAATTTATATATATACCTTTCAAACTTCAAAAATTTGAATGCTTAATTTATTATCAACTTGAAGTTAAAATCTCATTGCATTCTATTAAGTATATATTACTAAACTGATCTATATATGTTTAATTGCTCCAATGACGCCTAAATTTATATTAATCCACTTTAATTATTATAGTAGCATAAACTTTTAATAAATTTTAATTGATTTAAGATTGACGTATAGGAGGAAGTTCAGTCTGTCGAGGAGATATTTTTTTATTATAACTATTTTTTTTTGTTTATAAATTATTTTAAATTAAGTTGATTTTTCTTCTCACTTAGGATCTGTTATATTTATTGGTTACCTGAATGTGGATGACCAAATTTTATTCTATATCTACACAATATTTCAAACTGACTTTACAAGAAAATCAAATAATAATATTATAAAAGTCAAAAGTTAAATAATTAATTATTAAACACAGTAAGCAAAGAGTGATTTGGCAGTAATATTAGGTTCCACAGCACGAGAATCGGGTACCCAGAACCAACGTAAGCACAACCATCCTTAACCGAGAACCCTCCGTACACGCTCGAGTTGGTTATACCACCCCACAGTATACGGCCATTGTTTGCATCAAGTGCATACACGTGTCCACGCGGATCGTACGACGCAACAAACAGTACCTGGTTGGCAATGGTAACTGGTCCAGGAGCTAGCTCACCGGTTGGATTCGCCGTCGACCAGACGACTCTGCCGGAAGCAGCCTGAACTGCCACCCATCCGCCTCCGGTAGTCACATTCCGGGTCGGAACCAGCGTGAACTGTCTCCGGTTCGAGTTCGCTATGTTGGTGTACACTCTCTCGTTATCTGTGGCAGATCCCCATATTGCACCTCCGAGTAACCCTCCGGGTCCAGCGACCTGTATAGATCGATAAGTTATCAAATGAAGGTTAGTTATAAATTATGAATAGATTACTGTTCCCAGATAAGTTGGCCAGTTGTCCTATCATGTGCATACACTATTCCGCTCTTCTGTGCTGTAACAGTTACATCGAGTTTACCACGACCGTTCGGAATGGTTACTAGCATTGGGGCTTCCCCAAAGTCGTAGTCGGGACCGGTTGCGCGGGACAGTTAGGCGGAGGATTGTCTCTCAGGCAGGCTACAACAAACACATCATTTCCTCCCAGCCTCTTACACCATCTTATAGAACCGGTTTTCATATCCACGGCTACAACTGCATCATCACATACATTTTCCGGTATGCAGTTCGTCCTGTTATTGTCTATGCACTCCTGAACATCTTGCGGAACCGAGTAGAGGTTCCCTGTTGCAATGTAAACTAGACCTCTCTTTCCGTCCACTGCAGGACTGCTCCCCCACACGGCTGTTCCTGAGTATCCCCCTCTATGTCCGTGGTTATCCGGTATCATCAGTGTCTTCCATATACGCGCTCCGGTCTTGAGATCGAGCTTCTGAAGGCTCCCCTGGAACGTGCAGCAGATACTCTCGTCTGTCTCTTGGAATGAAGATGTTCCCACGTAGAACGCTCTATATAAAGGTTAACGTGTTGGTTAAAACACTGTTCAGGTTACACTTACCCGTTATAAGCAGTTCCTGACATGGTAACCCTCGCCAGGGGTGCATTGTCTAACACAGGAGATATCCACTCCACACTTCCGGTTTGCCGGTGGAACGAAACAACTCGGACAGGTTGTAGCAACCCAAAGATCACCTGGTCCTCGGTTACCATAGGAGTGCTCCTCGACACGGCCCCGGGAAACCCGGTCACCACGGAGAGGTTTCTGCTCCAGACAACAGATCCGGTGGCGACCAACACGGCAGACACGAGCCCGTTCCAGCTGGGAACGTATACCACGCGCCTGTAGATGGCTGGCGTGGCTGAAATCTCTCCCCCGATAACTACTGCCCATCTCAGTTTCAAACTGGGTGCAGTCTTCACACTTATCTCGCACTCGTCCTCTGCAAAGCGTCGGTTTTTGATGTCTCCTCCGTGATTTATCCAAGTCTCCGTCTGAAAACGAGCGTTATTCATCGCGTTTATACGGTAGAACACCGTATACCTACCTTGTCTTCTATACCAGAAGCTGTAAATGAGTAACATACAAGAATTACCGCGATAATAAACATATTGGAGTCCATTGATGAACACTCGCGAACATGTGTATTTATGTTCTGGATCTAAATTTGAAATAAAAGAATGACTTAAGCTTGATATAACACGTGTCAGAAGTTGGTGTGAGCCTGGGCCATTTTGTCAAATGTCAAGTTTTAGAATTTGGTAACCGTTGCATATACATAATATATTACGTATGCATTATTATACTATATCTATTATAGTATATTTATATAATTTATTCTTGTTTCCTAATGTTATGTTAATTTCTTTTGACTAATATTATATTTATTAAATATTTAATGTGTAGAATATAGAGAATTTTTAAGAATATATAAGTGTGTGTTCAAGAGCTGTTGGATTATATATAAAGCGTCTCTCTCTAGTAACTCTTTGAAAATACATGTGGACTTAATAATTTATTAATTAATAACCCATTTGTTATTCTTAATCAGGTAAATTTATCCTTAAATTAAATATCTTTAATGAGTTTAACTCTAAATGCTAGATTCTTTAACCTAATTGATATTTTAACTTATTAAGTTTATCATTAAGCTCCTAGATTTATTCATTCCATATTGAAATGGTATATGGATGCTGACTTGGATGTACATCAAGATTAGACCAAAGGTTGCTTAATATAGCATAGCCTCCTTGTATATAAGGAAGGGTTTGTTAACAATGTATTAATCTTAAAGGTTTTTCATTGGTGAAGATGTCGGGTAATCCATAGTTCAGTTTTTTTTTTTTCTCAAGTCTTTTTTTTCTTCTCTTCTTCTCTTTTTATTTATCTATGGTAGTCTCCATGGAGCAACCTTTGCAGACCATAACAAAGTCACAAGTACAAATGGTTGTTAGGGATTTTGCAAGCCAAATGTGGGTGAATTTAGGTGGTCTCGGTGGTCACCAAGACGCTGTTGCTAACGCCCCAATCCTAGGGTTCCGAGTCGAGGGTCTGGTCATTGCTTCGAGATGTATGGGAATGTGTGGTGGTGGCCTTTACCTAGACGTCATGAGGGTCCATGTACTAGTGGGCTAGAGTTCCCTTCAGTGTGTGCATGCTCCCTCTAAGAAAGAAAAGGGGAGTTTGGGAGGGGGCCACTATAGCTAGCATATACAAGAGAAATATATATATTGCCTTTTAAAAGTACAAGGTGGCCCTTCCCTCCCAGGGACTAATGGTTGAGACCTCTATTTACTAGCAAGAGCAAGATACAAGAGGAAGATGAACCAGAAGGACCCTGATTCACTATTCACTTGCTTGCTTATATAGTGAGCTAGGTGGTACTTGGCCATAGGCCTAGGTGGCATGCTCCCACTATATCTCCTCCCTAGTACTGGATTCTGGCTTACTTAATGTGCCTCCCCCACGTGTGCCATTTTTAGTACCTTGGTGGTTGAATATGGACGATCGAATCTAGCTTGTTGTTAGTGCCGCCTAACGCCTACCTATCAATGCTGCTTGACACCCTTCGATGTTAACATGTATCTTCTATCTAGTAGTTACTATAGGTTGCCCACTCTGCTGCTTGACCTTCTTTTGGGGCCACTGCTTGTTTGCTTTGGTTGATCGTTTGATAGTACAAACCACTGCCAATCGATATACACAACAAGTGTCTTGGCATGAAGAACCCACAATCCAACTAGGTATAATCTTGACTCTTTCTCAGGAGCATCCATAAAAGATGCACATGTTTGGATTGAGCACTTTTTTATGGTGGCTACATATCACCAATGGGACCCCCTCCATCAACTTCGTTTGTTGGTCTTTGGTTTTACCATTTGGCCTTAACATCCAAGGTAACCATTGATTTATCTTTATCCTCATTGGCAATTGCATTAGGCGTCATGTGGATGCCTCTATGTTATTAGATGAGGTTTTGCATTGCAATGTAAAGGTGGTGAAATAGTTGTACAATTTGAAGTCCGTTTCAAGAACCACTTGACTCGAGTGGATCTTAACATGTCTAAGGTAGTTAAGAAAGAACTATTTTATCAAGTGCTTGGTACAGCCATAGTCCCTAATTGTGGACATTGCATGACAACCTTAGAGGATGCCATCTAGATCACACAAGAACTCGAAGATGATGCTGCCTTGAGTTCAACCTGGATTGATTGGACTAGCCCCTCTTCCTCTAGTTGCTCTGAAGGTAGATGTTTAGTTCCATAGGCTACATTTCAGCCCATGCAACGAGGATAGGGACGAGGACGTGGTTATGTGGACGTGGTCAATAGCACATACATGATATATAGTGTTTTGAGTGCCAGGGATTTGGGCACTTGGTTGTTGAGTGTGCCAATCGTCAACATCCAGCTCATTAAGGGGTACGAGACATGGAAGTTATAGTTCTACCTCTTTTTAATAATGAGCAGGAAAACTAATTCTCATCACCAATTCAATAGAGGGATTGTGTGATGGAGTTTTACAACCTTTATGTTTTTGTGGTGTGGTGTTACAAGGTGTGGTTGGAGCACTCGAGAAGGAACTTATTATTTTTCTTTTGAAGGTTTTGTGTGTGATCGTCTAATATTAATTCTTCTTGATTTTGGTCAACCATCTCGTTCATTCAACATTCCTTAGTGACATAGGGTCTTTTTTAGTGAAATTTGCTCAATGCACACTTTGAATATTGTAAAAAACAACAAGTCTTTTATTATTTCTTCCCAAGCCCCTATTTGACTAGGGTCATATTCTAAGGCATGGCCTCTTTAGGTCATGCCTTCCCAATTGTATGATGTGATTTTGGAAATGTGCGCATGGACTTCAGCATGGGGAGGTCTTCATTTCTAGTTGTTCTCCTTTACAAGCACAATCTATAATACAATTTAGAGTTCGTGCATCTCTTTAGGCTATTGTAGATGTGGTCTTTCTTCTTAATCCATCTCTAGAATGTTATTAAAAAAATATGGAAAAGCTTCTTCGTCGGTTCTTAGATCTACAACAGCCAGAGGTGGTTGAAAGGATTACGGTCAACACTCGCCATAATACAAAAGATGGTGCACCAATAAAGGCTCCAATTTGTCGATGGTCTCCACAAGAGAAACAAGAGATGGCACAAGTTATTTGGGATATATTAGCTCAAGGAGTGGTGCGTTCGTCTTGTAGCTCATGGGCTTTTGAGCCTCATATTGTTAACAAAACAGATAGAGGTAGGCATTTCACGATTGATTTTTAACCTTTGAATAATGTGATGATGCCGGATAGTTATCCCATGCCAAGCATGGATAACCTTATTGACAAATTAGGATTTGTTCACGACATTAGATTCAACTTCAAGCTATTGGCAAGTTCCTTTCAATTCGACATATATAGCCAAGACTACTTTTCAAACATCTAATGAATTCACGGTGATGCCTTTTGATTTGATGAATGCTCCAACAATGTTTCAACAACTCATGGATGAAGTCATTCAGGGTTGGAATATTTTGCAAGAGTGTTTGTGGATGATCTTCTAGTGCATTTAATTGGTATATGAGAAGAACATTTAGCTCACACTGAGTAGATCTTATTATGGTTGTGGCAATATTAACTAATGTTGAAATTGTTAAAGTGTAGTTTGATTAGACTTTTATGAAAGTATTTAGGAGTTTTGATTTCTCATGAGGGTGTTCATCGATATCTAGCAAAGATTTAAGTGGTGAAGGAGTTCTCGGTTCCAAAAGTACATCACAAACTTTAAATATTTTTGGACAAAGTGATTTACTTGGCGCAGTTCATTTCACATTTGGTTAATGAAATGTTCCACTGTGTGCTTTGCTTCGTTCCCTTTCTTTCTCATGATCCCCTCAGCGTCAGTCTTCCTTTGAGTCTCTTATCCATCTCTCAACCTTTGTTCATCTTCTTCATTATCCTAATTTCTCTCGTCTCTTTGTTCTTCGCATTAATGCTTTAGATATTGATTTGAATGCTGATCTCATACAAGAAAATCCAGAGTCTAGTCAACAGCATCCTATTGCATATGCCAATCAAAGCCTTAATGATTCAAAACTTCAATTATTTAACTACAGATAAGGAATGTTTAGCAATTGTTTGAGCATTTCATAAGTTTCATGCTTATCTTCACAGTTCTTTGACTATGGTGGAATGTAATCATGTTGCGGTACATTCAGTGTTAAAGAATAAACAATCTAATAGGTCGATATGCACGATAGGCATTAGCATTACAAGATTATTAATTCATAATTCATCATTGTTTAGTTTCTTCCGTGGCGAATGTGAATGTTTTATCATATGCAACAATTGTTGCTGATGTTCTATTATCTTTAGAACCCACACCATTTTCTAGTCTCCACGAAATTAGGTTGACACAACAGTTGAAACCATGGAATCAACAGATAATAGTAGGTGACTCAAAACTCCTAAGATGTTGTTATTGATTTTTGAGACTATGTGCAAAGTTCACGATATTGATTTTTGAGACTATGTTGCAAATTCACGATAGTAAAGATCTTCTTAATTTTTGAAATAGCACATGTACTGTAAGAATCATAGGTCATTTTTTGCCTTTCATAGGACTTGAACCTGAGCCTTTTGGCTAACACACACATGTGTTAACCAACTGGTCCGTATGATCCTGGATGCTGAACTACACCATCAACAGCAAGGCGTATATTCATATGCATGTTCCATACCAGTGTGGACCACACATTCCAGACCAGTTGTGGATCACACATTCCAGACCAGTTGTGGACCATACAATCCTCAGGACCTCAGATATATAAACAGGGTTCCAGTTCCAGGTTTCTCAAATCATTCAACACTAGTCTTCGGCCTTGTGTTTCATTTTGTATTCATTTCTTTCTTGAATACAATCTCCTCCTTTCAAGGTTCCACCCTTGTTCTAAAGGTTTCACCCTTTGCACAAGGTCGTGACAGGTACTCCACCTCGGTTGGTAATCCTCTTATTCTATGTACCTCATTGTCTTCATGCTTTCCATGATGACCCTTTTTTAGTTATCTCGAGTTTTATAAAGTGTTGAACAAGTTATATTCATGGTTCTATTGACCTCATCTCCGACATAACCTTCATCAATATTTATAAACATGCCATCTTTGTCAAGTTCAGAATCCTTGATTCACTCCTCTTAGTGATTACATGTAGTCTATTCAAGTTCATCATCCTTTTGAGCAGGTTACATACGATTATTGGTCTATTTTTAGCAACAACAACAAAAAATACATATGCTATTATTATGTCGAACTACTTGATACTATATGTGGAGGTCCAGGTTCTTTTTGAAGGCCAAGGCAACTCATGTGGTAGATTTCTTGTTTCATCAAGTGGTGTTAAGGCATGGGTGTTCGAAGCGTATTCTTTTAGATTAATGGCTTCATTTCACAACCAAAGTTTTGAGTTTACTAACTACTAAGTTAAGGATAAAACAATATTTCACAACACTATATCATTCAGAAACTGATGGTTTAGTAAAGCAACTCAACTGTACTTTTAAGTGCATGTTATCTAAGTATGTGAATCAATACCAGATTAATTGGGATCAATACTTGCCCCTCCTTTAATTTGCTTGTGTGTCTTATGTCCATCAGTCTGTTGGAGTCTTCTCATTTCATTTTTTGTATGGTCATTTCCCTATGTTTCTTTATGATGTTGGTTCCTCTTTTTTTTTGTGTTGTTTTGGTAGATGCACAATTTGTCAAACATGGAATTGATATTTAGATCAGACTCTTTCGGTGCTGCACAAAGTTATCTCATGTTTAAAAAGTACAACAACAAGACTATAATGTTTAACATTCGTTCGTTCATAATTATGTTATGGGTGATGAAGTGCTAGTCTCATATATAAAGATATATACCAAATGATTATTATCTAGATTGATTTCCAAGTGGCTTAGTCTATATTTCATTGTATAAAGATTGTGTCCGTGTCGGTCTGCAATTCAAATGTACATTCAAATGTACTAGATTAGAATGTACATGTTCAACAATATACATGTACATTACTCCATCTAAAAGAGGGAGTAATGTAAGGATCTTATATAATATTTTAAGTATATTTTAAAGTATATATTGGAACTGTATATGGATGTAAAATCAAAGGTTGCCAAATATAACATATCCTCTGTGTATGTATCCTGGGCACATTCCACATTCATAATGTAGCCAGCATTCATTACACGTACATGTGGCATACTGACCGATGATTCTCAAGCAATTCTCCAGCAAACATATCTAGAGAAGCGGCAGCGAAAGAAAGTCGATGAGCTTCAGTTATTGACGAGAATGAGAACCTGATCAAGAGGCAGGTGTTCAAACTTGTTAAAAAAATGAGCGACAAAACGGACGAGATTGTGGGATACCGGATTCAGGCCTCTGGTGTGAAACAAGACCGGAGATTCCAAGTCAGACGCGGACAATACGAGCTCTTGTTTGAGGACGAGGTGCATTTCGTCAAGCTGACATAATGACAGGTGAAAACGAGCCGGTAGATGAGGAAAGAGCCGCAAGTCTTCTGCCCTGATGGAGCACGAGCGTATCCTTGAGGACCCCATCTATCCCTATCGTGAGCAGCTCCTGGAGGCAATTGAGAACCATCAGGTGCTTGTGGGAGAGACGGCTCGGGGAAGACGACACAGATTACACAGTACTTGCACGAGGCGGGGTACACAGAGAGGAGCAAAATCAGCTGTACACAACCCCGACGAGTGGCAGCAAGCTCGTGTCGCACAGGAGATGAACGTAAAGCTCGGGCATGAAGTTGGGTATTCTATCCGGTTCCAGGATTGCACATTGGAGAAGACTAAGCACATGAACGGTATGCTACTTCGTGAGTTTAAGGGAGCCGGATCTGGCCAGCTACAATGTGATGATGGTGGACGAGGCTCACGAACGGACGGTCTCAATCGATGTCCTGTTCGAACTGATGAAGGACATTATCCGACTTTAAGCTGCTCATCTCAAGTGCCACAAATTTGCCAACGAAGCTAGGATCCCGGGAAGCAGGCGGACTACCTGGATGGGGCTGTTGTGACGGTGCTCCAGATACATTTAACTCAGCCCCCAGATGGTGACGTTCTGGTGTTCGTAATCGGACAGGAGGAAATTGAGACCGGCGAAGAGATTCTCAAGCGACGCGCAAGATTAGGGAGCTGATCATCTGTCCAATTTACACCAACATTGCCGAGACTTCTCTGACGATAGACGGGGTAAAGTATGTGGTGGATCCCGGATTCGTGAAGCAGAAGAGCTTTAATCCTCGGACGGGAATGGAGTCCTTGGTGATTGCACCATTATCAAAGGCTGCTGCTGTGCAGCGAGCCGGATGTGCCGAACGAACATCTCCAGGTAAGTGTTTCCGTCTAGACACGCAGTGGTCTTTCAACAACAAGCTCGAGGAAAACACGGTGCCGGAGATTCAGCGGACCAACTTGGGCAACATGGTGCTGATGCTCAAGAGCCTGGGGATCAACGACATGGTGAGCTTCTCCACCGGTGGAGACACTTCTGAGAGCACTGGAGTAGCTGCATGCTCTTGGAGCAGTTAATGACCGGGGTGAGCTCACCAAGCTCAGAAGGAAGATGGCGAAGTTTCCACTCGACCCGGTGCTATTGTCGCCTAATGCTGTCTGTGGGGCCAAAGAATAAGCAGACACTGCACGGATGAACTTCCACAAGGGGAACGTGGGTGACCATATTGCTCTCCTTCGTGTATACTAGAACTGGAAGGACAGCTCCAAACTGGTGCTACGAGAACTATATACAGGTTAGGAGCATGAAACGGGCCAGGGATATAAGGGACCAGCTACAGTCTTTGCTGGAGCGTGTGGAGATACCTCTTACGAGCAACTCCAATGATCTGGACAAGATCAAGAAGGTCATCACGTCAGGCACGGCTCAAATACAGAAGAACGTCTCGTATAAGACGGTGAAGAATCCTCAGTCGGCCGAGCTCGGGGCTTGTACAAGTGCTTCCCAGGTGAGTGGTGTACAACGAGCTCATGTTGACGACTAAGGAATACATGAGGAACGTGACGGAGATTAAGAATGACTGGTTGCTAGAAATTGCACCGCATTATTAGGTGGACCAGTTGTGGACTATATAATCCTCAGGACCTCAGATATATAAACAGGGTTCCAGTTCCAGGTTTCTCAGAATCATTCAACACCAGTCTTCGGCCTTGTGTTTCATTTTGTATTTATTTCTTTTTTGAATACAATCTCCTCCTTTCAAGGTTCCACCCTTGTTCTAAAGGTTTCGCCCTTTGCACAAGGTCGTGACAGTTTGAATGATTCTGAGGTAGTGACAAGCTTCTGTTTCCGCTTGTCATCGATCCCATTTTTCTTTCTTCTCTCTTTTCAATTTTCTTTTCGATTTTTTTTTTCTTTTCTTTTTCTTTTCCGATTTTCTTCTCTTTTTTTTTTTCTTTTTGATTTTTCTTCTTCGACTCATCATGTCCGAGCATGCTCTTCATGAGCAAGTTGCTGCCCTCCAGCAGCAGCTCAAACAACTACACCTGGAGAATGATGAGCTCCGACAGCGTGCGAATTCTCCAGAGCCGAAGATCAGCATGCCCGAAAAGTTCGATGGTACCCGATCGAAGTTCCGAGGTTTCTCAATCAAGTTCGTCTGCGGATCATGATGCAGCCGAGGCGCTACAGCACAGAACACATTAAGGTTGGATTGATTGGGTCGCTGCTTTTCGGTTCTACTCTTTCATGGTTCTCAGCCTTGCTGGAACAATGATCCGATCCTTGGGAATTTTGACGAGTTTGTGGAACGGTTCACGGCGATGTTCAGTGATGTGGATCGTGAGAGTGCTGCCATCACCAAACTCCGTCAGGGTATGTCGGTAGCAGAGTACGCATCAAAGTTTCAACTTCTTGCTTGTGATGTCACATGGGGAGATCGTGCTCTCAAGGAGGTTTTCGGTCGGGTTGCAGGACGAGGTCAAAGACATGTTGCTGAATTTTGCAGTTCCGGAAACCCTCACCAGCATGATCGAGTTGGCAATTCGTTGCGACAACCGGTTGATCGAACGGAAACAAGAACGTCGGCATCCTTCTTTCTTCTTGGTGCCGTCTCTTCCATTTCTGCAGTCCCTGTTCCCTCATCTGCTGATCATCATCTTCTTTAGTAGAACCATCCCGATGGAATTAGGGCGATCACGCCGAGGCAAGCTTTTGCCAACCGAACGTCAGAAACGGATTCAGTATAGTTTGTACTGTGGGGACCCGTACCACAAGTTGGAGAATTGTCATCGACGTCCAAAACAAGCTCGTGAAGTGGCCCTTGCTATGCTGCCGGAAATGAGAACATCCAGCCCAAATAGGAGCCGTATCATAGTTTTTATATGACTCGACCCTTTACTTTGGGGTTTGACTGTTGTTACTTATTGGATTATGTGATGAACCCTAGATGTAGAAGAAACAGGCCCGCATAGTGCACTTGGGTATCTAGTGATGGTCCGGCCGGGTGTCGTTAAGTGTTTGCAAGAAACTCTAGGCGAAGCTAACACTTCCATTTAGAGAACCCTCCCCCGTTTTGACATTCCAGGTTAGGGTTCTTTGCAAATTATAGCTTGTCAAAATAAGGGTTAGGGACACCCCTAGGGTTGACCTAACCCTAGGGCTGCCCTAACCCCACGTCCTAACCCCCCCTATTAGGTTAGGACAACCATTTCTCTAAGGGCTGGCATTTCCGTGCCAGCCCACTTACTCATTTAGGTAAATAGGGGGGGGGGGGGGGGGGGTCGTCACATAAATAAGGTAGAGTATATGTAGTGAGGCTTCCTGGGTTCAAAAGAGAGCTCGTTAACCTCCTACCGGTGCAAGCTAAGCTTGTGTCGTCAAGGTGCAACCCTCCGTTGTGCCGCCCAAACTTCCACACGACAGGGTACAACCCACCCTAGGGTTAGACTATCCTTATTGGCAGGATCTTGCCTTTGAGATAGGGGCACATCACTTCCAAAGGGTTAGTCAGATTCCTTGGTCCGAAAACCTGCTCGCAAGCTCAAAGGCATTGCCTGAGTTCACGTTCCGCAAAACTAGTGGTTGAGGCCTTGCTCCGCCGCCTCAACCACGCCAAGCTAGGAACGACACCTAAAGCTCGGCTAGTCCGTGTATCCTGATTCACAAGGTGAGTCTCGATCGAGGACTTAGTCAACTAAGGGTTTGACTTCCTAAGGCTTGGGTTCCTAATACGGGTTACTTTACCAGGTTCCTTGGGATTTCCAAAGAGGGGATTCCAGGTTGCACCTGGCAAGCCGCCTGTCATAGTTTCTACTATGACTCCTCTTTTACTTTGGACGTTGACTGTTGTTACCTACTGGATTATGTGACGAACCCTAGATGTAGAAGAAACAGGCCCGCATAGTGCACTTGGGTATCTAGTGATGGTCCGGCCGGGTGTCGTTAGGTATTTGCAAGAAACTCTAGGCGAAGCTAGCACTTCCATTTAGAAAACTCTCCCCCGTTTTGACGTTCCAGGTTAGGGGTTTTCGCAAAGTATAGCTTGTCAAAATAAGGGTTAGGGACACCCCTAGGGTTGACCTAACCCTAGGGTTGCCCTAACCCCACGCCCTAAACCCCCCCCTAGGGGTTAGGTTTAGGGTTAGGTTTGGACAACTCATTTTCTCTAAGGGCTAGCATTTCAGTGCCAGCCCACTTACTCATATAGGAAAACAGGGGGGGGGGCTCCGTCACATAAATAAGGTAGAGTATGTAGGAGAGCTCCTGGGTTCATGAATGAGTTCGTTGCTCTTCTGCCGGTGCAAGCTTCAGCTTGTGTCGTTAAGGTACAACCCTCTGTTGTGCCGCCCTAACTTCCAGATGCCAGGGGTACGTCCCACCTTCGGGGTAGCTTACCCTTAACGTTGGCGAATCCATGCCTGGGAGGTCTTGTCGGAATGCACGTTCCAAGAGGCAGAGGTTGAGGCTTGTCTCCAGCCTCCTCCTCCACGTCAAGCTAGGTGTAGCACTCACGGCCAAGCAAGGCACATCCGTGTCCTTGTCCAACTGTGGGCGTGGGATCTTGTTTGACAGGTTCACGTTACCTGGTTCCTGAGGGTTCATTGAGGGGTTCTAGAGTTGGCATTTAGGAACCACGTTTGTGGTACTTGGTGCAACTCTTGAATCTAAGGGCTATGGCATGATAGCCCACATCTTGGAAGGCAGTGTCACATGGGATGTGACACTGGGCTAAACGTCACATGGTACAACGCCCGAGGCACGCCCTTTGGGGTTATGTCATGGGCTTGTCGCTAAGGGGTTGGATACTCTAGCAAACAGCATGCTTGTGCTTGCACTAGGGTGCTAAGCCTTGGGCATCCGCTCGAGGGAGGTTAGGTCTCGTAACTAGGTGTGCTTTGGCACACNAAAGATCGATTTAAGAGGAGCGTACAATCTCATCCGAATTCGAGAAGGGGACGAGTGGAAAACAGCTTTCCGTACACGCTACGAACATTTCGAGTACGTAGTAATGCCGTTCGGCCTGACAAATGCACCTGCTGTGTTCCAACACATGGCTAACGATATTTTCCGGGACTTCTTGGATTTGTTTGTCATCATGTACCTAGACGACATCCTGATATTTTCCAAGACTCGAGAAGAACACGAACGGCATGTACGGTTAGTCTTGGAGAGGCTCCGGAAGCACCACCTGTTTGCCAAGTTGGAGAAGTGCTCTTTCAGTCAGCAATTTGTCGAGTTTCTGGGGTACATCATTTCAGCTGAAGGTGTTCACATGGATCCTACAAAAGTTCGGACTGTATTGGAGTGGGAGAGACCATCAAATGTTCGTGATGTTCGATGTTTCCTCGGGTTTGGAACTTCTATCGGCGTTTCGTTCGGGATTTCTCCAAGATTGCATTGCCATTGACGAAGTTGACTGGCAAGGATGTTCCATTTGTCTGGTCCTCTGAGGCTGAGGAGGCGTTCGAGTTCCTAAATAAGGCGTTCACCTCGGCACCTGTTCTTATCCATCCTGACCCTGCAAAGCCATATTTTGTGGAAGCTGATGCCTCTGACTTCGCCATTGGTGGAGTGTTGTCCCAGGAAGGTCCAGATCATCTTCTTCATCCCATTGCTTTCCATTCCCGCAAGTTCACTGCACCTGAGATCAACTACGATGTCTATAACAAGGAGCTGCTGGCGATTGTCGATGCCTTTTGAGGAGTGGCGCAGATTCCTTGAAGGTTCCCCGCATGTGGTTAAGGTGTATTGTGATCACAAGAACCTCTAGTACTGGGCAACAGCACGAGTTCTCAATCGACGTCAGGCGCAATGGGCACAGTCTTTGTCACGGTTCCGATATGAGATTATTCATCGTCTCCGATCGTCTAAATGGCAAAGCAGATGCCTTATCTCGTCGCAGTTACCTAGCTCCAGTACCAGGTGAAATCCGATTTGATTAACAAGAACAAGTCATTATGAGCTCCGACCAGTTGTTGGTGAACGCGCTTTCCCGTTCTTCTGCTCCAGTTGACACTTCATTTTTGGATCTAATTCGAGAAAATCTCCCTCAAGACGAGTTTGCTCGTGATGTCCTTGCACATGTTCGACGAGTTCAGCCATTGTCTTCAGGGTCACAACTACGAGATTATGCTGCTTTCCATCTTCATAATGGGTTGCTGTACCACCACATCCAATCTATGTTCCGGACGGAGAACTGAGGTTGCGAGCTATCCAACACTGCCATGACAACAACAGCTGCAAGACATTTTGGCATTCGAAAGACGATCGAGCTGGTACAACGGGTGTTCTGGTGGCCTCGACTTCGCGTGTATGTTGAAAGATTGTGTGCGATCTTGTGACACGTGCCAGCGTACAAAGCTTCCTCGTCATCGACCAGTTGGACTACTACAGCCTCTTCCTATTGCTCAGCAGCCATGGTCATCCATCACCATGGATTTCCTCACAGATTTACCGCCTTCTAGAGGGTTTGATGTTGTCCTAGTCATTGTTGACCGGTTCTCTAAGATGGCGCACTTTGTTCCCTGCAACAAGACATGTTCAGGTCCTGATGCTGCAGATCTGGTGTACCGGGAGGTGTTCCGCCTTCATGGTCTTCCTGATGAACTTGTCACTGATCGAGGTCCCCAGTTCACTTCGGCATTTTGGCGGAGATTCCTAGATCGGCTACGTATCACCGGGAAGCTGTCTACTGCACATCATCCTGAAACAGATGGACAATCGGAGCGCACAATTCAGACTCTGGAACAATATCTCCGGTGTTTTCATTTCTCATCTGCAAGATGATTGGGTCGATCTCCTTCCTGCTGCCGAGTTCGCGTACAACAACACGGCACACTCATCCATAGGTGTGTCACCATTTTTCGCGTTCTTTGGTGTTCATCCTCGCTGGTCCTACAGCTTGCCCGTGGTTCCTGGCCTCACCACTGTTTCCGATGATCGTGTTGAGCATCTCTGACAGGTCCATGAGGAAGTGCAGCATCATCTTCAACGCACTCGGGATTTGCAACAACAAGCTGCTAATCGTTCCCGTTTTCTCCTCCAGCATTCACAATGGTGACAAGTGTGGCTCCTCCGGCGTCATTGGCCAACCACACGTCCCTGTGACAAGCTAGACTATCAACGCTTGGGGCCATTTCGCATCATCGAAAACTCTCTGATGTGACGTTTCGTCTCGAGCTTCCGCCAACCATCCGGATCCATCCATGTTCCATGTTTCTTTGTTGGAGCCTTATCATGCTCCTTCTGAACCTGGCTAACTTCTTCCACCACCTCCTCCAGTTATGAACCTGAGTTCGAGGTTGCTGCAATTCTGCAAAACCTTCCGCCAATCATCCGGATCCATCCCATGTTCCATGTTTCTTTGTTGGAGCCTTATCATGCTCCTTCTGAACCTGGTTGACTTCTTCCACCACCTCCTCCATTACAGTTGCTGGTGAACCTGAGTTCAAGGTTGCTGCAATTCTGCAAAACCTGGACCAGTGACGCGCGGTGCTCGTCATCGAAGGGGGAGATAGTGACGCGCGGTGCTCGTCATCGAAGGGGGAGATAGTGACGCGCGGTGCTCGTCATCGAAGGGGGAGATAGTGACGCGCGGTGCTTCATCGAAGGGGGAGATAGTGTAAGGATCTCCTGAGTTCGAGGTTGCTGCAATTCTGCAAAACCTGGACCAGTGACACGCGGTGCTCGTCATCGAAGGGGGAGATATGATCCTTACAGTTGCTGGTGAACCTAAGTTCGAGGTTGCTGCAATTCTGCAAAACCTGGACCAGTGACGCGCGGTGCTCATCATCGAAGGGGGAGATAGTGACGCGCGGTGCTCGTCATCGAAGGGGGAGATAGTGACGAGCACCGGTCATCGAAGGGGGAGATAGTGACGCGCGGTGCTCGTCATCGAAGGGGGAGATAGTGACGCGCGGTGCTCGTCATCGAAGGGGGAGATAGTGTAAGGATCTCCTGAGTTCTAGGTTGCTGCAATTCTACAAAACCATCGAAGGGGAGATAGTGACGCGCGGTGCTCGTCATCGAAGGGGGAGATAGTGTAAGGATCTCCTGAGTTCGAGGTTGCTGCAATTCTATAAAACTGGACCAGTGATGCGCGGTGCTTGCATCGAAGGGGAGATATGAATGTCCTTACAACCTGGACCAGTGACGGCACGGGCTCGTCATCGAAGGGGAGATATGAATGATCCTTACAACCTGGACCAGTGACGCACGGTGCTCGTCATCGAAGGGGGAGATATGAAATGATCCTTACAACCTGCGGTGCTTTGTCATCGAAGGGGGAGAATGAATGATCCTTACAACCTGGACCAGTGACGCACGGTGCTCGTCATCGGAAGGGGGAGATATGAATGATCCTTACAACCTGGACCAGTGACGCACGGTGCTCGTCATCGAAGGGGGAGATATGAATGATCCTTACAACCTGGACCAGTGACGCGCGGTGCTCGTCATCGAATAGTGTAAGGATTATAGGTCATTTTTTGCCTTTCACAGGACTTGAACCCGAAACCTTTTGGTTAACACACACATGTGTTAACCAACTGGTCCATATGATCCTGGATGCTGAACTACACCATCAACAGCAAGGCGTATATTCATACGCATGTTCCAGACTAGTGTGGACCACACATTCTAGACCAGTTGTGGATCACACCATTCCAGACCAGTTGTGGACCATACAATCCTCAAGACCTCAGATATATAAACAGGGTTCCAGTTCCAGGTTTCTCAGAATCATTCAACACTAGTCTTCGGCCTTGTGTTTCATTTTGTATTCATTTCTTTCTTGAATACAATCTCCTCCTTTCAAGGTTCCACCCTTGTTCTAAAGGTTTCACCCTTTGCACAAGGTCGTGACAGGTACTCCACCTCGGTTTGGTAATCCTCTTATTCTATGTACCTCATTGTCTTCTGCTTTCCATGATGACCTTTTTTTAGTTATCTCGAGTTTTATAAAGTGTTGAACAAGTTATATTCATGGTTCTATTGACCTCATCTCGACATAACCTTCATCAATATTTATAAACATGCCTCTTTGTCAAGTTCAGAATCCTTGATTCACTCCTCTTAGTGATTAAATGTAGTCTATTCAAGTTCATCATCCTTTTGAGCAGGTTACATACGATTATTGGTCTATTTTTAGCAACAACAACAAAAAATACATATGCTATTATTATGTCGAACTACTTGATACTATATTGTGGAGGTCCAGGTTCTTTTTGAAGGCCAGGCAACTCATGTGGTAGATTTCTTGTTTCATCAAGTGGTGTTAAGGCATGGGTGTTCGAAGCGTATTCTTTTAGATTAATGACTTCATTTCACAACCAAAGTTTTGAGTTTACTAACTACTAAGTTAAGGATAAAACAATATTTCACAACACTATATCATTCAGAAACTGATGGTTTAGTAAAGCAACTCAACTGTACTTTTAAGTGCATGTTATCTAAGTATTGAATCAATACCAGATTAATTGGGATTAATACTTGCCCCTCCTTTAATTTGCTTGTGTGTTCTTATGTCCATCAGTCTGTTGGAGTCTTTTCATTTCATTTTTTTGTATGGTCATTTCCCTATGTTTCTTTTATGATGTTGGTTCTCTTTTTTTTGTGTTGTTTTGATAGATGCACAATTTGTCAAACATGGAATTGATATTTAGATCAGACTCTTTCGGTGCTGCACAAAGTTATCTCATGTTTAAAAAGTACAACAACAAGACTATAATGTTTAACATTCGTTCGTTCATAATTATGTATGGGTGATGAAGTGCTAGTCTCATAATATAAAGATATATACCAAATGATTATTATCTAGATTGATTTCCAAGTGGCTTAGTCTATATTTTCATTGTATAAAGATTGTGTCCGTGTCGGTCTGTAATTCAAATGTACATTCAAATGTACTAGATTAGAATGTACATGTTCAACAATATACATGTACATTACTCCATCTAAAAGAGGGAGTAATGTAAGGATCTTTATATAATATTTTTAAGTATATTTTAAAGTATATATTGGAACTGTATATGAATGTAAAATCAAAGGTTGCCAAATATAACATATCCTCTGTGTATGTATCCTGGGCACATTCCACATTCATAATGTAGCCAGCATTCATTACACGTACATGTGGCATACTGACCGATGATTCTCAAGCAATTCTCCAGCAAACATATCTAGAGAAGCGGCAGCGAAAGAAAGTCGATGAGCTTCAGTTATTGACGAGAATGAGAACCTGATCAAGAGGCAGGTGTTCAAACTTGTTTAAAAATGAGCGACAAAACGGACGAGATTGTGGGATACCGGATTCAGGCCTCTGGTGTGAAACAAGACCGGAGATTCCAAGTCAGACGCGGACAAGTACGAGCTCTTGTTTGAGGACGAGGTGCATTTTCGTGCAAGCTGACATAATGACAGGTGAAAACGAGCCGGTAGATGAGGGAAAGAGCCGCAAGTCTTCTGCCCTGATGGAGCACGAGCGTATCCTTGAGGACCCCATCTATCCCTATCGTGAGCAGCTCCTGGAGGCAATTGAGAACCATCAGGTGCTTGTGGGAGAGACCGGCTCGGGGAAGACGACACAGATTACACAGTACTTGCACGAGGCGGGGTACACAGAGAGAGCAAAATCAGCTGTACACAAACCCCGACGAGTGGCAGCAAGCTCGTGTCGCACAGGAGATGAACGTAAAGCTCGGGCATGAAGTTGGGTATTCTATCCGGTTCCAGGATTGCACATTGGAGAAGACTAAGCACATGACGGACGGTATGCTACTTCGTGAGTTTTCTAAGGGAGCCGGATCTGGCCAGCTACAATGTGATGATGGTGGACGAGGCTCTCGAACGGACGGTCTTCAATCGATGTCCTGTTCGAACTGATGAAGGACATTATCCGACTTTAAGCTGCTCATCTCAAGTGCCACAAAGTTTGCCGACGAAGCTAGGATCCCGGGAAGCAGGCGGACTACCGGATGGGGCTGTTGTGACGGTGCTCCAGATACATTTAACTCAGCCCCCAGATGGTGACGTTCTGGTGTTCGTAATCGGACAGGAGGAAATTGAGACCGGCGAAGAGATTCTCAAGCGAACGCGCAAGATTAGGGAGCTGATCATCTGTCCAATTTACACCAACATTGCCGAGACTTCTCTGACGATAGACGGGGTAAAGTATGTGGTGGATCCCGGATTCGTGAAGCAGAAGAGCTTTAATCCTCGGACGGGAATGGAGTCCTTGGTGATTGCACCATTATCAAAGGCTGCTGCTGTGCAGCGAGCCGGATGTGCCGGACGAACATCTCCAGGTAAGTGTTTCCGTCTAGACACGCAGTGGTCTTTCAACAACAAGCTCGAGGAAAACACGGTGCCGGAGATTCAGCGGACCAACTTGGGCAACATGGTGCTGATGCTCAAGGCCTGGGGATCAACGACATGGTGAGCTTCTCCACGGTGGAGACACTTCTGAGAGCACTGGAGTAGCTGCATGCTCTTGGAGCAGTTAACGACCGGGGTGAGCTCACCAAGCTCAGAAGGAAGATGGCGGAGTTTCCACTCGACCCGGTGCTGATTGTCGCCTAATGCTGTCTGTGGGGCCAAAAATAAGCAGACACTGCACGGATGAACTTCCACAAGGGGAACGTGGATGACCATATTGCTCTCCTTCGTGTATACTAGAACTGGAAGGACAGCTCCAAACTGGTGCTACGAGAACTATAACAGGTTAGGAGCATGAAACGGGCCAGGGATATAAGGGACCAGCTACAGTCTTTGCTGGAGCGTGTGGAGATACCTCTTACGAGCAACTCCAATGATCTGGACAAGATCAAGAGGTCATCACGTCAGGCACGGCTCAAATACAGAAGAACGTCTCGTATAAGACGGTGAAGAATCCTCAGTCGGCCGAGCTCGGGGCTTGTACAAGTGCTTCCCAGGTGAGTGGTGTACAACGAGCTCATGTTGACGACTAAGGAATACATGAGGAACGTGACGGAGATTAAGAATGACTGATTGCTAGAAAATGCACCGCATTATTAGGATGTTGAAGATTGCGCTGCTGGGAAAATGGCCAAGAACACAGGGAAGCCGCCCACAAGCCAGTAAGTACACTTCGTACAAGTGATGTGTGTGTGTGTGTGGAGTATCCTGTAAATATTCTGGTTAAAAATTTCACTTTCATTGTCACATTGAAATATACATAATACTTTTAAAAACTCTAATTTAATTTTTACTTTAAGTTATAGTACAGTATAACAACATGTTTATGTATATGACATTTAAAAAATTAAATGATTATAAAGTTAATCTCCGTTTAACAGATAAAGTGATTATAAGTTAATTCTCAAAAGTTTATAAGTAGTAAGTGTTTACAAGAAAAAATAAAGTGATTATAAAAAAATTGTGATAGATATTATTAATGAATTATTAAATGATAAAAGTTTAATGCAACATATTATTTGAGCACCACTCTAAAGTCATTAACTTCCATAAAGATTGTAATAATAATAATATAAGTATTTGAAATATGAACGGATAGTGTGGATAAACGAGTGTTTCTAAGTAATTTTATAAATATTAAATGTAAGTATAAAATATCCATTGTCATTTTCAAATCTTAACATATTTTTATAGTTTTTCTAAATTGAATTAATACAAGAAACATAAATAATTTTATGGATATAATATTGCACATAATATATCAACATTGAGTCAAACTATTATTAAAATTCAAGTTGCAAAGCAAGGATATGTATATTATGTGTGTAATATGTGTGCACACATAATAATATTTATATGTATATATATATTTGGACACTATATATATATATATATATATATTTAAATGGTTAATTTTTGTAATTAAATATAAATCTTTATCAATGTGAATAAAAAGTCTTAAGTGTTTATTGGAAGTAATATTTGCCTTAACTTAATATTTATTTTAAGCTGGATTCCATATTGTCACTGGATGAAAGAGAACTATTACATTAATAAAATTTAAAAGAAAACCATATTAAGAGAATAAGATTTGAAACACATCACAAGGAATTATAATTTATGAAAACTCTCTAATCTACACACACATAATTATAGATGTATAAAGACAAACATGTAAATTTAATTTATGTATTATATATATATATATATATATATATATATATAATATATATATATATATATATATATTTACAATGCATTATAATACATCAAAAGATCAAATAGAACAAATGATACGAATATTCTTATTCATGAACATACTATTTCCTCAATAAATTTTTCATTTTGACCACTTGTATACATTTATATCTATATAAGAAAAATATAAAATTACAATACCACTGATACTTTATTATTGTATATCTTGTATTTTTAATAATTATATAAAATAGTTAAATAAATGTATCAAACCGTGTTTACCGTGCTTCAAATACAAAGTCACGTGGTGTAATTTGATTGGTTTTCACTTCCAAGTTAAGAATAAATATTTGTAACCAGATTATTATATTAATAATCTTAAAATTAATCTCCTCATTTAATAATTTTAGAAGAACAATAGACATATCGCATAACTACACATATGTATTCATATATACATAAGAAATAATTTTGTAAGATGAGACGAAGTTCCAGTATAAGAATGTGTACATATTCCTTTATTGTTTCCGTTAAATAATTTACTTCAATGCTAATAGTTTCGGACTATACAAATATAACATAAATGCCCTAAAAGAATTTAAGAATTTAATTAAAAATTAATTAAGCTTAATTTTTAATTTTTAATTTATAAAAATGAGTTTAAAATATACGTGTTTAATTCATGACATATTTTGATATATATATGTTTCTTATAATAACAAAATTAGAAATTAAGTGTAAGAGATTCAATGACATATTATATATTTTAGGATGGTAACATATTAGAAAAACAATGTTGATAAAAATATAAAACACAAAGACTAGCTTGTTGACAAAAACCAGGGATACATCCCATCTTGCGGTGGAGGAGGCCGGGAAAGAAAATAAGTAAAACTGTCATAGAGAGCCAACATAAATAGATAGCATAATCAACCCATGCTCCGAGCCTCATGCAAAGCAAACACATTAAAACAGCGAAGAAGCAACAGGACGTAAAGAAGACATGATCCTGCTCCTTGTCTACCTTCTCCAGAGAAGTTACATTGGCAACATCTCTATGGTACTGGATACAGTAACGTTGGCTCCCATTGACAGAGAACACCAGTTCCTGTGTCTCAAAGTTGATGTCAGGACAATGGTCATGGTACCAAGGCATTCCAAATACCAGTTCCCATTCGGTTTCGCTTACTCTGAAAGTCCTCTCTTCCGAAAAACTTCCTATATGACACTGAAGCCGCACAGCTCTCGTGCTAAGTTCTAACCCCCAGAAAGTATCGAAATAGATGTCTGTACTTCTGGTGGTGCGAACGCCCAACTTCTTCACAAAATCGGCAGACACCACATCACTGGTAGTACCAGTGTCCCATGCAGCCATGGCATGTACAGGCTCTTGTATGCCGTCCACTCCAACAACAGCATAAACGGCGTTGTACCCTGTCGCACATGTGCTATTGATAGCACGGTTTCGGTAGCGGTGCTTTTTCACACGACCATATGGATATTGAAATGAGTAGTAATAAAAGGTGAAGTTTCGGGTGGCAAAGTTGATTCTTGGACGGTGCTGATGCAACCAGGGGTTTCCTAATAACATATCATACAGACACCAGGAACCGTCTTGTCTCTTTAAATTTCCCAATGAATATTCTATTGTGCAAGTACTCTCTACAGCGATATCCCTTATTTTAGTTATACAACGCTCTGTAGCAAGCCGCAATTCGCGCACAACCGCCTCGGATATGAAATCGAATTGAGAGCCACTATCCCACATAATCTTTATTCTCTTACCTCTCACATGCCCGTGTGCTGAAATAGGATCCTTGTCGCTCTTTACCCTCATGTTGCTCAAACCCTATCAATCCCTATTTTCTTCCCTATTTAAAGAGGCCATTTTACCTTTAATTAACTGCCAAACTGTCTTGCAGCTGAACATGGTCTTGCCTCCTATGGTTATTATATATAAATTGTTTAGATTATTGGTATTAGATGTTAGTTACATTATATAGATTTTCATGTTTATGATTATTTTAAAAAAATTAATTTTAATTTTCATGTTTTTTAATTGGTATACTTTAAATTTATAAATATATTTAACTTGTGGAGTCTTGTTGAAGTTTAATAGTAAGTATTTATCTGAGGCTGAAACAGTGCAAGACCGTGTTCGAAACGAAGAAGGCAGACGCAGAAATCCTTGACACACACGTTGCAAACACGCTGTTAAGCAAGTACATGAGATGCAAGAGGCCGCAGGATGCCGACTGTGCCTTCCACACGACCACAGCGTCTCCTGGAACGCTCGGCTACACAGGACTCAGTATGTTACATGAGTCGGGAATTGTATTCACAAGAATGCCCTGCCACTATGTAGTAACTCTCACCGGGGTGATACAGTGCTACTCACATGCTGGAGAACAAGACATTTCTTATCATCTTGCCTCTATGTGGACGCGCGGTTGTACGTTGCAGTCTTCAATGCATGCAACGGCCTTGCAAAGAAGAAAACTACCTGTGTGAAGTTTGACTCTCTTGACAAGGGAATGAAGTCCCATCTTCTTTCTGTTCCTGTCCTCTGAGCTCCCCTAGGACATTTACCTTATCAACATGTACGTGAGTTGTGGGAGCCTGTACGATGCAAGACAGGTCTTTGACACCATACCATGCCACGACGTGGTTACACTTAACACTGTCTCATTTTTATCACTAAAAAATCTTCAACCATTGTGTAAAGATGACTAGGGAAATGGGAAGTTACTAGCCATGAAGGTGAACATTAATACATTCCTAATCATATGCTTTTCAATGTAAATACTTTGTCATTAAATTTTTATATTATTTTACTTTACCAAGTTATGGACACTGAGAAAAAATATAACTTGCTTATGAATGTAAAAATGCTTAGTAAAAAAACGCTATGGATTTATTTAATTTCTAATTTACTTTATTATTAATCTAGTTTAATTATTAATCCGTAACGTTTTTTACTACGGCGTATTTCACTACTTTTCAATAATAAATGTTAACATTTGTTAAGTGAATTGGTGGGCAATGAAAAAATCATTGGTTATGAATGTTCAAAATGTTGTTTTCTAATTAATGAAGGTTAAAGACAATGAGAAAAAAACATTTTTTATGAATGTGAAAATGTTATCTCTTAGATAACTCTTTTTATTAATCAACTCGTATTGACACATCAATTTGGCTAAAGACAATTATAGAACTGCACAATTGTCTAAATGTATATAAGACATAAGGATTAATTTTTCATGATGTTATCAAAAGCTCATGTTTATGAAAACGAAATAAAGTCACCTTCCAATATCAAGTGCCATAACATTATCTCTCATTTCTATTCTTTTTACATCACTACCTAATTTTGAAAGTAAATGTAACAAAATACTTTCTTGGATGTTTCACATCCTCATGAAACACTTTGTATAACTAACTGGCAATTTATACATAGTGCCTCCATCGATAATCTTTAAATATTATGTGTCTTACTTAACATATTTATATTGTACTCATTCTTCAAGGAGTACAATGACTTATCTTATTAAGTTTAAAATATTTAAATTTTAAAACTTAATTTATATGATAAGAGTCTTCCTGAATTTGTAATATTATATGCATGTAACATTATATGCAATTTCAAATTTCATACTGATTCACTTAAAAATTTTCATTGATTACAATAATTAGTGTTTGATAAATACTTTCAAACTAATTTCCATTCCATAAACAATTACATCGATTAAAACTTTCAAATTCTAAGTTATACCATTAAGTTGTTATATAACTATATCAATTTATTAAAATGCCATGACTATTTATTATGGACATGAACTTAATTAATACTAATTGAATTTCAATTTTAACATGGAATTATAATGCTACTTCCAATATTTTGAGCAATTGTTCATGAACTAAGAGGAATCATAAATTACTGTTTGGTTTAATTAAGTGATTTAATAAAATATTAACTTTCACAATAATGTTATCATGACGTTGAAGTGTTATATATAATCTTATATTTCAATTATATCTCACAACTAAATTAAATTCCTCAAACATAAGTCAAATATCTAGTTTAATATATTAAATTAACATATAATATTATTCATTATTAGTGTTTTTACTTAGTGCCATGAGCATGGCTTGTTAGATGCCAATTCTTGAAAACCCTCACTGAAAACTTGTAAGATAACCCATGTTAAAAACTCGACTTCCAGGAACTCACACTTTAGTTATTTAAGTACAGAAAAATTCTCACCTTCATGAGTTAGCACATGTGATTAATTGAACTGTAGGTGCCATTCCTAGCTTGGCATAGATGAGAAGGCTTCAACCACTAGACTTGCAAAACATGAACTCAGCAATGCTTTCTAGGTTCATGAACAGGTTATTGGGCAAAGGAGTTAACTGACTCCCTAGTTGTGATGTACCCAGTGAGGGGTGTGTGGATTCATTAACAATAAGGAGTGAATAACCCTTAAGGTGTGACGTAGAACTCTCACTATATATACTCTACTTTATTTCTGCAATGGTCACCCCCACCTCCCCTCTTTTCCTATTTGTGTGAGTGGGCTTGCACTTAATGTTAGCGAGTTTAACCTACCTAACCTAACCCTAAACTTGACCATGAGGGGTTTAGGGCATGGGTGGTCATTGGGGACTAGATGTGGGCCCCCCTCACTAGTGCCTCTTCCCACTTCGTCAATTTGTTGACGTCCAGTTGCCTTTTCATAGGTGGCCTTCCCATGTGCTGCTCAGCTTGCGGAGCCTCGAGCCAC
This sequence comes from Selaginella tamariscina, assembly GCA_003024785.1. Taxonomy (NCBI): domain Eukaryota; kingdom Viridiplantae; phylum Streptophyta; class Lycopodiopsida; order Selaginellales; family Selaginellaceae; genus Selaginella; species Selaginella tamariscina. The sequence goes on along the minus strand of PUQB01000219.1, from coordinate 104,300 downwards.
CAACTTGGTACTCACCCGACATGCTGCATCATTTGATCGGTTGAACTCTTGATGTGGAGGTCTCTTCATCGATGGTTGTCGCCCCTCCTTATGAGGGTCTTCCGAATGAGGCTCTTTCTCCACTCTTTTCGGGCATCCACGGCCGTTCTGCCTCACCCTTCTAGGTGACAACAACCCTACGTCCACTACTTTGTGTCCCTCATTGTGTTGATCATGCGAGACCTCTAGCTCTCGTCCATCGTCACTCCACTTGCTTTCATCGCAGCTTCAAGTTTCTTGCCTCAAGCGCATGCTTCCCATGTCATGGAGTTTTTTTTACGCAAGGTATCCTCCCTCTTGGGTACTTGTCGAACACATGTTTAGTTGTGTGGTGTGGGGACTCAACATAGATGTCACTTTCATCTACGTCGAGATAAGGTGGCAAGCTTCCTTCGTTCAACCATCCATCCCACTTTGTTTCATAGGTTGTCACTGAGTGATCTTGCCCGTCCATGTGTCACTCATTTATGCATGTTCCTACACCTAGAATTCCATTAGAACGTGCTTTTCTTCATATCTTTCTTTGTTTGTTGTCATTTGTTTGCTTGATCCTTCGCTCCTCGTGAGGTTGGCCAAGTGGTATTTGTGTTGTGGGCCCTAATTGGCTAGGCTGAGGCCAATTGTGGCATTCAAGGTACTTCTTTACTTTTTGTTGGCCTCTTTCGATCGGCATGACACATCCTCATGGCCAATTGGTACTCATTGATACTCAATTGTTTGAATGAACTAATCCCAGCTCTCCGATCTCTTCTTCATACAGCAACTCAACTTGTTACGATGAACTTCATTCGTGTGTGACAATTATTTCTCTGTGGTCGCCACAAATGTTCGTCGGACTCCACAAGCTAGATGTGGATAAATTTAGGTGTGGCATGTAGGACCCACGTTTGTGGCACTTGGTGCAACTCTTGAATCTAAAGAGCTATGACATGATAGTCCATATTGTGGAAGGCAGTGTCACATAATACAATGCATGAGGCATGCCCTTTAGGGTTGTGTCATGGGTTTGTCGCCAAAGGGTTGGATACTTTAACAAACATGCATGCTTGTGCTTGCACTAGGGTGCTAAACCTTAAGCATCGGCTCAAGGGAGGTTAGGTCTCGTAACTAGGTGTGCTTTGGCACACTTGGCTAGGAAAGTTTCTCCTTAGAATTTAGGGTTGAACAACCTAAGCTTGTTATCAAGAGCCCTTTTGTAAAGCACTCGCAAGGTCATGTACTTAGGGTTATCCAAACCTAGTCTTAAGGAGTTTACTTAGCAGAACAATCATGTCCGCTTACGGCACATACTCATATCCGCTTATGACACACACTCATGTCTTCACTAAGTACTAGCCCTAGGTCTAGGGTATGACTTTGCCACTCAAACCCTTAAGGGTTCAAGGTACCCCTTATCACCCTAAAGGGTAAGTGACAGTGCCTTAGCTTTGTTATAAGAGTATGTATGAGACACATCTTCTTTGTGAGGTTAGGACATAAACCTGTCTAGGTCTACTGAGATAGGATCCTAAAGTCTATTCAAGTTGTCTTCTAGGGTTCGAAGGATGATCAATCTAGAGGACTTAGAGTAAAACTCTAAGTCTTTTACCTGGGCATTTGAAACAGACTCTTAGAGTCATCTTAAAAGACTTAGTGTTGCTCACACATGGTAATCATGCCGAAATGCCACTTTATTAAGTATGTACAACTAGCTTGATTTATAAAATAAAGGAATTACATAGTATAAGTATCAAATTATAATAAATATTAACTCAATTCAGCACCAGTCGTTACAAGTCTTGTCCACATCTTTATGTATATGAACATGTAAAATGTAGCTCTTATTACAGATGAACTCAGTTAAATATTAAGTGCACATGGTCCAATAAAACTGGTATGTGTGAGATATAAAATACATATGTACATGTCTAAGTTAATTGAAATCTTCTTAACCAATGATTAGTACTTGTTTTTATATTAATAAGTTTTACATGTATTATCCTAGAACAAAAGTTACAGATATTTTCTATAAACTTTTAAAAGACGTGAAGAACAGATTATATACATTGCTCAATATTTTATCTTATTACATGAGTTTATTATGGTTTATTATATTAAAATCTAAAATAATTTTGAGTGTGTATTTACCTTGTTTACGGCGTGTTTGTTTTATAACATAATATTGAGTGTAGCCGAGATAGACACACGACACAGTACATTCTTAAGTTTCAAGTGCATACATGAACACACCTGAATTTATTATATTTGTTTTCAATGAATTTATTTAATTATTCTATTTATTGTTAAAATCTATATATATATATATATATATATATATATATATATGAACTTTAAAGAATGTTTAAGTTCCTCACTAAACTGTTAATGAGTTTATGGCCCTCTTAATATCTCATGCTAGCTATGTTTATTTCATTCAATAAATTAGTTAACCAGAATTAATATTGATTTTCCTAACCAAGGTTAACCTCATGTTTTTCGTTTTACCGTGGAAGAGCTCTCTCTCCCCTCTCTCTCTCTCTCTCACACACACACACACACACACACACACACACAGAGGTGCTAACTATCCTCATATATACATACATTATGCATACTCCATGCATACATAACAATTGCATACACAAGACATTATGCATGTTGTAATTAAAATGGACATATATATAATCCCATTTTCTTAATAATATTAGTAATTTTAAATAATTAATTAATATTTTGTAATATTAAAAGAATATACTTTATAATAATATATATTTAAAAAAAAATTAAATATATATTTATTAAATAATTAATTAAAAATTAAAACTTAAATATTAATTAATATGTATTTTATATTCTCATTTTCATATATCATGCCCATTTTAATTACAACGTATATGACATATATGATCTATGCATATAGAGCCATATACAATATCTTGTCAGTATTTATACATGGATTATTTAATTGACCTGAAGTTAAAGTATGATTTATACAATAATTTAAATTATATGTATATAGTTTCTGTTGCTCTTCGTGTATATAAGCATGCAGTTTGAACCCCACTAGAACTAATACAAGTAACACAAGTGTACATCTATGTGTGAAATTTAAAACATTTCATAATTTTAATTAATGATTTATTAAAATAAAAGAATTATAAGTCTTCGAATCCATTAGAACATACTTGGAATATTCATACATACTGAATCCATTCTTAAGTGGTGATGCAGGTTGTTGTAATAAAATTCTATATATGCCTTTGAAGTTCCAACCGACTTGTATATCCAAATTTAGTTTTTCATATAATAATTCGCTTGTACTGTACGTCTAATCGTAAGCATCGATTCATTACTTACACACACACATACACACATATACATGTGTGTGTGTCTCTATACACACACACACACACACTATGATATTTTAAAATAGTTTATATGCAATATATTGTATATATCTTAAAACGTATATGATAACAGATTGTCATATAGAAAATTAAAACTAAACCAAATTAAAACGTGTGCGATAACATCTTCACGTAATTATCCAGGTAATTAATACTTTTATTATTTAATTAACAAATAATATTGTTTTTTTTTTGTTTTTATAATAATAACAACATCTATTTATATATCATCTTTTTACAAATCCATTATAATCAACTATATAGTGTTACCATTGAGTTATCAAATTAAGTTAATAATAATTAAATGTCAATAAATAGTTTAATAGCTTTCTAATATTATAAAAACTTATACTTTAACTATTTATAAATATCCACATATTATATATGTAGCATACACACATTATATATGTAATGTACTAAAGGTGTACGTATCACTCTCTCTCTCTCTCTCTCTCTCTCTCTCTCACACACACACACACACACACACACACATATATATATATATGTATATCTAATGTTTCTTTAATAGGCTAGACATTTGCCCCTTATAAGCAGTACATAGCTGTAAACGAGGCTAATGGGTTGTATGTTGAGGTAGGTACATGTGTATTTGTATATATGTGTATACATATAATTATATACAAACATATAATATATATAGAGAATTAATTTGTAATTACATATGTGAATACACCAACATGTGTGTAAGTAGTGTGTATCTAATTATCTATTATCCAACGCACGTATGTTTATATCTAGTTAGCAAGGTTGACAAAATCATTAGCAAGTATGAAGCTCTAGAACGGTGTGTATATATTTGTTATGTGTGTATCTAATTATCTATTATCCACACATAACACACACGCGCACGCACGCACTCTAATATTCAATACTACAATGATAGACAATAGTGTCACAATACACAAGGGTGCTCAGAGTCTTTATTATTGTCATTGCTTTAATAAAATCTTTTCACGTTTAACTTACAATTCATGTTTATATTAATATTATATATAGTTCATGTATATAATATAATACATGAATTCTAATATAATTCATATATTATTATATTCTCTCATCTATAGAATATATATAATATATATAATACAATAATACTTGAATTGTAAGTTAAAAGAGAATATAATTTCTTTATTTCTTTCAAATTTGAAGTTATGTATATTAAACTACACCTTAAAAATCTATATCAACAAACTGGGCTATACATTATTATGCCGTGGATATTCATACATGTACATTTTAATATCACTTTAATTTAGTTTATAAATTAACTTAATTTTGAATATTTAAATTACAAAATGCAAAATGCTCAATAATGAATTAAAATCTTCAATTATTTAAGCTGATTAAGAATTTTTTTTCTAGTTCTATTGAAATTTACATTATGTATTTATTATGTGTGTTCATGTGTGTAGGCAAATTTAAATGTATAAATATAATAAGAATATTGTAGAGTTCTGCATAGTATAGCATATAAGTCTTCGAATTTATAAGTCTTCGAATTTATAAGTCTTCGAATCCATTAGAAATACTTGGAATATTCATACATACTGTCCATTCTTAAGTGGTGATGCAGCTTGTTGTAATAAAATTCTATATCTGCCTTTGAAGTTCCAAAATACGTGAGTGTATTAATTAGTAAATGCAATTAATAATTCATTTTTATTTTGTTTTATTAAGAGTTTAAAATATACGACGTTTCAGTTTCTGGTCGAAAAGGCTCCTTTCTTTTTAATACTTTAATGAAAGAGAAAAATAAATCTGTATATTAATTGAGAATATCAAAATTTGAGACTTACACTGTCCTAACAAACTAATAATGAGCTTGATATCCACGTTGGACTTGAGTTTTTCTATTTAATCAATCTGATTAACATATATTAATATAAATACACAAGACATTATCACTTTATGTTTACAAATACAGACATGTGAATTAGAAGTAAAATTTTAATACAATATATACAATATCTACTTGTATATCCAAATTTAGTTTTTCATATAATAATTCGCTTGTACTGTACGTCTAATCGTAAGCATCGATTTATTACTTACACACATACACACATATACATGTGTGTGTGCCTATATATATATACATACACACACACACACACTATGATATTTTAAAATAGTTTATATGCAATAATTGTATATATCTTAAAACGTATATGATAACAGATTGTTCATATAGAAAAATTAAAACTAAACTAAATTAAAACGTGTGCGATAACAGATCTTCACAGGTAATTAATACTTTTATTATTTAATTAACAATATGATTATTGTTTTTTTTTGTTTTTATAATAATAACAACATCTATTTATGTATCTTCTTTTACAAATCCATTATAATTATCAACTATATAGTGTTTACCATTGAGTTATCAAATTAAGTTAATAATAAATTTTAAATGTTAATAATAATTTAATAGTTTTGTAAGATAACTACGGTAAATACGTAAGTTACCCTAGTAATTAAGGTATGTAAAAACTACGGTAAATAGGTAGGTATCTTACACTTGTAAAACTTATACTTTAACTATTTACACATTATATATATAGCATACACACATTATATATGTAATGTACTAAAGGTGTACGTATCACACACACACACATATATATATATATACGATGTATGTACGTATGTATGTCTAATGTTTTTGTACGGCTTTAATAGGCTAAACATTTGCCCCTTATAAGCCGTACATAGCTGTAAACGAGGCACTTAATGGTTGCATGTTGAGGAAGAAGAGTTTGACAAATTGCAAGAATCCATTTCAACAGTACGATGCATGTAATATAAACAGTAATTAACTTTTATAAGTTTATATTAATCATTAATTGTATAAAAATAAAGTTAATAATGTGCAAGCTAAACATTTAATTATATAGTCCCTCTCCGCAACAGTGTATGGTTTGTGATTGTTATTATGGAAATTATAATATTAATTTCTAAATGTTTTACTTAGCAAGCATTAGTTTTTTGAATCTAATTTATCATAATTTATTAATACTTATTTATTTATAATTATGAATAATGATACAGATTGAGAAACACGAATTATTAGAGCTTAGAATTAGAGCAGCATATATGTACAAAAAAGCAGGAAAAATGGAGCAAAGATAATTTATTTAAGGATGCTATTGAGACGTGTGCTCAGTCTGAAGATAGAGAAGTTCTTAACATTCTTTAGAAAAGGTTTATTTTATATATATATATTAAGTATTATATTTTATAAATTTCTAATAATTTTTATTTAATTATTATTGTTGTTGTTGTTATATATGAAATCACTTTCATATATATGTACGTATATGTATAAATTTCTAATAACTATTATTTAACTATTGTTTATATACGAAATCACTTTCATATATATTTTAAAATTGTTTACGTATTAATAGTTTAATTTTAATACGGAGACTTACTTATAATTGCAGTGTTTGTATGCATTCCATTGGCATTGCCAGCTCCTGCGTCAGTATATTCCTCCTCTATGCCCCCAATACATGTCTTCCGTATGTATTTTTTGTATTAATGAATTTATATTTCTTATGAAGATATTCACTCTCCATACACACGCACGCACGCACGCACTCTAATATTCAATACTACAATGATAGACAATAGTGTCACAATACACAAGGGTGCTCAGAGTCTTTATTATTGTCATTGCTTTAATAAAATCTACTTACAATTCATGTTTATATATATTCTCTCATCTATATAATATTATATATAGAATTCATGTATATAATATAATACATGAATTCTAATATAATTCATGTATTATATATATTCTCTCATCTATAGAAATATGTATTCATCTATATAATATAATATAATACAATAATACTTGAATTGTAAGTTAAAAGAGAATATAATTTCTTTTTTCTTTCAAATTTGAAGTTATGTATTTTAAACTACACCTTAAAAAATCTATATCAACAAACTGTACATGTACATTTTAATATCACTTTAATTTAGTTATAAATTAACTGAATTTTGAATATTTAAATTACAAAAATACAAAATGCTCAATAATGAATTAAAATCTTCAGCTGTTTTTATTATTTAAGCTGATTAAGAATTTTTTTCTAGTTCTATTGAAACTTACATAATGTATTTATTATGTGTGTTCATGTATGTAGGCAAATTTAAATGTATAAATATAATAAGAGTATATTGTAGAGTTCTGCATAGTTTACCTAGTGTTAAATCATAATAAATATTAATAGAATCTAGAATCATAATAAATATAATCTGTTTTTTAATTTTTTTATGGATATATTATTTACAATGTAATCGAAATGGATTGCAAATTTATAGTTTTTATTTCCAAATGTTTTTTTAATTAAATATTGTATAATAATTTGGTAGTAACTTCTTAATATTAATATAGCATTCAAAACAATAATACATACATACATACATATCTCTCTCGCTATGTGTGTGTGTTTATATACATTGAGATTTTCTGTATAATTTGTAAATTTTTAAAAAACTTTTTTTTTCTTTAAATTAGAGTCAAAACATATTATAACTTAGTTGTTAAAATTTATGAATATTTATAAATATTATATCTAAAAACATAAGCATTATAATAATAATCATTACAAATTTTTTTTAAATGTTTAATAAGTAAGGATATTATAGAATAAAAATATTATCAAATTTGAATTATTGTATTATTGATTATGTTTTTTGATATAATTCTCTTTTGTAATGAGTCTGGTCTATTAAACAATTTTACAAATTATTATACCATGTTTTTATCTATATTTATCCAATGGATACATGCTCAACTTACTTAATTAACATCTCTCCACATCTCTGTGCATTCCACAGCATGGTTTTAGTTACATGATTTGCAGTAACTGGCATTGTCTCAATGAGCTCCTGAGCTTCCGAAAACCGCCTGGCACGACCCAAAGCATCCACCATACAGTTGTAGTGTTCAAGTATAGGAAACACACAGTAGTCCACTCCCATTGAGAGGAAGACCTGCCTCGCCTCGGGGACGAGCCCCTTGTGACCTAGGCTATGCAACACCACCGAGAACGTCGCATGGGTCATTACGCCCTCAAGGTTCATACAAAGGAAGCCCTGGCAAGTCCCCGCGGTCTCCCCGTTGTGGAGTACCCAGAGAGGAGTGCATTCCACGTAAGTACGTTCCTTTCAGGAGACGAGTCGAACGTCGCCTTGCAGTGCACCACATCCCCGGCTTGGGCATATGCAGAGACCATGATTGTCTCCAGCACAAGGTTCCTCGCCGGCGCCAAGGAATATGCCTTCTCTGCCTCCTCGAGGCATCTGCACGAGTATGCCTCGGTAATGGCAGCCCACGAGACCACGCTCCGGTGTGCATCGTATCGAACACAAATCTCGCATAGCTTGCACCAGACACGGAGACAACCGCGTTGCACACGCTCGTGTTCCACTGTGGCATCTTGTGGAATAATGTGGATATGCCCCGCTTGGGCATATGCACATACTACACATGCCCAAGAGACTACATCCCTCACAGGAGCTTCCTCGAAGAGTCTACTGCATTCCTCCAGTTGCCCCGATTCCGAATACGCCTGAACCATCGTGGTCCACGCGAGTGCATCCTTCTCGGGGAGGTTCTGAAAGATGTATCTAGCTTGGGTTATATAGCGATTCTGCAAGAAGCTTAATGACTGCAGTAGAGAGATAAGTGTCCATATTGGCATTTTGTGAAAGGTTTCTAATGCTATCTGAAGATGCCCCTTATGGGCAAATGCAGTAACGATTGTGTTCCACGAGACTGCGTTTCTCTCCGGCATTGAATGGAAGAAAGAGAATGCATAATCTACATGGTATGTGGTGTGAGAGGATAACATTGTGTTTGTAGAAATCGATGTCCAATTGGGCATTGAATTGAAGCATTTCTCGGCTTGGATGTTCTCCCCATTCTGGGCATATCCCTGAATCATTACATTCCATGATACAGTGTTCCTGTGAGGCATCTGATCAAAGAGATTCTTGCATTCTGTGAGGGAGCTGTCTTTAGAAACTCACCCATCAGTGTGTTTATTGTAACAGTGTCGTGATTGGGCATTTTCCCATAGATCTCTCTCGAATCCCGCGGATTCTCACATTGGTGGCATGGTGTCCATATTGCTATGTCCCTTTGTGATAGGAGATCGAATACTTCTTTGGCTCTCTCAACCTGCCGCTCTTTGCGTGGAATCTGAACAAGCTTTCCATAGTATTTTCAGAAGAGTTTTTCTCAATTATTAAGTTATCTTAATATCCAACTAATTATATTTCAAATATGTATGCGGTTTACATATCAATGTATATATATAATATATATATAATTCATTAATTTTAACTTTTAAAACTTAAAAAGGAATTTAAGTTCCTCATTTTGCCTGTTTGAGAATCGTTTTTAACACTTGTTTACATGTATATATTTTGTGTTTATATTTTCTAAGCTGACCAAATATTTTTGCTTGTTGAAGAAGAGAAGAAGAAGAAGAAGAAGAAGAAGTTATTTAAATTTTAAAAAATTGATTTAAAACAAATGTAATATATATTCTAATATATTTATAACTTAAGGTTGTAATATAGCTTTTCATGTGTATACATATGACTTACATTATATTTACTTATGCTCCTCATTCATATTATGCTCGTGAAAGAAAGTGAATTCTCTCTCTCTCTCTCTCTCTCTCTCTCTCACACACACACACACACACACATCTCATACACATACACATACAGGTGCTAAACATATATACACAAGACAATATATAATACATGGATTATTTAACTGATTTGAGGTCAAAAGTTTACTAATACCTAATTAATCTTTTAAATTATAATTACCATATGTATGTATTTATTTGTTTATACCAGTAGTATTGCATAGATATCATAAATTCTATACTCCTTTGTATAAAGATGATCATTTGATTTTATTTAATAAATTCTATATTTCTGAAGCAAATATAAATTAATGATCATCTTTATACAAATGAGTCTAAAATATAATCAAACAGTTGATTTCATTATAATAAAACAATTACAAATTTACATTTTCCCTGTTTTGTTCTAATCCCGATATTCTTCAGTGATGCGCGATTAAAGGACGGTCCAGATCTCCCGAACTATCTCCTTCCCTTTTGCCTTTTAAACACATAGTAATTATAATTAGAATTAATACAATAATATATTGTCTGTTAACATTAATTAATATATACAGAACAGTTTTGTGAAGGAAGTTACAGCACATATACACATGTATGTAAATTATACACACAATATGTTATAGTTTTTAAATATATATATATATAATATTATTACGTGTCTTAGTGAAACAAGCACATCAATTTATTTAAAATCTCTCTAGTATTGCATTATTTTGCTCAAATCATTAGTAAGTAAGGTCAATAAACATATTTCTTTTAGAAAAAACAGAGATTTATATCATATGAGCTTGTGATAATTGTAATAAAGGATTTTATAAAACATTTATATTTTTTCTTTTTTCGTAGAATTGTTTTGAAATTCCTTCAAAATAAAACTCTGTATAAATTAGTAGAATGTTGATTTTATTAAATGAAATCAGTACAGTTTATCATAATTTGTAAAACGTATTTAAATGATATAAAAGTTTTAGGTTTAATTATTTGCTTGCATTATAATATAAGTCAATAGGTCGAATCTGGCCACCAATTAAAATATTTATATTAAGTATCAAAGCAGCATAGAACGAAATACTTTTCAGGGACGGTGTTCGTAAAACTGACGTCAACGTAGCCAATGTCGACAAATGAAAAAGAATGCACGACAAGGGTTATCGATGATATTCTTAAGTTCCTTTGTAATCTGCTTCTTAACTTTTTTTTAACTTAATTTTTTAAATATCTTTCTTTTAGTTCTTCCTTTTGTTTCACAATATTACCTTTCCTTTGTACATCATAAATAACTCATCTTCAATTCTGATTAAAATTAAATTTAAAAAGACACTAATATATAAGAATCGCAATCAATTTGCATTACATAAATATTGGTGTTAAAATCGCTTCCAATCTGTCAATCCCACTTTTTAATTAAAAATAATTAATACACAATATATTGTAGTATACACAGATTGCTTGATAGGTGATATATTTGCTGTATATTAAAGATACAATCAAGATAATAAATATTTAAATTTGCTCATTTATCACCTTTACCTAGGCTGCTAAATTACTGATACATTTAAGAAAAACATTAATTCCCTTGTAGATAATAAAAATAGTTACATTATTACCTTTCAAGCAAATTTTATATTTACTTAATATCCTTTATACGACTTTAATTGTTTAAATTTTAAAATATACCAAACAGAAAAAAATTTAAAAACTTTACTAAGAACAATTTTCAATTGAGCATGCAGGTGATCGCCATCCTTTATATATAGATACATACTACATAACACTTACAACAGCACATATTATGCACACAATATAATTAGAAAAATAGATATACAATACGATTTATGTATATATAACCATAATACATATACTGGTTACAATGTTTACAATTTAAACTTGTAAGATTATTTATTATATCAAACACTTAATTTATTTATGGGCAGATATTAGTATATTTGTTACGGTGGAAATGCAAATTATCCCACGTGCATTAGAGTGAATTGAACACTGCACTATAAATAGACAAGGTAGGATCAAATGTTGTGAATTTACTTGAACAGGATTTCTTTTGTTCAATAATTTGTTATATTATTTGTTAAAAAACAATATGCATAACTTTTAAAACTTTAAAAATATTTAAAAATCAATATGCATAACTTTTAAAACTTTAAAATATTTAAACTCCCCGTTTGCATATATATGTCCGCATATATATTCTTTAAAGTGCTAATTCTTTTTATATATTAATAAGTTAAATATATAAATTTTAGAACATTCAAGAATGTTTGAGTTTCTCATTAATCCATTTTAATGAACACATTATAAATTTATTAAGCTTATTGTCTATTAACGATTATGATTAATATGTATAAACATGTATAATCAAAAAAGTATATTCGTGCTTACTTTATATACAGTGGTATACTTAATTATATTATACATACAGTGATATTTACATTAGTAGCTTATCATTACATAAGTAGACTATATCCGTGTGCATATTTCGATGTGCGACCACTCTTATATGGATGTAAATTTTGTGCTAAAGACTACATGAATTTTAATTGTATTTTCCCAATTAAAAACAAAACTTAATAAAAAAAATTAAGGGAGTTACCAAGTTAATAAAACACTAAGAAAGTGTATATATATATAGAGAGAGAGAGAGAGAGAGAGACATATATTAATAATGTTTTTGTTATTAATATATAAGGTGGCCAAAGTGGAGCTATATTATCGAGCTATTACTTTCTATCTTCAAGAACATCTTCTTTTGCATGTTCTAGCATGTATTGATCATTTCCACCTAGTCGATCTTGTTAAAATGGTAAATTAATTAGATATATATTATAATGTAAATTAATATTAATTTTTAACTCTATATTTTAACTATTTATAAATATTCATACATTATATATAGCATACACACATTATATATGAAAGGTGTACGTGTATATATATATATATCCAATGTTTTTGTATGGCTTTAAATGAGGAAGAAGAATTTGACAAATTGCAAGAATCCATTCAACACTACGATGCATTTTATCATTAGTAAAAAGATAATATAGACTCTAATTAACTTTTATTAAGTTTATGTTAATCATTAAGTGTCTAATAAAGTTAATAATGTGCAACTCAGTTAAGCTAAAATTTAATTATATCGTCCCTCGTTGCACCAGTGTAGAGTTTGTATTTATTGTTATTATAGTATTTAAAATATTAACTTCTAAATATTTTAGTTGGCAAGCGCATTATTTTTAATTTAATTTATCATAATTTATTAATACTTATTTATTTATTATTATGAATAATGAGAAACACGAATTATTATAGCTTAGAAGATATTGAGACGTGTGCTCAGTCCGGAGTTCTTAACATTCTTTGTAGAAGAGGTTTATTTTTTTATATATATTTAAAGTATATATATGTGTATGCATGTATATATTGTATAAATTTCTAATAATTTTTATTTAATTATTGTTATTGTTGTTGTTTATATATGAAATCACTTTCATATATATGTAAGTATGTATTGTATAAATTTCTAATAACTATTATTTAACTATTATTATATATTATTGTTTATATATGAAATCACTTTCATATATTATAAATTGTTTTACGGATTCTATGGTGAACAGTTCACAATGTGCTAGTTTGTTACTCAAAAATTTATATTGACAAATCTAAAAAATTATATGTATTTATAATTATATTGATATATTATCTAATATGCTGCAGGGGAAGAAAGAATGCTTTGCATCTTGTTTGTATATATGTTTTCAGTTGATCAGAGCTGATGTTGCATTGGAGTTAGCATGGTGGATTTTGCGGTTTTATATTTATTAAAGGTACGTGTGTATTTGTATATATGTGTATGTAAGTGTGTATATTACATGTAAATATATAGAATTAATTTGTAATTGTATATGTGAATACACCAACATGTGTGTGTATGAGTCTCCATGTAACGTGTAAGTAGTGTGTATATTATCCACACATAACACACACACACACATGCACACACGTATGTTTATATCTAGTTTATATGAGAATACACAAGAAAGGTTGTCAAACTCATTAGCAAATATGAAGCTCTAGAAGAGTCGAGATCAAAGAAAAACGGGTTTCTAATAGGTGTGTATATATTTGTGTATAAATATATTATAAATAAATAATTAAAAGATTGATATCAACTTTACGGAAAATTACTAAACAGGTGTGTATGTATTTGTGTATAAATATATATAAATAAATAATTAAAGATTTATATGAATTATAATTTAATTTTAATACAGAAAAATACTTATAATTGTATGCACGCCAGTATATTCCTCCTCTATGCAATGAGCTTCCGAAATGTAATATTGTAATATATGGTAACATTGTTATTGAATATTATTTGCAATACATGTATATAACATGTCTTCCGTATGTACTTTTTCTATTAATGAATTTTATTTCTTATTCACTCTCCACACACACGCACGCACACACGCACACGCACACGTTCTAATATTCAATACTACAATGATAGACTTTACAAGGGTGCTCAGAGTCTATCATTGCTTTCGTAAAATCTTTTCACGATTAAATTACAATTCATGTATTATATTTCTTAATTTATTTCAACTGAAAAATCAAATTTGAAGTTATGTATATTAAACTACACCTTAAAAATCTATATTAACAAACTCGGGTATACATTATTATGCCATGGATATTCATACATGTACATTTTAATATCACTTCAATTTAGACTTAATTTTGAATATTAAAATACAAAATGTTCACTAATGAATTAAAATCTTCAGCTGAATTTAAATGTATAAATATACTAAGAATATATATTGAATTATATCGATTACATTTATATGCATATACTATTTTAGTTCTTTACTGATTCAAAGTTTGACAACATTGATTTAAAGTGATTGATTAATCATTGTAGTTGCATTTACGTGGTAATATAGCATTTTAAGAGAATATAACAAAAGTATATATGTAACAAAATATACTAAAATATAGTCCATTTTAATTAAAAATAAAGTGTTTTACAAGATGAATATATGATTATGTATATCATTAATATGAATATAGGTATATATGCACTCACGTCCAAGAAGTTTTATAACATCATATTACACACTATTAAACAGAAAGCTACTTTTAAGTCCCTTGAAGACATATTGCACATACGAATATGTATCTCTACACACACACACACACACACGCACGCACGCGCACACACATATATATAACTGAATCATTTTCTTCTAATCAAATCTGAGAAGAATTTATTCAACAATGTAATCAAAATGCATTACAAATTTATAATATTATTTCTAAATGCTTTTATTAAATATTGTATAAAATAATTTGGTAGAGAACATAAAACTTCTACATTCTCTTTTAAACTTTGCTTACGAAAGTTCTAAAACAATAATACACACACCACATATACCGAGTACAGTAGTTTTACATCCACCATCGTGATCAATTTCTACAATCAAACCAGGTTCTAGTTTCATTAATAATATTCACATTTAGACATGTAAGCTTATACTAACATATAAGCTGCAATATGTACATATTGTGTGTGTATTTATATATACATTGAGATTTGCTATGCGTAATTTGTAAAAGATATTTTCAAAAGAAACAATTCTTAAAAGTTAGAACCAAAGCATAATATCAAACTTGTTAAAAATAATTGTTAAAATTGTGAACGTTCTCATCACCTCAACTCATTCTTAAATATTGAACTTATTAACATATTAACTTTAACTTATTTTCTTTTTAATGTCTTATACTTAAAACGATTTAGTTTTTAAATTTATTTTTAAATATTATATTGAAAAAATCGATATTGTAATAATAATAATAATTATTTTTTATTAAAATGTTTTAAGAAATAAAGATATTATATCAAAAATCAAAATATTAAATTATACATCTTTATCTTTATATTAAGTTCTAAATAGATAATAAAATCTTTCATTAATTGTTATTATAATACCATATCTTTATCTATATTTATCTCAACTACTTAATTAACATCTCTCCACACTTGCATTGTCTCAATGAGCTCCTGAGCTTCCAAAAACTGCCTGGCACTACCCAAAGCATCCACCATACAGTTGTAGTGTTCAAGTATAAGAAACACACAGTAGTCCACTCCCATTGAGAGGAAGACCTTCCTGCCCCTTGTGACCTAGACTATGCAACACCACCAAAAACGTCGCATGGGTCGGCGTTACGCCCTCGAGGTTCATATAAAGAAAGCCCTGGCAAGTCCCTGCGGTCTCCCCGTTGTGGGAGTACCCGGAGAGGAGTGCATTACACGTAAGTACATTCTTTTCAGGAGACGAGTCGAACGTCGCCTTGCAGTGCACCACATCCCCGGCTTGGGCATATGCAGAGATCATGATGGTCTCCATAACAAGGTTCCTCTGTGGTGCCAAGGAATATGCCTTCTCTGCCTCGAGGGCAGCCACAAGACCACGTTCTGGTGGTGCATCATATCAAACACAAATCTTGTGTAGCTTGCACCGAACAAGGAGACAACCGCATTGCACACGCTCGTGTTCCACTTTGGCATCTTGTGGAATATGTGGATATGCCCCGCTTGGGCATATGCACATACTACACATGCCCAAGAGACTGCATCCCTCATAGGAGCTTCCTCGAAGAGCTTAATGCATTCCTCCAGCTGCCCCGACTCGGAATACGCCTGAACCATCGCGGTCCACGCGAGTGCATCCTTCTGGGGAAGACTCTGAAAGATGTATCTAGCTTGGGTTATATAGCTTAATGACTGCAGTAGAGGAGATAAGTGTCCATATTGGCATTTTGTGAAAGGTTTCTAATGATATCTGCAGATGCCCCTCATGGGCAAATGCAGTAACGATGTGTTCCACGAGACTGCGTTTCTCTCCGGCATTGAATGGAAGAAAGAGAATGCATAATCTACATGGGTATATTGTATGTAAGATAATAACATTGTGTTTGAAGAAATCGATGTCCAATTGGGCATTGAATTGAAGCATTTTTCAGCTTGGATGTTTTCCCCATTCTGGGCATATCCCTGAATCATTACATTCCATGATACAGTGTTCCTGTGAGGCATCTGATCGAAGAGATTCTTGCATTCCGTGAGGGAGCCTGTCTTTAGAAACTCACCCATCAGTGTGTTTATTGTAACAGTGTCGTGATTGGGCATTTTCCCATAGATCTCTCTCGAATCCCGCGGATTCTCACATTGGTGGAGCATGGTGTTCCATATTGCTATGTCCCTCTGTGATAGGAGATCGAATATTTCTTTGGCTCTGCCGCTCTTTGCGTGAAATCTTTCCATAGTATTATTCAGAATTCAATTATTTAACTTATCTTAATATCCAACTAACTATAATGACATTTTTATTTATCATTTGGGTATGTGTTAATTAAATGGTTATTTTAGTCTTAAATTTTATAATCGTTAGCTGAAGAAAACATATTAATTAAAACAATATAATAAATAGTGAATTATACAAGAAATACATAGGATAACTTTTTTCCTACCTAGATTATGTTATTTACAAATAAAAATGTTTAAAAGCAATCTCTAACTAATAAGAGCTGCATCACAATTGAAAATATTACCAAATTATTTTATTATTATAATCTTTTATTTTACTGATACACCCTTAACAACTTCAATATTTAATATTTACCTTGGAAATCGTATACTATACATACATACACACACACATATATATAATTATACTATTTAATAAAATAAAATTCTTTATAATTTTAATATATTGATGCATGTCTTTAGTTTCTCCATGGAAGATGTCACCTTGTTGGTTCTATGTAATCACACACCCACACCCACACCCACACACACCCACACACACACACATATAAGCAATGCATCATTACAGTTATCACATATTTCAAATACGTGTATACTACGTATGCGGTTACATATATATTAAAATATATATTTTAGCATGTATCGCGTGTGTAACGCTGAAATGTCAAAAGTGAGACGTATATGTTTATATATAAATATGTGAAACAAGCACATGAATTTAATTAAAATCTCTCATTATTTTTCTTCTTAAATTATTTTCTGTAAATTTGTCCAAAATAAAACTGAATTAATAAATGTTGAACTTATCAAATGAATTCATTATATTTAACTTTTAAAGCTTTAAAAGAGTTTAAATTCCTCATTTTGTTTGAGAATCGTTTTTAACACTTGTTTACATGTATATATTTTGTGTTTAGCTTACCAAATATTTTTATTCTTAAATATGCTTGTTAATTTATTTAAACAAAAAAAAAATTTGATTTAAAACAAATGTAATATATATTCTAATATATTTATAACATAAGGGGCCTTGTAATATAACTTTTTCATGTGTATACATATGGTGCACACAAGCACTTACAGTTGCTCCTCATTCATATTATGCTCGTGAAAGAAAGTGAATTCTCTCTCTCTCTCTCTCACACACACACACACACATCTCATATACATACACATACACCATTATATACATATAAGATCATTTATACATGGATTATTTAACTGATCTGAGGTAAAAAGTCTGATTATACTTAATTAATCTTTTAAATTATAATTACCATATGTACGTATGTATTTATTTATACCAGTAGAATTGTATATATATCTCTTTTTTTTTTGCTTCAGAAATATAGTATTTATAAAATAAAATTAAATAGATCATCTTTATACAAATGAATCTGAAATTTATAAAATATAAATCAAACTGTCAAAATGATCATCTCTCTAATATATAGTCACACACTGTTGATCTCATTATAATAAAACAATTAAAAATACAATTACAAATTTATATTTTTCCTGTTTTGTTCCAGTCCCGAACTTGTTTGCGTACGTGGTCGCACCAGTATATTCTTCAGTAGGAATGTGAATTGTCCTGTTAAAGGACGGTCCAGATCTCTCCGGCGATCCATAGATGAACTATCTCCTTCCTTTTTTGCACATAGTAATTATAATTAGAATTAATATATATACAGAACAGTTTTGTGAAGGAAGGTCTTGATAACATTTATGGTTAAGTCCTGTCTTCAATTATTCTAATAAGTTTAATTAAAAATATTAAAAAGACACTTGTGTTTCATATATACACACTATTTAATAGTTTTAATGTTTTCATTAGCATTTACTGTTTGTTTAAATGCAATATGTAAACTATTCTTTTATAAGATAACTATATATATATATATAATGAATCTGTGAGTATTAAGAAGTCTTAAGTCATTACTTTAAAGTTTTATATTGTATGTGAATTGAAGTGTACATGTGTGTTGACGTATTAACGCAATTTAACAAAAACCAAGTGCAAATCAAGAATATCCATGCGAATATCCTCGTATAAACTCTTTTATGAATATCATTGGTTAATAATTAATTAATTACTTATTAAAACACTGCGAGGAGATGAAGATAGAATACAGTGGATACTCCTGTGTATACGGATTCTATTGGTCATTCTAGGCAATATTCATATACATATATATGTGTGTGTGTGTAAATGTGTACGTATAATTGAATGAAGTACTCAGTGTCTCTCTCTATATATATACATATACGTATATGTATGTATAAACACACACAAATACATGCAGGTATTTTATATACAATTAGTTAATTATCTACAATGTGTACTATTTGATTAATTAATTTATTATTTTATAATATTTAAATATCTAAGTAAACAAATAAGACTGTATATGAAACGTTATTAATGAAAACAGTGCACAAACAGCCTGAATTCTAGATAACCATCCCTTGTATATACATAACATAGAAGTTACATCACATATACACATGTATGTATATTTCACTATATATATATATATATATTAATTACGTGTGCACATGAATTTATTAAAATCGCTCCAGTATTGCATTATTTTGTTTAAATCATTGGTAAGTGATGTTAATAAACACATTTCTTTAAGAAAAAACGGAGATTTATACATATGAGATAATCATAATAAAGGATTTTATAAAATGTTTATATTTTTTCTTTTTTTCTTGAATTGTTCCGGCCGGCCATAGATGAACGTTCAAGAGGGGACGGTCGCCGGAGGTTCCGGCCGGCCATAGATGAACGTTCGCACCGGGATATCCTTCCGGTGTTGACGGTTTAATTCAGTATATACAACTTAATTATTCAATTATAAAAAGGTGTGAGGGACTATATGATTGAATATATAACTAATAATAAATACTCAGTGTATATATATACATACTTAAGTAATACATAATTAGTCACATTATATAGGTATGCATATGTATATAAAAATATATGTATACATGCAGGTATTTATGCTTGTGTGTATAGGTATGTATCTACAATTAGTTGATTACCGACAATGTGTATTATTTGCTTAATTAACTAATTATTATTATAATATATAAATATTAAATGAACATATATTTAAAAATATCTCAATGTAATTATTTTCAGCTCATAAGACTGTATATTAACAAGACACAGTATGGAATCATTAACTATTTTATTTTCAGCTCATAAGACTGTATATTAACAAGACACAGTATGGAACTCATTAACTATTTAAAGAAAGAAAAGAAAAATAAATACAGTACAAAAGAATTTAATAATTCAGCACTTTATTAATTTAATATTATATAATTAAAATTAATGATTAAAAAAATTCTCTCTCTCTCTCTCTCTCTCTCTCTCTCTCTCTCTCTCTCACACACACACACACACACACACACACACTGCTTACATGTCCTTAGGGTTTAGGGTTTAGGGTTTAGGAAATGCGGGTTATACAGGGGATGCCGGTGCACTGCCGGATAGCGGAGCCGCTGGGTTCTTCAGTCAGCTATGGTCTCCAAGGTACAGATTAGCACACATCGGGCTTCCCAATTCCCGCCCGCAAAGCGGCGGCGTGCGGATTTACTCTGCTTCTTCAAAGGAGAAGAAATCTCCAAAACAGGAGACGAAGAACAAGTATTCATTCTATGCGGATGTTGGCGTCAGCTGGACCTCTCTCGGATGTCTAATGACATCTCGCAGGCCACTATGAAGGCTGGATTTGACAGGCCCTCTGTCATACAGGTTAGTGTATATGTATCTATGATAAAATGCTGGTTAATATACATATATACAAATACACACATACGCACATATATACACGTGTGTTCAGTATTCATTTAAACACACGCACACTGTGCCAATGGATATGTATATACGTAGTACTAATTGTTCTCTCTCTCTCTCTCTCACACACACACACACACACAGAGCATACCCGTGTCTTTGAAAACACGCAATCTCACTACACACACGTTTTCATATAGATATAGACAAATGCAATGTACACACGTGATGCTTTACTTCTTTTGCTGTAGGCTGCATCAATACCTAAGATTCTACAAGGTGGAGACGTGGTTGTAGCAGCAGAGACAGGAAGCGGGAAAACACATGCATATCTGCTTCCAATATTGCAGCTTCTGGAGAGGTCACACGAGGAATTTATAAAACAAAAAAGCGAACAGAAGGGCTATCTTCCACGCAGTTTTGCGCTTGTGCTTTGCCCAAATGCGACACTCTGTCAACAAGCTGCGGACATGGCAAGTGGAGTGTGTAGTAATTTGGAGAAGCCTGTTAAGGTGGCAGTCATCACTGGAGGTCAGGTACGCGCGCGCGCGTGTTAGAGAGTCTAGTTAATTATATAGTTTTAGTAGTATTTTATGTTATAGTATGTATATTTTTAGTTTATGAAATTTAGAATGTTTACTAATTTCTTAAAGTCAGGGATGGCCAATGTCTCGCCAGATATAGTTGTTGCTACGCCTGGAGCACTGATAAACCATTTGTTTAGCTATGATCCAAAGAGAAAGCGTAGAGGTGCATTTATAAGAGACGCGCGTTTCGTGGTAAGTTGTGTGAGTGTGTGTGTACAATATATATACTTCAATGTAGACACAAGCATATTCATATATATAAGTATCGACACACACACACACACACACACACACACACACACACACACACACATATATATATATTATAATATATATATATATATATAGAGAGAGAGAGAGAGAGAGAGAAGAGAGAGAGAGAGAGAGAGAGAGAGATCACGCATACATATTCCTGTGTTATTATTTGCTATAATTATAATTTGTAAATATCAGTACGTGCCTGTGTGTGTGTCTCTACATGTTTTGGAGCTTCATATACATGTCACTCATATTCCGTATGTGTATATGTCCAACTATAGCCACGTGTACATAAACAATGTGTTCATATTTTCTTATTATACTTACGCAGGTGCAAAAGTATATGCATTGACATGCATACTTTATGTACATGAGCATATTCCATATTGTTGTATGACACCCCATACAAACACCTTCATATGTTCATCTTCATATTCAAGACGACAATTATGCATATTTTTGTATGTGCATGTGTACAGGTGTTTGATGAAGCAGATATGCTTTTATCGGGTAGTTTTGAAAAGGAAGTAACAAACAGGCTCCTGCCAATGCTAAGGCTTGAGGAGAAAAGGGCAGCTTCTGAAGAAAAAGGCAATAACGCTGAATTGAAAGTTGAGCTGGCCAAGCCTTGGACAGATTTTGAGAAATCAAACGAGGAAGCTGAGTCAGACGAAGATTCAGATATGGAGGAAGAAGTCAGTGAATGGGCCGAAGTTAGTAAGGAATGTAAGTCTCGCGCGCGTGTGCGTGGCTATATAGATACCCTGCATTTCTATATCTGCGTGCCTACATTAATGTGTATATATGTAACGCAAGCATACACACCCACACGTAGGCTCTCTCTCTCTCTCTCTCTATGAGAAACATTAAAACATGCACTGAAGGTTTAGTTGAACTTGACAGCAACAGAAGCGAGTAATGAGAACAAAGAAGATAAAGATAATGCAAAGAAGAAGCGGAAGACATACCGAAAGAAATACAAAAGAAGTAAACAGGTATATATATTTTTTATATAAATAGAAGTTATGTACTTTGGTGTGTGTGTATGTATCTTACATTTGGGTTGAGTTGAGCAGTATATATTTGTGGCTGCCACTTTGCCTGTGATTGGCAAGAAGACGCCTGCTATAATGCTCTCCTACCAATTCCCCGATGCTACGTGGATTAACGGAGAATATCTTCATTGTCACAATCCAAGGTAAACATATTTTAAACATTATAAGCTCATAAAGTTTCTGCTATATAATCTACATGTGTATATGTATGTTATATATGTATTACTCTACGATATATGTTGTTATGTTACTATACGATATATGTATGTATGTATGTGTGCTTTATATACCTACATACTTATGTTTTTCTGTATATCATTCTATAAGGATTAGCTAACTTCTAAATACAAGACTTCAATTCTTTGAATAATAGATCTTTCTGAGGTTCAAAGAGTTTCAGTAGATTAATATAGTTTTATTTTGAATGATAACGCTGCAGTATTAATCATTAAGATTTAAAAATATCAACTATTTGGAATAAAAATTGTGGTTTAAAGAAGGTAAAGTATCAGAATAAATAATAAAGTTTGTATTTTTAAATCTATTTATGTATTTAGCTATTTATGCTATCTGTGTATGTAACTAACCGATTCAAATACTCCATATTATTTTTCTATATGTATGCCTAGTTACATGTGTGCTTCATGTTGATGCATATCTTGGTATCTTTTAGAAAGTAGATATAAGTTCTTTCTACCGTATGCATATATTTAAGGATTAGTCAACTCGTAGTCTTACAATAATATGTAAAGTCATATATTGAAAACACGAGAGTTATACAACTTAATGTTTAATACAAAATTAAAAGAAAAAGAAGACAATAAATGTTTGTATATAATGATTAAGTAATAGATGTACAATGTTTTCCAGGGGCGTAAGTTTTGTAAATTATGTATAGTCATAAAACTAATTTTGTAAACCAAGTATGGGCAAGAAGGTCGTTATTAAAGCATAATACAATTAACAAGGTTTATACTTTTAATGCAGGGTTAATCACAGGTGGGTTGAAGTTGATGCAAGCAAGCGAGTGGAAGCCCTGTTACAGGCAATCTCCTCCAAGCCGGACAAAACAGAGAGTACTTACGCAACACCGTACTTCCACCGCACAATGGTGTTTGCAAACACGATAGAGTCCTTACACGCCATTGAGAGGATCCTAGAGAAAGTACACGTCACGCCCCTGTGTTTCCACCGTAATCTCTCACTCGAGGAGCGTACAGAGGCTGTTAAGAGGTTCCAGGACGAAGGTGGGATACTCCTTTGTACGGACTCTGGTGCTCGTGGGCTTGATATTAAAGATATTGGTCACATTATACAGGTAATACATATGTATATATGTATGTGTTAATGCTATGTATGAATCTGTGTGTATATTATAGTTTACTTATGCACACGTTTTCTTTATTTTATTTATTAGCATTATAACTTAAATCTTAATATCGTTTTTCTTTATTGGTTTTTCAGGCAGAATTTGCTTTAAACGCGGTTGATTTTCTACATAGGGTGGGACGCACAGGGAGAGCTGGTAAACCAGGTCTTGTCACAAGTCTTTATACAGAAGCCAGTCATCCTCTCGTAGAAGCTGTTCGTCAAGCTATTATTGCCGGCCAACCCGTGGTACGCACGTGTGTCTAACATTCACAAATTATACTTATGGTTGTATACACAGTGTCTGTGTGTAATTTAAAGCATTCACAAAGTATCATACCATGCATACAGGCTTAAACATCTCTCTCTCTCTCTCTCTCTCGTGTGTGTGTGTGCGCGTGCGTATCTCGTGAGGACTAAACTCGATCACATCTAGAAAGTATGTAGTTATAGCTGTATACGTGCATACAGGCATATAAAATATACATAAATCTGGCTGTCAACTGTCATTACAGGAGGCTGCTTTCAGCAGGAAGAGGAGCTTTCGAAACAAGTTGAAGAAGCAAGGTATCTTAAACACACACACACACACACACACACACACTCACACACATATACATATTTATATACACACGTCCAATGTGTGTTTCTTATCAGTGATGCAACAAAACCAAGCTAAGGAAGAGGCCACACCAGTTGAGCAAGTTTAAAAAACATAAAACTTAGTGTAATTTATAAGGGGGCGCATGCTGGTCAGAGAGTACTGTGCTTTAAGAGCTTTGTCGGGTAAAATATTGAATAAATCTGAATTATTTTATTTTATTTTATATATTAGACTATATTATAATATATTATAATAACGTTATTATATATTTACGAAGTTCACGTTTACCAAAGGGGGAATATAAGGTAAACCTTGATGACAGTGACCTTCATATTCCATTTTATCTGTACTGTCTAACTGTGTTTCTCTTCCATGGTGCAGAAAGCTGGATTATACTAATTTTTTCCAACACACGGAAGTTTGACTCTGAATTCGCGTGTCACATATTCTTTTATTTATTATGCACAGGTAAGCATTTATTTCTTATTTGTATAGTATATAATAGTTTTAGTTTATATAATACTACTATTATTATATTGTTTATATTACTTATTGTGTATGTTATGTGCTGCATAATAGTTGAATTCATACTGTATCTCTCTCTATATAAAAGTCTTCTCTTGGTATTCTTATATACTATAAAATGTAGAAGAATATTGAAAAGTAAAGTGAAACAATATATTGAAATAATTTAATAAATTTGTTAATGTTTATCTATTATGCTTCTTAAAATGTAACAAAAATTTAAACTGAGAACTAGAACATTTTTATTGTTTTTTTTATGTGTGTGTGTGTGAGAGAGACACAAGCATATGTGTGCATATGTTTGTGTGTACTGTACAAGTGGTTGGGCATAACACACAGACACACACACACACACACAGCCATGTAGTAATGAATGAATATAAAAACTTCTATTTACAAAACTGGGATATTAATAAATATCTTTTCACAAAGTAATAGAAATGAAATGATCAGAAATATCTAGATTAGAAGCCATAGTCCGTTGCTGAAGAACCTTATGAACAAATCTCCCAGGGTGACTATCCTCACCATAGTGTAAGTAATTACACTCCTGGTCCCTGTTAATACAGTCGAGTACCCACACAGCCATCTTCTGTGTAACCGCTGTCCCGAACTCGGTTAACTCGGTTAGCGTGGTTAACCCTCGTGACTGAGAGAGTATCTTTCTCATCTCGGGGCTCATATACACCATAGTCATGAGTACTTTCATGGCCCTCTCTTGAACATGTGGCTCATCTAGCCATGTAATGACGTCCACTAGTGAGAGGACGACACTTGGTTTGGCAAGGACTGCCTTGTAGCCAGCTTCGGTAGCGAGTAAGCTGCCTATAAGCTCTATACAAGGCTCGACTATGTCAATGTCCGGGTGGTTTAAGATATCGAGCACTGACTCGACCACGTCTGTCTCGAGTACGAACCTGATATTCTCTCGGAACATGCACAGGTTGCAGAGGGAGCGGAGGCCGTCCTTCTTTGCTCGCAAGCTGGAGTCGGGGTGGCCGAGGAGTGTGGTTAGTGCTCGGACTGCTCCGCCGTGTCCGATGACTGGCTTGTTTACATCCAACGTGGACAGGCTGAGGAGGATTGCCGACACTGCCTCGCGGACAGCTGGCTCTTCGTTGCAGAGCTTTACCAGTCTTGGGATTGCCCCTCCAGCTACTATGGCAGCTTTGTTTCTGTAAGAATTCAGGTCAGGAACATGTGTGTGTGTGTGTGTGGTTGTGTGTGTGTGTGTGTGCATATAGTTATTAACTATATATCATGGGACATCACTGTATATTTATACATGTATAATAGTACATTACATAGTACACACTAGCTTTTGATATATATATATATATATATGCTACCGGTCGAGTACACACCACTAGTCTACAGTATATTTATACATGTATAATCGTACATTACGTAGTATCACTATCTATTGAATATAGCTTCTCTCCTAGAATATGCATATATATATATATATATATATATATATATATATAAAGAGAGAGAGATGCCATCGGTAGATCGACAACTACCAGTCGAACACTACACTAGTCTATGCAGTTAGATGCTTAATTGTATACACGTGTGTGTGATAGAATATACGCTGATGTATACATATGTGCATATTCTATATTTTAATTTACGGCAGTGAAAATAGCAGGGAGAGCTTTGTGTGTATTTCACATAATTATATATACGGGTATGGAATATAACCGTATATTATACATATAATAGCACATTACGTTGTACCACTATCTATTGAATATAGCGTATCTCCTAGCATATACACTTTTGACATATATATATATATATATATATATATATATAGATGCAATTGACTAACTTTCAACTACACACTGCACTAGTTTACACGTTGTTTATACATATGCACTTAGATGCTTAATTATATATACATCTCTCTCTCTCACAGAGCTGTGTGCATACGGGTATGGAACATAGCCGTATATTTATACATGTATAATCGTACATTACGTAGTACCACTATCTATTGAATATAGCTTATCTCCTAGCATATGCACTTTTGATATATAGAGAGACAGATGCTATCGGTATATTGACTAACATTCAATTACACACTTGTACATATACACTTAGATGCTTAATTGTATATACGACTCTCTCTGTCTCTCTCTGTCTCTCTCGTGAATGGTAAAACGTGAAACTTACATGTTGCTGGCAGCGGACAAATTGAGAATGGCAAGGAGAGCTGTATACCGGAGAGACATAGAGTGGTCATGAAGCATGGAGATGAGAGGAGGAATTACACCGTTCTTAACAAGAGCAGTACTCGCCCTGGTGCTGAGCTTAGCCAATTTCCGGACCTTGTGCGCCGCATTTAACCGAGTATCCGGAGTATCGGACCCGAGCTCATCCACGAGGTCGGCTGTGGAGTCGTCCGTGGACTCCGTGGACAGACGGGATTGCTCGTATAGTAACCGGTACTCTCGCAGTTTCCCATCGCTACTTGAGCTGCTGCTGCTGCTGCTACTTGTGGATTTCCTTGCTCGCTTAACCGGGATTATGCACGGCTGGAAGTCGGACTTTGTTGCTCTACAGTACTTGAGGTTGTCGAGTATCGATGTCAGGCTCTCTAACAGCCTTTTGGTATGAGATGTAGAGGGATTACAGCTCCCTGGCTTGAGAAGTGATGTTGGTGGGAACTCTCTGCTCGGCATGCTGGTAATTCCCGGACAAAACAGAGTTATGGGATTCTTGGGGATTCTCTGGGTGTAGAATACACAAACAGAGCTATGGGATTCTTGGGGATTCTCTGGGATTAATAAGCAGATGGGAAAGGAGTCTATACAGCGAGAAAGTTATGAAAGAATCTCAAGAATGCAAGAAGTGGGGGATTATTAACACGCAAAGAATGTGAAAAGAAAAACCTCGCTAGAACCTTATAAAAAAATAAATTCTTTTTTTTTTTTTTTATTCTATTTTTAAATATAAATATATTTGTTTATATGAGGAGTTTGACAACATAGCAACATAAGTAAAACGGGACTTCTTGTAGTTTGACAGGACAGACACTTAAGTCCGTTAATTTTTTTTTAACTGTGTAGCTCCGTTAACCTTTAAGTGTTTAACTGTGTAGCTCCGTTAACCTTTAAGTCCGTTAAGAAAGAGTTGCAGGCTTTCTTCCTTTATTTTGTTTGCTTTCTATTTGTACAAAAAGTCTGCAGATTTTGTTCGTGGTGTTCTACGGTTTGCAGATCTTCAGAAATAAATAAATAAATAAATAAATAATATTAATAAATAAAAATAAATAAATAATATATTATGGATTTTGCAGAGTTTTAAGTACCTGCACATACTAATTATTAAATTTTTATTCCTCCTAACTCCGTGGAGTCTTACAGAATAGTTACATGATAGTCGTAATCATATATTTTTTTTTCTAATTAATAAATAATATATCTCTATATTAATTAAATATTATTAATTACTATTTTTACGTGGTTACGGTGTATTGTTGTCTGCAGAAGAAAAAGGGCAAAAGGGGAAAAAGCAAAGGGCAAAAGGTGAGCGTGCTCCCAATGGTGTGATGGTTAGCACGAGCCATTGATGTATCTGGCTGCGCATGGTGCCATACCATCATGCATGGATTCCTTCTCCAGGTAATACAATACCACACACACACACACACACTTGTGTTTTAATATAATGTGAGCTTAATTAAAGTAATTTATATAATTATAATATTTCAGATATTTGTATAGAGCCTTTTACTATGTACAGAATCATACAGAAGCCTGCTCTGTAAGTACTTTCTTATAAATAATATTCTTTTTTGTGTTTTTATATTCAGAAAAAAAAATAATAAATAAATAAAGATTTTTTCTACAGCTTTATAAATTCTTTTGTCGTCCAGTGGTCCATAAGTACTACTTTAAAAATTAATTAATACATACAGTTTAATTTTTTAATTGTATTGAAATTAATATATATATATTTTTTACATTTATTTTAAATTAAAATATTTTAGGTTAAATTTTTGAAATATTCTGAGGCTAGTTTTGCACCACCTATTTCAGTTTACAAGCACTTCTTTTGTGAGCTGTTTCTTCCTTGTTGGCATTTTACATATAAATCTCCCTCTTGTTTTTATTCACTTACAACATGCTGACGACTTACACCCAATGAGCATATTTTTTTTAAAAGATATTATTTCAAATTTTTAATTATTTTAATAAAATAAATAAAACCTCTAAATTACAATAATCAATCAATATTAAAAAATAAACATTGAATTAATGATGTTTTAGTTTATGTAATAATTAATTATGTTTAGATTTAGAATATTAAGTTGTATATCCAGCAACCAACAAAGTTGAACCCCTCTTTTTTACTTGGGTGTTTCTCCCATGCACTTTGGGAGACAATATATAAAGATAAGAATCATATATATGTATAGTTTATATGTGTATGTACATGCATACGTACATGTGTGTATATCTACTTATATAGAGCTGTGTTCTAGATATAAGAATCTATAATATAAAAGACGTCCAAGTGTAGATACTCTAGTTCTCTGTGAATAATGATATATATCTCTTGGGAATTGTTTATTTTATTTCCATACAAGAATAAGTTTGTTGAAAAACAAACAAAATAGCAATCTGGTCAAAACACTGTGTGTGATCATTTCATAACTAATTAATTATTAATTAGATAATAATTAATTAATTATTAATATACATATTATATTTATAGTGCGACTTATCCACACATATGTAGGTTTAGGGTTTAGACATGTCGACCACCTTATGTTTGTCGTATATATTTGGAATTATATTATATTATACATAGTTGACGTATTGTTATAGTGGAAAATCAAGGTGTCAACCATACATTTCAAACCTTATTATTTATAAGTGATTAAGACATATACCATATATATAAATTAACATATATTCTACCAATGGTACATTATGTATAGACAATAGAAGTATATATA
Source organism: Selaginella tamariscina (assembly GCA_003024785.1). Classification (NCBI taxonomy): domain Eukaryota; kingdom Viridiplantae; phylum Streptophyta; class Lycopodiopsida; order Selaginellales; family Selaginellaceae; genus Selaginella; species Selaginella tamariscina. The sequence continues at coordinate 73,637 of PUQB01000219.1, read as the reverse complement.
TATGACTTTTTATATATAAGACTGATAAATGCCGTGAAGAAACAGATTACATGTGTCTTTTACATCGATATTCAATTTGTCGGTGTTGATTTATTTTAAAGTCTAAAACTTTAGTTAAAAGTCTAGTCCGGAGTCTTATAGTAAATGTCGCTTGTTATTATAGAGATGCGTATATATATAATATATTTATATAATATATATATATATATATATATATATATATATATTATATATATATTAATGGATAATTATAATAGCAGTTTAATCAATTAACTGTACTTTGAACTTTCATTTGTGCATGAAAACGTTTACACCTGAACAATTATTGAACTCCATGAACACACACAACACACACACACACCATTGTTGGAGAGCGTATTTTCCTGTAAATTAATTACTAAAAAAGTTAAATGTTTTACATTTATATAAGTTTTTTTTAAAAAAATTATTCATTTCGATCAAGAATTAGTATTGTGTACGAGTTTGACATTATACACATATGCATGCACATACATACGTTAATTAGATACGTACATATATAAAAAATTTGTGTGTGTGTATATATACACTCATGTTGGCTATAATATAATATAATAGTACGACTTTGTATTTTCACATGAAAAGAACTGCACACACACATATGCATATGTGTGTGTGTGTTAATACGTCATTTTGCAATCGTCATGTTCACGTGGAATCAATACTACTTTCATGTGGTATAATCTACTTTTTGAGACCATGTAGATGGAGTTGATTTATCTCATTTCTGGCAGGCAATATGTTATCAAAACTATGATTAATACACTGTTATATATTCTCAGTATATTCTTCTATTAAGTGTCGACATTAGATAATGTATGGCTTGGAGCTGGACTTGTAGTCATTGTACACTACAGCCCCTTTTAAAAAATCATTACATTTCTAAGTTATGAGCTATATTAAACTCTAATTATAATTATTTAGGTTATACGTATTGAAAAAAGTTGGTTGGAATCATTTGAAACAGCCACCTTTATAAAAACATTACATTATATATTAAATAGATTAAATATTAATTAGTTTAATTATACGCATTGAAAAGAATTGTTGGAATCATTTGAAACAAGCATAGGGCTTTTTTTCAAACTGGGTGCATGCGTAATGTAAACAAGGATTATTTCTAAGTGCGTGTGGGGTGCATATCAAATCAGTTTAATCAAACTTGAGCTGGATAGAGGTTATGTTTAATCATATATATCCCTTTCAACTCATTCTTCTATGTGCCTTCTAGAAAACATCAAAACAAGTTGCAGTTTCAAACTATATTATATTAATATGTATTTAATCTTATAATATATTAGTATATAAACACTGAAATAAATCCAAGAGATTGTAGTCTTTGGAAACTTAATTATTTATACACATATTGTAGGTCTTCAAACTTAGACTTTACACACACACACACGTATACACATATATATAGCTTGCTTTTAAGGTTTAACATAGTTTTTTGTGACTTTTCTTTTGTTTGTGGTTAGTGGAGTTAAAGAATGACTTGTATTCCACTAACATTAAGTACTTTGTTAAAGTGTGCTCTTTTAGGCTCTCTAGCTCTTTAGTTAGTATAATATAAGCAAGGGGACTTTAAAATAAAACAAGTTTAATACGTGTGTGCGTGTGTGCGTGTGCGTGTGCGTGAGAGAGAGAGAGATTGGTGAGCATATTTAGGTGTAAATTTAGTTTAAAACCTTGATTAAATTGTTACACAGAGACTGAATTATAGTTGCTTTAAAATAACTTAATAAAAACTGTACCTGTTTAATTTAAAAAAACAAATATATAATGGCTAAGTAATGATATTACATTATGAGGATGGTTATATTCTTTACTTGTCATACACTGTTGTTTGCCATAATAACAAACATACGTAACTATGAAGTTTAAGCATAAATAATAAGTGAAATTTATGGGAAAAAACTTAAAATAAAATAAATAAATACGTGGAAAAAAACTTAAAATAAATAAATACTAAAAGTATGACACACATAGAAAACAAGGTGTCAGGTGGTAATAAATTCATCAAAAGGCGTGGTCGTGTTCATAGTGGGCTTCTTGTCACAATCTCACCTGCAAACATAAATAATAAGACTCGGCTCGCATATGACAACTTAACAACAGTGTGTGTGAGTGTGTGCGTGCGTGTGTATATGTGTGTGCGCGCTTGCATATGTATACATCTTAGAAACCTTGCAGTACATAAGAGTCCACTATGCGAGAGAGAGAAAGAGAGAAGTTCTCGTATACAATTACGACATTAATATTTACGTATCTTTTATAAGAGTATGGTACATGAATATTATCATTTTACTATCATATAGTTTCTTCATGTATAAATCTCTGAACTATACATATTAAATATCAAAATTAGTATTTATTACCATGTGAAAACTCTTAATGTAATAATTATAACATTTCCTTATTGTTGTTCTTGATAACTCTGAATTAGTTTCGGAAAGGGTTAATGTTAGATATGATTTTAAATTTTAAATTTTAATTAAGATTTAACTTTGAATAATTTTAAATCCTAAATCTAATTTAAGTTCGACAATGAGATTATATTATTCATAGCCATTAATATATATAATTATTTTAAGTACCTAAATTTAATTTAAATTTGATAATGGAAATCAAATTGTTTATAGCCATGTTCACATTCACTTAAAAATTATAATTCCATATTAAATAATTAAAGCGTAGATACAACTAAAACAACCATATGAACATGTATAATTTCCTAATATAAATATACATATTGTATAGTATCTTTAATCTTTAAATAATATTGAATGTGTGTTATGAACATGTGTGTGATTTAAATATGTTATAATGTAATAATAAATTCATTTTAGAAATAATAATCATATTAATTTAGTAATACATACATACATATATATATATATATATATATATTATAGAATACATGTGAAATTTATTTAAAATGTTTTAAAATTAAAATGCTATGCACACCCTTGTTAGAAGTACGCAACTGACGTTGGTATGCATCGCGACGTCATTTTATAAACGGACGTCACACACTCACTAAAAGACTGTATCCGCATAAATGCAATATCTCTTTTTAACATTTTATAGCTTTAAACAATTAAAAAGAAATTGACTATGGTTAAATTTAATTAATCATTTAATACTTTGAACTTAAAGAATTAAATACACAAAATTATAAATGTTTAAAATTTAGTAACAATGAGATATTTTATCTAATTTATTTTAGCTTAAGAGCTTTAATAGATTAATACGTTATATATATATAAATTATTATAGAATTTAATTGATGCGTAAGGGCTTAACAATATGCAATGATTACTACTAAATTTAAATTAATTTTATATTTATAGAATTATAAGATCAAATAAAGTTAAATTTTAAATGAGTTTTTAATTATAAACAAAACACAATACATTATACTGTATTATAAATATTACTTGTTATTTTTCAGGATATTCTAAAACACTACTTACAATATACATTGATATTGGTTGTCTGTATTGTGGGTGTGTGTGTGTGTATATTTAAAGAGAGAGATTTTAAAGGTTATGTAAAGTATAAAATTAAAAATACTCTTCCATGTGCACACGTGTCTCTCTCTATATAATAGAGAGAGAGAGAGAGCTTGTTAATGTTTCCTGTATATATTTACCATGTAAGGCATTTTTACTGTATTTAAGGACTGACCTTATAATTATACAGTATTTAACTATTGCTGCTTAAACAGATCGGTTTAAGAGGGAATTTAATTTCATTTTGCTAGGTTGTTTACTCACAGAGATTGAAGATGCTATAAAGAAAAAAAACGTATAAAACATACTATATGTAATATTTTAGTATATGACTTACTAATTTATATAATAATATATAAATATATTTTAAATTTATATTGGGAACAGAACTTTTTTTTTTTTAAAGCTAAACAATTATAAATTTTGAAATTTGCCCTCTAATGTTGTATTTAACTAAACTTTAATGTTGTAAATTAAACAAATTTTATTTATGACTAAGAAATATCCTCGGTCAAATATAATAATAAAAAATAAGAATTTATTAAAGGTTATAAATTTATAGAATATTAACTGTATAGTCATGTATAATATTAAGATTAGTGATAATAAACTGTACATACTTTACTATAAACATTTGATATAAAAATGGAGCACATATATTTAATAATTGACCAGACAACATGGACACATATTCTTCCAAATCACTTTTAAGGTTTTTGTAATCATAAACAAATAAATGCAAATGTTACAAACAATTGAAATGACACACACACACACATATATATATGAATTTTAAAAATAAATAAATAAATAAAGTTTGTGTTAAATAGGATTTTCATTTAGAAAATAATAGAAAGAATGCTTTGTAAGAAGCCTATATATTTAATGAAATTTAATTACGATCGACACTGGTGGACTTTCAAGTTTTATAATAGAAAATTTAAAAGTAATTTGAAACTATAGAATACACATTTAGGTTATAAAGAAGAAATTATTCATTTTGGTGAGAGTATATTGAATTTAATAAAGTAAGATTTCAAAATTGTGTTTTAAAAAGATAATTGTTTTAACACTTGTTAAAGTAGGGCATTGTAACCAAGGATAGTTCATAACAAATGCATTGGTTAGGCATTTAAGTTAGTCTTTATTAATTATATATATTAATATTGAAGTGCAAAGTTAAAGGAGATGATTTTGGTGTTAATAAAACATGTATTGGTGTTAAAGGCTTTTTTGTATCCAATCTTATGCATGTGAATAAGAGTTGAAAAATGCAATCAACATTAGAAAATTTAGTTATAATGTGACAATCTTGTATATTACTTTATGCAAATGTCTTACGATTCAATATTATATAGTCTCTATTTTGAAATGATTTTTTATTAGATTTGAGTTGTCCTAATTATATGGAATGCAAAATTTCTCATAATTAATCAAGTAAAGTGTCAATGTATGTATCACTTAAAAGTGATTATGTGTTAATCAAAATTAATGAATCACAAATTTTAAATCATATATAAACATTATTAATTGTACCATGATATCTAATATGGCTATGACATGATCATCAAATAGTCATATTGTATCCGTCCCTACCATTGATTGAACAATTAGCAAAATATATAATTATATTTCACATCATATGTAATTCATGAAATGATACAAACTATTAATAAAGTAAATCATATGTGGAGCAAACGTGTTCATTTAAAATTTTTATTTATAGTAACTCAATGAGTTGTCTTAATTTTAAATACTTTACGAGAAAAACTTTTGAGAATGGTGGTTTATTAAGTGAACTTCTCACTGTCATAAAGTGTGATTTTAATATTGTGAACACATTTAAGTCGTTCACTTTTTTTTTGTGTATCTTCACTAGTTAAAACTGTGAATCTAATGTGTTCTTGTAGTCCAACTTAGGATAATTTAGATGTTATTTAATAAATTCAAAATTATCTTGGTCATTAGAATTTAAATGAATAACATATATCTTACTGAGTGAAACTTTTAACTCATGTTCATCGTTGAATTTAATTAGATTGAACAATGAAGATTGTTTTGTGATTGTATCACTCAATTAGCATAATTAAATATATAAAACATTGTCTCCCTATAAATGAACAAGTTTCACATTTTTTAATTTTTTAATTTTTTTTTAAAATATTGCAAATAAATAGTTCACATAGTAAAGATTCATGTATTATATAAAGATTAAATGAATTAGAATTATCTTAAAGTTTGTTTTACTTCGTAATCCACCATAGCATTTGAGTCAGCAATGTAAATAATACTTACAAAATTTTTATATACTTTCATTGTCAACCATTGGATAAAGAGATTGAAGGTTATTATCCATACAAAGTGAAACACCATTCTCATGAAGTGATACTCCATCTTGTTTCACAAAGAGAGAGCAGCTTCACGAAGTGAGGGTCAAGGAATAAGCGTTATGAAGTGAGACTACAAGCCCATGAAGTGAGCCCCTTTTCTTATGAAATGAGCACCAAGCTTACAAAGTGAGCACCAAGCCTACAAAGTGAGGCACCAAGCCCACAAGTTTTCCCCAATCCTGTTTTTTTTCATTACTCTGCTTATGTTTCATCCCAAGATCCTTTCTCTTTTTCATTCACAACTCCTCTTTCTCCTTTCCGAGTTCTTACCACTACTATGCATGAACTTACCACTGATCATGTTCCTTTTCATCTCTTTGCTTTTTCAAGTAACTCCTACATCCTCTTCTACCTTTTCTATATCCGACTCTCCTATTTTTCAATCCCCTTCTCCTTCTTCTATTTTTTTCTTGCCATCTAAGTATCACTCCTTCCAAAATGTTTTTGACAAACACAAGGCTGCAGTTTTTCTTATTCACAGGTCCTATGATTGTCCTATCGATCTTGCAAAAGGGAAGATTCCATTATTCGGACCGATTTATGCACTGTCACCTACAGAATTGGAAGTTCTGTACATCGAGGAAAATTTGGCATCTAACTTCATTCGTCACTCAAAGTCCCCTACAGAAGCACCTATCTTCTTTGTCAAGAAGAAAAAATGGAGTTTGTGTTTGGTTGTGGACTACAGGGTTTGAATCAAGTCACCATTCGGAATCAGTACCCATTGTCGTTGATCCCCGAACTTCTTGATTGGTTACGAGGAGCAAAAGTGTTTACAAAGATCGACTTATGAGGGCCTACAATCTTGTACGCATTCGTCCAGGCGATGAGTGGAAGACTACCTTTTGTATGTTACCATCCACGTTTTGACTTTGCTCATCATGCTTCTCCTTCTTCCACTCCTGCAGTACAGGATCATCTCCAAATATTTGTCATATACCAGATGATTTCCGAGTTCATCTTTGCTTCTTTATCGGCATATTTACCTTCTTTTAAGTTGGATTTTCAACAATTGGGCCCTTACATGATTATGATTAAGGTCAATCCTGTAACTTTCTAACTAGAGCTACCATCTATTGTAAAACTTCATCCTATATTCACACCTCTTTGTTGGAACCATATCATCCTTCTTTATTCCTGGTCGTGCTTCTTCTTTTCCCTCTATTGTGGTCATTGACAATGAACCTGAGTACAAAGTTGTAGCCATCCTTGATTTTTTCGTCTTTATCGCCGCCAACTTTAATACTTGGTGGATTGGAAAGGTTATTTACCTACCGATCGCACTTGGGAACCTGCATCCAATTTACTCCATGTCTTTTAAGGTTGCTTGCTGCCTTTTAACAACGTTATCCTGCTAAACCAAGTCTTAGGACTCGTGGAACTCGTTCTTAGGGAAGAGGTGCTGTCATGACCCGATACAGGATACATGATACAGGATGCGGGATATAGGATACATAATAGGCATGCAGGATATGCCTACAAGATATACCTACAGGATAAGGGACACTATTTTTAGCTCATGGCTAGATTAGCTCTTGGAGTATATTTTTAGCTCATGCCTAGATTAGCTCTTGGAGTTGTGAGCATAAAAGTTCCAACCTAATTGTTGTACAATCAATTACTATCAACACATAGTCATTCTATGATCATTCTTGTCCTGTTCTCGTCTTACTCCTTACTTCCTGTTCTCGTCTTGTTCCTAATTTCTGTCCTGTTCTTGTCTTGTTTTTAATTTTTGTTCTACTCTTGAGTCAAGCCTCCTTGCTCTTGGATTGTGGCTTGACAACAATGTGCAATTCCCTTACCACGTAGTGAGGTTCATGTCCAATAGAGTAGGTTTATGCCCTATGAAATGAGACCCCAAGTACATGAAGTGAGCTTCCTAAACCATGAAAAGAGACTCTATGCCACGAAGTGATTGCCATGGCCCACAAAGTGAGTGTCTTACCCACGAAGCCCCAAAAGGTGAGGCTTCAAGCCCACGATTTGAGACGACGAGGGGCTTGAATCTCAACTTTGCCAAACGTACGTTTGAGGCATTCCGTCAACCGATTACTATTGGCTTGAATCTCCGCAGCCAATCTAAAACCATGGAGTGAGACTCAAAACCCACGGGTTGAGACCACGAACAATTCCAAACCAGTGGAGCAAGACTCTAAACCTAACGAAGTGAGACTCTTGTCTAAAGTGATAATCTAACCTTACAAAGCAAACTCCACATGTTACACAAAGTAGTAAAAGAAAAATTTAAGCTAAGGGAGAGTAAGCTACATTAAAGAAAATTTAATGAAAATGACATGGTATTTATCATTGGTTTGCATTATTAGTGGACTCTAAAGTCTATACCATTGCAAGTGCAATGTTTGCAACACCTTTCATCATAGTGGTTATGTTCTTCTTCTCTATAATGGACTAAACTTCGATTATTGATTATATGTTGAGACATTCATTATATCATCTTCTACATAATGCTATGTAGCATAAGTAAATGCATGACTACTACTTACATTGTTTGTGTCAACTACTTTACCTTCTTGAATTATAAATTCTAAGCATTCAGGAGTGAAGAATTGGGCCTTTCATAATGCATCCCCAAATATTTCATGACATCTTGGATAGTAGTAAATCCTTTATACTCAGACCTTTTAAATCCATTCACCTGCACGTAAAAGAATTTAATTAAGTTCACTTCATATAAAATATACAAAAGTAGATCTTGGCTCTTGCCTTCATCCATATGTTGTAAATGCTTGAGTTATGTTCATAACTCATTGCATACTAGTTTTTTCTTTTTATGTCTTATTTATAAAAAAATTTCAAAGTATGTGAGGTTTATATATAGAAATTGAGTGTAATGTGTCTTAACTATGAAAGAGTCCAAAGGGAATTATACTCATGTTTTAAAAGAAGTGAGCATGTGACTCGAAACTGGTGTTGGGGTCGAGCATTTACAATTTTATTGTTTAGGGTTGTTGTTGGACATATCCTTGTATTTTATTTTAAGAATAGAATGAAGCAAAAGCTAGAGGTTGTTAATACAAAGTAAGATAAGTTATTGTTGAATCAAACCCTATTGTGACACAACACTAAAAACTACCATAACCTCCCAACCTATTATTTGGTAGTGCATTATTCATAGCAATCTGGGCTATACCCCTAGTACTTGTGGTGCTAGCTATAATGTCATTATTTTATTTTTACAAATGTACTTTGTATTAATGAGGGAAAACATTTTGAATCAATATAACAACACTTACAAATACTGTGGATTTGGCAGATGTATTGACAATTGCTGTAATGGCTTTCTTTCAAATGTCATGCGCTATATTAATTTCTCTTACTTGTAATGGATTCTTGTGTTTAGACAAGTTGTAAGTAGTTGTTTTTGAGCAAGTTGCAAGTAGTTGGTTTTACAAGTAGTTGTGTGTTGGTCGAAGTTAAGGAATAAATACTCTAACATGAGCCACTATAATTAATGATGGATTCTCACTTCGTGGGCTTGGAGTCTCATTTTGTGGATTTAGGGGATCACTTCATGGCATAGGAGGCTCACTTCATAGGCATGGTAGATCACTTCGTGTTCAAGGGGACTCATTTTGTGGGTTTGAAGTCTCACTCTATAAGCTTGAATTCTTACTTTGTGGACCTGGCGAATCACTTTGTGAGATAAAAGGCTCACAAAGAGTCACTTTGTGTTGAAGGGGACTCACTTCGTGGTTTTGGAGTTTCACTTTGAGAACTTCATGAGCTTAGAATTCTTACTTCATGTGCTTGGTGGATAACTTTGTGGAATAAGAGGCTCACTTTGTAGGCATGGTAGATCACTTCGTAAGCTTGGTGCATCACTTTGTGAGATATGAGGCTCACTTTGTGGGTATGGTGAATCACTTCATAGTGCATTAATTTCACTTTGTGTGGTTGAAGTCTCATTTTGTGGGCTTGCTGCCTCACTTCGTGGGGTGGTTGTCAAACTTTATTGACTTATAGTCTCACTCTTACAAAGTGAACCCCATTTGAAGGTTCATTTCGTTATCCTTCATGTCTCACTTCAAAATCCTTTAGTTTCACTTTGTGGTCTTCTAGTATTACTTTGTGGTCTCACTTTGTAGGATAACAATGTTATTTTATACAATGAATTCTCATTAATTAGCCTCAATTTTCACCAAGTTTAATTAATATATTACACTAGTTTGTAGATTTCTTGGCTAGTCCAAATAATCTAAATAATTTGTATTGCAGAATTGTTTTTCATAGCGATCGCAAATTACTCTCCTATATTCTGTGTTAATGTCCACTAAAACATTAGTTTTAATCATAATTACAATTAAGAAACAAATCTCTCATTGAAATTAGGTGAGGTGTCTGATTCTAGTTTGGTAGTTGGCATTGTTGCTGACCTTTTATATCATCTATATACCGCAAATATGTTATCTCACATAGGTAATATTGGTGGATCCATTCTCGATCCTGAGCACTATGACCTAAAACCTTTTCTCTTGCGATGAAGTAATCAACATACACGCTTGCATAGTCGCATATTAACATTCTAATTGTGCATTTTCTTTCCTTGAGTTTGAATGTGTCTTCACAACAAAGCTCATTGATAACTTTTGTTCTTGCAAAAATCAAGATTCTAATTGCTGCTAAAGGTCTTATTTTTAAACTCTTAATCCATAGCTTTAGTCAAAACCAGTGCATCCACTTTTTCATATTACAACCCTCTTGCTACAATAGATTCATAATTTGTCATCATTACCTCCGGTACTTCAACACCAGTTCTTTTTTCCAGATCTATTAGGATTGCACATGAAAGGCGATCATACTACATGAGGTTGGTGATCACTTTGTGAGATTAGCACGAGATGAAATTATACTTTGTGAGGTTGGTGTTCACTTCATGAGATTACTAGTGTTCACTTCTTAAAATTAATATCCACTTCGTGAAATTAAAGTTCACTATGTTACTGTTCACTATTGTATATTTCATGAGATTATATGTTCACTCCATTAAATTAGAATCCACTTTGTGATATTAGTTTGCTCATTATGTGATATTAACATCAAGATTGTGAAATCAGTTCACTTCATGGATAAAAAGGCACTTTATGAGTTTAGCATATGTTACTAAAAATTATTATTATATGAAATTATTTTAGATCTCACATTAGAGTGTCACAATAATTAAAAAAGATAATTAAAGGAACACATTGCACATGTAACATAAGGAGATGATGAAGACCATATAATTGTTTGTGAAAAGGTTGTAAATAACTATGCACCATGTAAATTTGCATATATGAATGTGGATTGGTTTGAAAACTAATCTAACAATTTGAATTAATCTCACAAAGTGTATTTTTAATTCATGCAATGGACATACAACTTATGTACTCAAAAATGATTCCCTCAATGCCTAAAAATTTTAAATTTTAGTATAAGCAAAAGCAATTATGTATCAAAGTCATACTTTTCATATCACTTATTATTCACCATAAATTATTTATTGCATATTTCTTAACGTTTTTATTTCATAAACTAACTTATAATTAGAAAGTTATAAGTAACAAGTAAGTGTTGGCTTCATAAAGTCTTTCGAAGCGATTGAATAAATAATATAAAATAAACAAAATACAATAAAAACTTTGTGCTTTTATTTAAAAACCTCATAAGCTCTTCACACCCCTTCATGAAAGAAATAACTTAATCCAACTTGTCACACAAGAAATCTAAAATGTGATATATACACTATCCATGTACAATATAAGAAAAGTTAATATTTAAATATTTTACATAATTGCCATGATGAATTACATAACATTTTAAATTCTAATTTCCTCAATAATAAATAGGTTTTAACTACCTACACATCAACATTCACTTTTGATATTTTTTAAATTGATAAACTTTAAAAATATATTCATTCATGTTCATAACCATGAAGTTCATAATCACTTCTTAAAACATTGTTATTCATTGGGAATAATGACGCATCCGTAGTTTCTCTAATCATTTGTCAATAATTATATCTTTTTGTATAAGTTGTTACATTCTTTGTGAGAGTTTTTACCTGGTGCCACAAAGGCAACTTGCCAGGTGCCAACCCTGGAATCCCCTCTCTGGAAACCCCACAGAATCTAGTAAAATAACATGTATTAGGAACCCAAGCCTTAGAAACTCAAACCCCTAACTAACTAAGCCCACGAACGAGACTCACCTTGTGAATCAGGATACACGGACTAGTCGAGCTTTAGGTGTCATTCCTAGCTTGGCGTGGTTGAGGCGGCCGGAGCAAGGCCTCAAACACTAGTTTTTGAGGAACGTAAACTCGGGCAATGTCTTTGAACTTGTAGGCAGGTTTTCGGACCAAGGAATCTGGCTAACTCCTTGGAAGTGATGTGCCCTATCTCAAAGGCAAGATCTTGCCAACGATAAGGATAGTCTAACCTTAGGGTGGGTTGTACCCCTACCGTGTGAAGTTTGGGCGGCACAACGAAGGGTTGCACCTTGACGACACAAACTTAGCTTGCATCGGTAGGAGGTTAACGAACTCTCTTTTGAACCCAGGAAGCCTCACTACACATACTTTACCTTATTTATGTGACGAACCCCCCCCCCCCCCCCCAATTTACTTAAATGAGTAAGTGGGTTGGCACGGAAATGCCAACCCTTAGAGAAAATGGATGTCCTAACTTTGCAAAGAACCCTAACCTAGAATGTCAAACCGGGGGAGAGTTTCTAGAAGGTAAGTTCTAGCTTTGCCTAGAGTTTCCTGCAAATACCTAATGACACCCGGCCGGACCATCACTAGATACCCAAGTGCATTAAACGAGCCTATTTCCTACTATATCTAGGGTTCGTCACACAACTCAGTAAGTAACAACAATTAAACCCCAAAGTAAAGAGTCGAGTCATAGTAAAAACTATGACATTCTTCATTTAAATGTTACACATATGGCTTCAAACTTTATTGACATCAATGCATAATATATGGAATGCAAAACATCATATTGCAGGATTTCATGATAGTGGCATTTTTGAAGAAGTGTTGAATCATCATTTAAATATAATGTCATGTTCCCCATGCATGCATGGTATGATGTATGCATGTATGGTACTCATGCATGGGCATGATGTATAAACGCATGGGCATCTTGTCATGTAGAATACTCATGCATGTATGCATACATGTCCTTTTTTCATGTATGCATACATGCCAATTGTGCAACTCTATACCATACTCTACAAGCTCACAACTAGACTGGTGTCTTCATATCCAAGAGTATTATTAATTTTTGTTAAAGATGTTTTTGTGTTTGTTGTCATGGGGTAGTTATGCATCAGGTTGGGGTTTGTTATAGCCACAAGCATGTTATATAGAGCAAGACTTAAGGTGTGTAATGTTATTATACGTGAGGCTTTAAGGATTTTAGATTCACATGCCATGAAAATTTGGAAGAGGAAAAAGATTAAGGAAAAAAACTATTCTCAACGCTCATCAATGGTGGTAGCACACATCGAATAGGTGTCAAGTGTGTTATTAACCGTGAGCATTTGCTACATGAATTGCTCATATAGTAAATGCTCCACTCCATGACATGGTATGACTTAGCAATGTTCTTTCTTTATTTCAGGTCATTACAAATTGGAGTGTTATGACATATATACACAATCATCATCATAAATGGGGCACAAGTTACATTATGGCAATAAGGGTGGCCACACGAAAGAATGCATATGTCATTTTTAATATTTAAGATAAGATGGTAAAGAAGTTTGAACACTAAAGATAATGTGATTTGATTTGCAAGGGAGTTTAATCTTGTGAAGGAATACATGAACAATTCATGTCTCAGAAAACGAATTTTCATTCATAATGGTAATGTACACAATCAAGTATGACAATTTGCAATAAGAAAAATATAATGGTATTTATGATTAATTGTATTGCACTGTATAAAGCTCATGTGGAGGAATTTGTACGATCATGTCACATGATTTTATAAGCACCTTCTAAAAAGTTTAACATTCTAATTCTAAAAATACATTATCTTCTTTTGTTCTCATTCCATAATTGTTTATTAGAACAATGAACTTGGTTGACTACTAAAACTTACACAAAGTAAAAACAAATAATAAGTGTCTTAAATATGGATTTTTTAAACCCATGAAACATTTTTATTTATTAAAGAGGGAGTTTAGGTAATAGTCTATTCTTTTCCAACATTATTTACTATTTTATTTAACATATATAACTAACTTTTTGTTACATGAAGATTTCTTCCACAATAAAAGTAATTGTTATAATGAAGGTCGCACATATACAACCTCTAAACAACTTTATTTTGTCTCAAGAAAGATTAAAATGAACATAGTCTTATTATTTACTTAAAATTATTGTAAAATTTTTAAATTGTTATAGATTTAGCATATGAAATGTATGATATGCATGTCTTCAAGACTAATAACAACACTCATTAAATTAGCATCCCTTGCTTAAGATTACTTATCACTTCGTGAAATTAACATTCATTGTATAAAATTAACATTAAGCTAGTTGATAATGACATGTTTGAGAAAGATTAAGTTAAAATCATGAAGCAATTCATATAAATTGTGTCTTTTGACTTTATTGAGGACAATTATGAAGAAGAAAATAATATTAAAGATTTTTTTATTATGGATCCCATTAAGAAACATAAATGAGTCATAATGTAACATGTTACAAAGTGTTATGCATTGTTTGCATTCATTCTGATTGGATATATTATAGAATGTTAATGCAATATATATATATATATATATATATATATATATATATAAGTATTTTCAGTTGATAATTAGGAGATGCAATAAAGTTTAATAAGGAATATAAAAGCATACGTCTTAAAAGATTGAATATACATCTTAGTTTCTTAAGTTATAAGAACTTGCTATATGTGTTCTTAGTTTGATCTGTTTTGTTTTGTTGCAATTTTAGAACTTAAAATCATAAAATAAGAAGAAGTTTATATATTGTTATAAGAACTCGAGACTCTTTATGCTAAACTAGAGAGATGCAACTTATGGATAACACAAATCAGAAAGGAGTGAGTTTGTGTCTTAATTTAATATTAAGTTTAAATTTATTAATAAGACAGTTTACTTACATGCGTTTGTGTTGTTAAGAGTAAGTACGCTTTATATTACATTCATATAATATTAATACAACGCTGTAATTGCTCCCTCATCAATAATGATTTATTGTTTCAAAGTGTGCATGTGAATATAATGAAACTGTAAATTTTATCTTATTTCTATTTAAAATAATACAGATTTGATAGTTCTGAATCCCTTTATGTCAAAGTTGCTATATTTTAAGTTTTAAATTTTCTCTGTGAGACTTAGTTAACAATTTATATTATGGATTCTATTTCTCTTTATTTAATAAACAAGTATAGGTTTTATTCCACATAATTATATTTAAGTATAAATAAAAAGTAAATGTTTCATTGGTTTACAGTATATAAGTAAGTTTTTAAAATAGAACAGTGTGGAAAGTAAGAAACATTAGTAATGCCGCATTTTGCAGCGACTCTGATGTCGCATGTGTGTATGCTTGTTGCGTGTGTGTGTGTGTGCGTGCGATGTAAATGTACATCATTACAGTATTTCTTTTCTTTCAAAATGTTTAAAAGATATATTACTATTAAGAGAATATTCAGCCCATCATTTATGCTAAGCTGCTTAACTGAGTTAACTCATAGTATATTCGGTGTGGATCTTTAATGCAGATAAATATACTTTTTTTTTTATTTAAACAAATTTAAAGCTTATTAAGAGTATTTTAATTTATATAATTATTTAAAATAAAATTTAAAAATATAAATTTGAGATAGATATCATAGATTTTTTACAATTAAAATTTTTTAAAAAAAGTTGAAATAAAATTTAAACTATCAATTAAAACTGATCTTCCCTCAGTGTTAATCACTTTGTTTCATTTACATGTAAAACAGACCAATTTAATTTTAAGTCTAATAAAGTAAAGAAGGAATAATATTATTATATAAGAGAGATAAATATATTTAAAAATTTAGATTAAATTTGATTTTAGATATTAAAAATCAATTTATGACAAATTGATGAATCAAGGTAAGAAGAATGTAAACATCAGTCTAATAATACAATTTACGTTTTAATTCAAAAGTAAAAACATTATATACAAAGAGAATATATAATAAAATATACACAAGTAGTAATTTATACCAAATAATAATATAAATTTGATAAGTTTGAAAAATAATATGTGAATATTTGTAATATAATATATAAGTTTTAAATGAATTAAAACATTAAATTTATGTTTATGTATTATATACACAATATATTGTATATCTTCCATAAGTAATGCTTTAATATTTTAATATATAGCTTGATAACTTATATAACTGTAAAAACTTAGCTTGTATTATACTATATGATATACTTAAATTATACACATGAATAAGCCCTAAAAAACAGAGCATGGGTTTAGGGTTCATGGAGATTTTGCTAGGTCTATGGCGAAGGTATCAAACGGGGCGCTCGCTGGCGGGCTAGTGACATTCGCACTGACTATGGCGGCATTCCCTTTCTTTTTCATGTAAGTGCTTTCCTGCTTCAAATCTTGCAGATTACATACACATACGCACACACCAAATTCTCATGCTAATTTCACTCAGAAAATGGAAATCTAAACCAGTTATCGATGCAAACAAGCCGCTCTCTACAACAGCGATTATGAGAGGTCCATATATCAATTCTGGATCCCGTGATGTCGGCCCTGACCCCAAAAGCGGTAGATATAGCTAGAAATTCATAAAGTTAAAAGCAAGTTTAGTGAGGTCTAAGCAAGCGGTTTACTAAATATGCATAATAGAATAGCATCTCTGTCAACAATGGGTGATAGTTCGAGTAGTAGCTCAGAATAAGCTGTTTGGGCACCCCACAAGAATACGGAGTATTTCTACGGTGACCAACAGTAGAAGACGCTTTTGCACGAGTACAAACGCTCTTATGGTGGTAGACTCTCTCACACTGGTGGATACTCCCCCTTCAACTCTGGGTAGCACGTTTCTATCCCATAGTCAGAGGAGAATCGGCCTCAAAAAGGTATGCTTTCGTGTGTGTGTGTGTGTGTGATAGAAGAGAGAGAGTATACATATGTGTGCATGTTTATAGGATCCTGCAAGCGACAAGTATGGGAAGATACGAACTGCTACAAAGGCTGCAAGGGCTGCATATATACCTGCACACCCAGTACCATCTAAAGCACGTTCAGATCCCGATGATCATGACACAACGCTTATATGTCCTGGTTGTGGAGTTTATATGCAAGATACGGATCCTATGAAGCCTGGGTATTTTAGAGTTCCCGTCAAGCTCGAGCAT
The DNA here is from genome assembly GCA_003024785.1 of Selaginella tamariscina. Classification (NCBI taxonomy): domain Eukaryota; kingdom Viridiplantae; phylum Streptophyta; class Lycopodiopsida; order Selaginellales; family Selaginellaceae; genus Selaginella; species Selaginella tamariscina. The sequence goes on along the minus strand of PUQB01000219.1, from coordinate 56,284 downwards.
AAACCAGATAACAAGATGGTTTAACTCTGGAAGAGCTACAAGAGCTTCAGAAGACATATCCCACTCAACAGGTAGCTTTACTTTTCTACATAATATAGTATGAGTAGTGTATTTGTGTACATACGACATCATACATACGTGGGGTATACTTGCGGGTTTGTGTAATATCCAAGCAAGTATGTCATCGTATATGCATGACTGTATTTATGTATTATAGACGTGTATTTATAGGAGGAAGGTGCTACAGAAAGTGAAAAGAAGAAGGAAGCCGATTCAAGCTATTCTTACTTTGAGATTGTTAACGGGGAAATGACGAAGCTGGATACACGAGAATTTCAGCCACCAAGTGATTACCACCGTAATGATATCAAGGCTTTAGAAGACACATGGGGGGACATCGTAGAGGTATGTATATGGTATACGAATTTGGATTCACGTGCGTATGAATATACTCTAATAACAGGGAGCCGAAGAAGTAGAGGAAAGAAAGAGGCAGAGGAACTTGCTAAAGTCATTCAAACGCGAGAAGTACTCTTTTATCTGTTTCTATTTACGCATCATATAGGTCATGTGCAATGTATATAGTCATGCATTGTTTATATGCACCTAGACATCCACTTAAGCTCACATATGAGGCATTATACACGTTTAGTACTTAAATATATGTGTGTATACTTATGTAATTTTAATTGTGTACTAGACCGGTAGAAGAAAGGGTGGTGGTGTGTGCGAGATGCCATTCACTGAAGTTTTACGGGCGTGTGAAGGAGAAGACGGCAGAGGAGCTCTGCCTACGTTTGATTTTGAAAAGATGGTTGCTCGGCGACTTAAAACTGCTTATGGCAAGCGTGCTGTTGTTTTAATGGTTGTTGACGCTGCAGATTTTGATGGTTCTTTCCCTCGTCAAGTCGCTAAACTTATCTCTGAGGTAATACCTCTCTGTGTGTGTGCCTGCGTATTTGTGTGTGTGGTTCTTTTTCGCGAAGCTTCACTGTGAATTTATATAGAGAATTATATATATTGTACAGGTGGAGGAGCAAATGGCTGCCACGTATAAAACCGGAACTAGTGGAAACTCACCGAGGTTAATTGTGGCCGCTACCAAGGTTGATTTGCTCCCTGGACAGCTTTCTCCGACGAGACTCGAACAGTGGATCAGGAAAAGAGTGATTATATTGGGCGCTCCTCGTCCTATCGCTGGTAAATAACACATGCATATGCATGTATATGTGTGCGTGTACATATATAACCAACACACCTTTGTAATGACCAATATAATATATATATATAGCATATGTATACATAAATAATTAAATAGTGCGGATATATGCATATAATGTATATATAATACATTTGAGTCCTTACTACGTTATACATGTGCTTATAGATGAACTATACATGTGTTATAACACACCATAGATCGATGCATATGCAATCTGCACAGACGGAGTATTTCTATATACGTGTATGTGCCCAGCAATATACAGGACTTTGTGATATATCATTCTGAAGTGTTTGGTATACACATGCGATCTTATTATGTAATTACGTGCGTGTGAACGAAGCGAGATGCTTATTATCATGAATATTGAGTTAACTGTAGATATATAGTAAGTTCTCTTTCTGTCTGTCTCTCTCTCTCTCTCTCACACACACGCATTGACACACACACGTATTGATTGATGGTTATTATTCCAGTGCATTTGATTTCGGCAACAAAGAACTGGGGAATACAAGCACTCACAGAGAGGATAATGAAAGTAGCCGGTCCACGTGGGTGTGGGTGGTCGGAGCACAGAACGCTGGCAAATCGTCGTTAATCAACGCATTAGCGAGGTTTAACGTTGGTAAACACGAGAATCGTTTAACAGAGGCTGCTCATCCGGGGACTACGATTGGTATACTTAAGATTACAGGTTTCTACCACAGGGTATAAAACTGTTCGATACGCCTGGAATTATGCACGCTCATCAACTCACTAATCGGCTTAACGAGGAAGAGTTTAAGAGTGTTCAGCTTCGTAAGGAGCTTAAACCTCGTACTTATCGTATAAAGGTACGTATTAGATATAAATACGCAGCACACTCTGCAGATACCTTAGGGATAGGTGTATTTACACGTCCTACTCTCATGTCTCATAAGAATTAAACCACATATACACATACATATTCATACCCGGACACATACTTACATGTACATGCAATATATCTGTACATACAGGTCCGGCTATATGTATGGTATATACATATAGTGGCTGTATATATATGAATACAGTCTAGATTGAAAGGTATATAGTGTACACACATATGTATATAGGAATTTGTGGATTACTTATGTACATACATTGTTATGAAGACATGGAAAGCTGTATTTCATATAAACACATCTATTTTCATACATGTCTATATATATATATATATATATCGGACGCCTTTAGATTGAAATGTTTTAATGCAGGTTGGTCACAGTATACAAGTGGGAGGTTTTTTAAGACTGGATTTGCTCGAATCTCCTAACGACCGGACTATTTACATGACGGTTTGGGCTTCTCCATTTATCTCCTTACATATGGGGAAAACAGAAAAGCTGTGGATAATTTCAAAAACCATATTGGAGTTGCACTTAAGGTGCGTGCGTGCGGGTGTGACCGTATGTCTAGACATACATATACACATGTTTGTACATGCATATATAACTTCTCTCTCTCTCTCTCTCTATCTCTCGATCCCTAGATGTATAATACATCAATGTATGTCATATTTGTTTTGTGTGTTTGCAGCCTCCCATGAGCTTGAAGAGCTGGCTGGAACATGGGCAATTTACATCACAAAAAATACGAGTACGGGAGACGATTGGGAAGCAAGCAGTGTTGATATTTCCGTTGCTGGACTTGGATGGGTAGGATTGGGCCTCAAAGGTGAAGCCCTCATTGAAGTCTGGACGTTTGAAGGCGTTGGTGTCTCAACACGCGAGGTACTCATACTTACGTGTGTGTATGTGTGTGCGTATGTGTGTGCTTTTTTCCGCTCAAACGAGTTTACCTCAGAATATACAAATATAAAGTTGTAAGTGAGATATCATATATATACGTATAATATTACAACGTTCACTAAAGTGTGTTATGTGTGTGTGTGTGTATTTATTTATTATTATTATTATTTTTTCATTTATTATGTAATGCTGTGAGATATGTTCAGGGTACATACATATATACATACATACATATACATACCTATATAACATTCTTTCCCACGATAATGTTTTTTTGCTGTTGCATATACTATCGTTTCACACATAGATATATATGTTTGTTCTCTCTCTGTCTCTCTCTCTCTCTACATGCACACACACACGCGCAGAGCGTAATTCAAATATGGAAAGAGAATAGTGTGTCAGGGTTTATTTTGTGTGTAGTTGGTAACAAACTACTCAATTTTCCTTATCTCAGTTTATTCATCCATTAATTTTTGAACTTTATAAATTTAATATATAATAGGCTATGGAATATGCCTGTAAGTCATTATATTGATGCGTAAACTTCCGTTTATTGGAAAACTTGCAAGAATATTCAAATAGTAAAAATTTAAATTCTATTACATTTGATTATTTGACTTCTAACTTTATATGTTATTATAAAATTTACTGCATGACTATGACTTTAAAGTTGTGCTTATTAGTTTAATACATACTTAAGTTTAATCAAATTAATACATTTAATTAATAAACATGTTTTACTTTTATTGTTAAATACATCTTAATGTATATTTATACTTATTTTATAGGCTTTTTGTATGTGTGTGCGTATGTGTGCGCTTATTTTCCGCTCAAACGAGTTTACCTCAGAATATACAAATATAAAGTTGTAAGTGAGATATCTTATATATACAATAATTATACAACGTTCACTAAAGTGTATTGTGTGTGTGTATTTATTTATTTATTAATTTTTTTTTTCATTTAATGCATACATACGTATATAATATGACATAACATTCTTTCCCACAATAATGTTTTTTTGCTGTTGCATATACTATGGTTTTGTGCGTTTCACACATAGATGTATATGTTTGTTCTCTCTCTCTACACGCACACACACACACACACGTGCAGAGTGTAATTCAAATGTGGAAAGAGAATAGTGTGCCAGTGTTCATTTTGTGTGTAGTTGGTAACAAACTTAACTTTTCCTTACTCAAATATATAATAGGTAAGTCATTATATTGATGCTTAAACTTCCTTTTATTGGAAAGCTTGTTAAACTCTATTACATTTGATTATTAAACTTCTAACTCATGACTATGACTTTAAAGTTGTTGCTGTTAACTTTTGTGCTTATTAGTTTCATACATATTTAAGTTTAATCAATTAATAAACTTTTATTGTTAAATATTAATGTATATCTATACTTATTTTATAGGCTTTAGTGTATGACTATGCAAGGGACTTTGAGAAGACAGGTTTTACAGTTGTACATCAGACTGAAAAGCCGAACAAGAAGAGGCCTTCAAATGCAGAGACAAGCTATAACAGAAAAGCAGACAGACTTGCTAAGGAAAAGCTAAAGGCAGGTGCGAAACAGAAGCAGTTAGCTGAGCCTTTAACCGAGCAAGCTCAAGGCGAGGGCGAGCCATTGGAACTTTGGTGAAGGTATTTTAAAAGTGAAATAAAATAACATGTTTTACTCATATGTATATAGGTATGTACGTATATATATATGGATATGTATACACGATATACACAGTAACATATGTATGTACTTATATTTTTATACATTATATATAGACTTGCTGAGGAGAAGTTAAAGGCAGGTGTGAAACAGATACAGCCTCTCGAGCGCTTGGAACCTTGCTGATGTTTTGTAAGGTATTTACTTAAAATTATCACTTGTGTATATGTATGTGAGACATAAATCTTATAATAAATACTAATAAAAGTGGAAGAACTGTTAACTTTATAAAGTAGCTCCAGTGATGGTATATCTCAAGAGATTAATGTTACTTATTCATTTATTAACAAATTTTCAAGGAACTTATTTATTCTTTAAAGTTCTAAAAGTTTTATATCTTTTATTCTAATAATGAATATAATCTTAATTAAGATAAAAACATTTACTATTTTATTTAACAAAAAAAAAATAGAAAAACATTTGTATTATACAAGCGAAACTTATAATAGGCTTGCATGGGCCACAACCATGGACCCTCCAAAGGGCCAGGGTTTTGGCTTCTCATCTAGTGTTTTCATTTAAATATATCATTATGATTATTTTTTAGTTATATTTTTAACTTAGTTTAAACATAGATAACAGCAGCTTATCATTTTTTAAGTCTTGACCCACTTGCAGGCCCTTGTACCTTTATGTAATCAAAGGTTACCACTTAATTATCTTTGGTGAAGTCTATGCCAACAAAAGAAGTAATCAAAATGAACCATGCATAACAACAGAGAAAGCAATCAAAATGAATCGTAAATAACAATCAAGCTTGTAGAATTTTAATATATTATTATATATCTTTCTTTACATATTATTATATATCTTTCTTTCTTTTATGTTGTTGAAGCTTCTCAAGTCTCATTAAGAACTTTTTCTTAAAACTTACATTGAATTTATCCTTAGAGGTGATTTAGTGATGACCTCGTTTGGTAAAGATGACATTATATCATTTGTTATTAATTGCATTACTTTTTTTATTTCTTTTGTTCCATGTTGAGGTTGTTACTGTGCATATAGTTGTTCTATTATTATTTACTTAATGTTAATAATTTTTAAGCTTGTGAAACTTTAAAAAACATTTTTCAAGATATTAACATTTATTGTTGAAAAAAAAAGTTAAGCATAAGATATAAAAAATTTATATATAAAGATCCAAACATCTCACATCTGCATTGATTTTGGATAATATCCATTCACAAATGATAATATTCCTTTATAACATTAAATTGTAAGAAATTTTAAAAAAACTTATAAACAAAAAAACACATTCAACTAAAAAGTTTTTTTAATACCTTGTTATATGAAAGTTTCTTGTAAACTTCTAAGTTTACTTATTTCATATTGATATTTTGAAAAATAAAATAAAATAAAAATTAAAAATTAAAAAAGTTTCATTATGTTTAAAATTCATTGGAATATAAAAACAAAATGCTAATTAAAAAAAAAAAAAAAATCATAAAGAAACTTACAATTGTGGATTGTTTCTCATTGACAAGTAATAAATTATGTAGGAACAAAAAAGAACATAAAAAAAAGAAAAGAAATCAAAGGTTTTACATATCACCTTGCTCTTTTATTTGTAATGTTTCACACAAGCTTGAGAGTTTATGCAATTTTGCACAATTGTTTAAGAATTTAAAAAAAATCATGAAATAAATAAATAAAAAGTAAACTTAAAATCATGTAATGTAATGATAAAGGGGCCATATTTTGCAAATTAGCCCCATTTTCTTCTAATTATTGTATTTACAATTTAAATGTTTGAGATTTAATTCAATATTCCATGTGTGAATAGCTCCTATATTACATAGCTTCAAAGATTAGATTTTTATTAAATCAATGTTTTTGTGCCTCATTACATGTGATCAACACTCATTGTTTTAAATCTAATAAACCCTAAGGTTTGTTATTATGATAACTTGTATACAAAATAATTATCTTATATAATAAGTTTATTCAGTGTGCGTTTGTTTGTTTGTTATTAACATCCCATCGATGGCCATCATAAATTCTAAAACTATGTTGCATTATCAAGGCCATTGAACCTCATAAATAATGATTAAATCTTAAACCCACGTGGCAATATCAGGGCGTTGAACCCAATCAACAGTGGCCATTTTAAATCCTAAAGTCACGTGGCACTATTAGAGCTATTAAACTTTATTAACGGCCATCTTAAAACCTAAACTAACGTGGCACTATTAGAGCTGTTGAACCTTATCAACAACCATTTTAAAACCTAAACTAACATGGCAGGCAAGACCATGTATAACATACATGGCATGAGTGCTTAAACTTATAAAGTTAAAGATAACAATTGTATACAAAGTAATTATCTTATATAATAAGTTTATTCAGTATATGTGTTTGTTTCAACACCCCATTAATGGCCATTAAACCTATATGCATTAAACCTCATAAATAATTTTTTAAATCTTAAACCCACATGGCACTATTAAGGCCATTGAACCCCATCAATGACAATTTTAAATCTTAAACTCACATGACATTATTGGAGCTGTTAAACTTTATCAATGGCCATCTTAAAACTTAAACTAACATGGCACTATCATGGTTGTTAAATTAGGCATGGGTCATGCAAAACCATGCATAACATACATGGTACGAGTGATAGAATAAACTCACAAGGTTAAAATAACTAAGAGTAAACTCATCAGGTTAAGGATAACAATTGTAATATGGTTAAGGGTCATTAAATAGTTAAGATTAAGAATGGATAAATTTAATACACTAAGGGTCTAGCTTGGAGATAAACTCACCATGTTAAAGATAAAAATTTGATTAAGCGTCATTAAATAAGTAAGCCCATGCATATGAATTTAAGGATAAACTCACTAAGTTAATGATATCAATTAGGTTAAAAGTCTAATTTAGGAATAAACTCATTAAATTAAAGATAATAATTGAGTTAAGATTCCAACTTAAAAATAAACTCATTAGATTAAAACTAATAATTGAGTTAAGGGTCTAACTTAAAAATAAATTCACAAGGTTAAAGATAATAACTAAGTTAATGGTTATTAAATAATTGTTAAGTATAGGTATCAGTAAACTTAGGTGCTTAAGGAGAAATGCATCATAATTGATTTAAAGATAAACTCATTAGATAACAATTGAATTAAAGGTCCAGTTTATGATAAACTCACTAGATTAAGGATAACAATTGGGTTAAAGATCCAAATTTACGACGTTAAAGATAATAATAGGGTTAAGGATCATTAAATAATTAAGCTTAAACATGGGTAAACTTAAGAGGTTAAGAGTCATGTTATGGATAACAACTCGGTTAAAGGTTATTAAATAGTTAAACCTAAGCATAAGAGCTTAAGAATAAACTCATCAGGTTAAGGATAACAATTAGGTTAAGGGTTTAATTTATGAATAAATTAATTAAATTAAATATAACAACTAGGATAACGGTCCTCATTAGCTTAAGGAGATAAACTCACTAGATTAAGGAAATTTAAGAGGGTTTAATAATTAATAAATTATTATTAAATAATTAAACCCACCAATGTGTACTAGTTTAACAAAAGAAATTCAAAGTGGTACTTCTAGCATTACATAATTCTTGAAATGATTTTGATTACATATTTTAGGATAAGCTTACCATCCTATCTTAGCTTTGCATTTGCTTAAAGTATGTATGCACCCCCAACCATTTTATTTAATTATTAATCTTGCAACACCAAGCCTAAAGATAAACCACAAACATTTAAAGATAATTCTTGTGGATGCCCTAAACCAAACTTCTGATATCTCTTGTATTCCACCTCTACCTCTAGAGGATTTTTATCCTTTGCATTAGCTATACAAAGTGTTTAAAACTTGCAACACGAAATATAATATTTGGTCTTCTTATTTTATCAAATCGCTTGATTTGAAAGTGCCTGCCTTTATGCTAAACACTTGAAAAAGAGTGTACTTTAAGTGAACATATATAAGATACCAAATCACTCACATATTTTTTTTATCTTCTTCAATTGTCTTCCTCAACCAATATATAATGTAAATACGTGGCACATTGATCTCTTATTGACTTAAAGATCTTATGCCTATCGAGATAAAGGTTGCAACTTTGCTTCATTATGAAGAAAAAACTACCGATTACATCTTCATCTCGTGAGAAATCAATACATAGCTTCCACATGTTTTCCTCTCATCATTTTCATTTATTCATCTATGTGGTGCATCAAGATGTAAACCAAACATTTTAACATGTGCAGCAACTGCTCAATAAACTAACATCTATCAAGAATGAACAAGGCATGTCAACTTTATCTGGTCAATAACTTGAAAAAGATAATGCACTTGAGAAGTCATGATACCTAAAAATAACTTGAAAAAGATAATGCACTTGAGAAGTCATGATACCTAAAAAGGTCAAATTATATCATAGTAGAAAAAGTAAATCTTATCATAATACAAGTAGAAAAAAGCCACTTCAAATTTGTAAACAACTTCTTTAGTAAATAGTTTCATAAACGATTATCAACACTGTCAATAGTCTGAAATATTATCCATCGTATAAGCTTTAATAAATAAAAAATAGCTTCTCTCAATTTTTTAGTTAACTTATTCTCAAGAGCTAGACATCTTGTAGAGATAGTGAATTAAAGTAACAATATGAAAAAAAACATATATATAACTAATCATGTATTTTCATGCTAATGAACTTCAACATGGCTAGTCATTTTTTATGTTATCAATTTATATTTATTATTCAAACTCTTGGACTCACTATTTATTTAACTTGACCAATAAATTTAAGTAATTGGCATTTATGATGTCGAACATCATATTTTTATATTTGTTAGGATGTGAAGAAAGTTTAACAACTAATTAATTATAATTATTTATAAATCGTCATGACTTACATTAATAAATATTAAAGCTTTCTAAATCAGCATCTTTACAACCTTGACATGTGTCAAACTTGCTTGATGAATATGAGTGTCCTTGTTTCATCTTGTGATAAACTTATTAAATATACAAAATAAAGATGATTGTATGCCACATAACACTTGTTTTTTGTCTTTTTTTTATGAAATCTTTACAAAGTGTTCGTTCGATATTGACGGTGTAGAAATGATTCTTAATAGGGCTCCTCCATTGTGATACTCTATTGATGTGCTAACAACCTCTTGTACACTCGTAGCCATCACTTCTGAACACCCAGTGAAACCCTTTTAAACATTCTCTCCCTTAATTGTTTACTAGTCGACCATGTCCTAATTTCCCTCCTGAAATACAACCATCTTCATGCATTATTCCAAAGCGTGCAATATATCAACAACACAAGCATCATATAGTTTATGTGGCCTGTAACCACCTCTAAGTTCTAATGTTTCTTAAAAGGTTAGTTGTTGACATAAGCGATGTTTCCAAGAGTAAGATTTTGTGTAAATTAATAAAAAAGATTAGTTTTTTTTTTCTTTGTTGGGGCTTGCCAAATGAACCTAGATAGAAAAAATACATTATATGTGAACTATCCCCACGGGTGAATTTTAACATACCACCGTCCTAACCAACAGTTGCAATAACTTTGTGGTGTCCACGTGATCTTTCTCTCTCCACCATATATAATTTCATTACATCGTGCTTCGTCTTCCTCCTTAGTTGGAGTCAGATCTCTAAAGTTCCATATTCAAATTAAGGTTCAATGTTTAAGAAATAATTATGAGCAAAATATGTTATATATATATATATATATATATATATATATATATATATATATAAACATTTAACATACACCACTCACGTGTGTTGCGTGTATACACATACATGCATATATTATACACGTCTGGTTCGAAACGACTAGATTCGTATATTCATAGTATATTTTAAAACCATCGTGGAGGTGTATCTCTCTATATTACATACATACACAAGTTATTTACGGACACTTTTACATAATATCTTGTGCGTTTTACGCTGGACTGCACATTAATAAGGATTTATATTTTATAAATATGTAAAATTATCCTTCATATACTTATCTTTAATTAGTTCAGAAAATGCTTAAGGTTCCATATATACACGTATACACACCAATAAAATGTTTGACATACAATAATTATTTATTTTAAATTTTAGTACTTCGTTAATATTTGTCAGCCAATTCATAAAAGGGTTACGCGATATATATATATATTACATTTAAAATTAAACATATTATTTAATTTTGAATAACTTATATTGTAGTTAACTGCAACCCCGCGTAGCGTATTTCGTTTATTATTTCCTTTCTAAAATCAAACGTATTTTCTTCAATTTTGAATAGTTAAATCACATTCTCTTCATCAAACCACTCGTTTCACAGATAAATGTTTAAATTATGTAAAATTGATTTTTATTTGACCTCCTACAACTAAAAGCCAGTCACTTTCTTGAACAGTGGAAGGTATGTTTTTCTTCTTATTTGGTATTAATATCGCACGGCTGTAGCTTCTTGGTTAAGTTGCTTAATCGATGAAAGCTATATAAAGTGTGTCACACACACTGTGTGTGTATGTGTGATACATATATATAGTAATATATTTGTTATTGTGTTAAAGTCATGTGTATGTGTTAATGTGTTAGAAGCATCTTGGCTACGTGATATAACTGATGTGGACAATATGGTTCTGATGTACAAAATGAGTGACGACAGCACTGTGTATGTCCTGCGAGATGTGAGTGTATTTGTGTGTGGGTGGGTGCGCGTTTTGTGTGTGCCTGTATACCTACAAGAATATTTTAATATTAAAATATAACATAAATGAAGTCTTTTATATAGTATCTTATATCATATGTATGTATGAGTCATCAAACTATTTATATTATGTCTTAGGAAAATATCACGTATTAAAATGCGTATTTTGTATCTCTATATATTAAAAGCATTATATACATTGAAAACTACACTAGAAATTTGATATTGGAATCTCTCCCCTTTTGCGTCTCTCTTATATATTTATTTCAATGTGTATATGTTTATATATTTATACCCTGTGACAAAGTTAAAGCATCATGACTTACTCATCAAGGAATCAACCTCTTTTAAAACGACAAGAGTCATGATTAACCCCTAAGGGTTTGAGTCCTTAGACCTAGGGATACTACTTAATGAGGACACAAGTGTACGCCATAGGTAAGCACTAGTGTTCTACTAAGCAAAGTTCCTAAAACTAAGTTTGGATAACCCTAAATACATTACTTCACAAGTGCTTCATGAAAAGGGCTTTTACTAATGAGTTTAGGTTGTTTAACCCTTGAATCCTAAAGAGAACACCCCCTAGCCAAGTGTGCCAATAAACACCTAGACCTAACCTCCCATGAGTTGATGCTCAAGACTTAGCACCCTGATGTAAAGCATAAACAAGCTTGCTCACTAGAGTATCCAACCACTTAGCATTAAGCCATGTAAACAACAATTGGACATGGGTTAGTCGATCTTAAGAGATGGGGCAGTCTTGTGTCAAGCATAGTTACAAACACGGCTGAGATCCCGACCATGTTCACCATATTTCATGAACATGGCCATGGGTCGTGTTCCCACGGCCGTGTTTATATACTGTTACGAACACGGGCCCGTGAATCCCGGCCGTGGTTTTGGGATCATGGCCTGTGTTCGTAACACCAACTTAGGATTAGGGCACACGCAACAATATTTTTTAGGGCTTGTTGAATCTGGTGAGTTCATCTTCATTCTGTGGGATTCTACAGATCTCATGCTGTTCATAAGTGACAAATTGATGCCATACGGATCTAAGCAAAAGGAGCTGCGGTGCAGCTCTAATCAAGGTGGCATTTTGCAGAGCTAGCATTTTGTTTGATATTCAACGGATTTGAACCAGAGAAGACCCTCAATTCTGGTGAGTTTTTTAGACAGATCTGAATGCGATTCATCGTAGCTTTGGCATCATTGTCCTCTGACTCCATCCGTACGCAACAATCTATATATATATATATATATATAGAGAGAGAGAGAGAGAAGAGAGCATATATACGTTGTATACAACATAGTAGATATGTATATATAATGACACATACAAGTAGTTTATATATAATAAAAAGTAGCATTCTTAGAATATTCACTAGAATATTCGTGAGTCGTGATCGTGTTCTGTGGTCGGTTTTTGAAATCTAAGACTCGTGTTCGTGTTCGTAACTATGGTGTCAAGGGCACAATGCGCACCATCCAGCAAAAGGGAATTAGGTTAATATTCTCAAACCGAGACAAGGCAAATGAGTGGTAAACACTTACAAATCTAGAGATGCTGATGGGGCCCTATGAAGAGTTCTCTTTTCTTTTTAACAACATGCCAACTTTGAAATTGGTTCAACCATAGATAGGGCCTTATGGCTAGAAAAGCATTGCAAGTTTTGCAGTGTTCGATGTGCCCTTGGTGGCCCTTAAAAATATGGAGGAATGGGTGTTGAGCTGGCCTAATCGTACTCATAACTGCATCATGTCTCCAAGGTGAGCAGCCTCTAGTCAATGGAACAATATAGGTAAGGGAAGTCAACAAAATGAATATGCAACTTCAGGAAAAGGATTGGCTCTAAAGGTTGGGCTTAAGGGTTTGTGGCTCGACCTCGTAGACTATCAATGGTCTGCCTAAGATGCTCTTTGTGGCGAGGGTAGGCTTGTCAGAGTTTAACCCGGAGGGCTAACATGAGGCAACACTATTGAACAAAGAAAATTCGCAACGCCTAAAACATAGCTGTGGTCACCACCGACAACCCGTATTAAAGGTCTATCGGAATAAGAGAGAGAGAGATATAAGGTATAAATCAGACTTCAGAAGGTTGGGAAAGGGTAAGGATGGCAAGATATATAGTAGGTAAAACTACAAATCCCATTGCAATCGAAATAAAAGGAAAGAATAAGACAACATGTGATATGGTATAGTAGTAACACACATGCTTGGCCTTTGACGGCTTCTGTACCCTTTACGAGGCTTTTAAACTTTCATAGAATGGCAATGTTCAATCAAGGCTTTCAAAAGAAATGCTATATTTAAAATAAAACTTTCATAAAGAATAGCATTAAAATATATAACCCTTCAATAGAAAGGCAATGTTTTTAGAAAAAAATTCAATTTTTAATGGTTTTGAACCCTAGTGGGGGCATTAGTAATACAGCAGGGGACATTAGTAGCGATAGTGAGCTAGAAAAATTTCAATTTTTAATGGGTTTTGAAACCTAGTGGGGGACATTAGCAATAGCAATGGTGACCCACTGGCACTGAGTACTCATGGATAGTGCACAAGTCCAAAATGGGACGGCCCAAAAAGGACACTCGACAAACAATTTGGGTAATTTTTTATCCATTTCAGGTAGTAGTACTTTTAGGGTAGATGTAGATCAAAGCAAACAAGGTGGGGGAATTGCACGACGATTCAAGGAGGATTGGCAATTGGTGTATGGCTTCTTAGAGTAGGTGTCTACCCAAATGAGATAATGAAGTGCTCCTATTGCAAGTTTAGAAAGGAGAATGTTTTTGCTACAAGAGGTTGTACAACCTTGCAAAAAGAAGCTCATGCAAAATCTGAGGATCATATTGTAGCAAAAGAGATCAAAAGAGAAGAGTGCACCACCACAACATCGAGCAATACTTGAGCATCTGGAGGTTATAAATTTTCAAGAGCAGCAACGAGTGATGATGTTGATGAAGATAGCTTACCAGATTGCGCAAAAGAGGGATCCTATTGAGAAGTTTGAAGTGGATTGTGCATTTCATAGGTTCATGGGGACTCCTTACATGCCATAGCAAGATGGATATGCAACTTACATAAATGCGAAGGCTTGTAAGTCTTTTCTCTTTGCTGTTCATCAAGCTTATTACCAGGTTCTCAAAAAAGAGCTCCTTGCAAATCCTTTCTACAGCATTTTGCTTGACAAATCCACAAACAATAGGCTAGAGCACCATCTCATCATCTATATGAAGTTTTTGTTAGCAGGCAAGCCTGTAACAAGGTACCTAAAGCTGATCTCCATCAAGGACAGATTGGCAAGCACTTTATTTAAAGCAATTATTACATTCTTGGAAGAGATTGGATTGCCGTTGGAGAGGTTGATAGGATTGTTATATATGGATGTAGCGCTATGCAAGGTCGGCAATCATGCTTAGTTGTATGACTGAAGTAGATTGTCCCTCATATTGTACCAATACATTGTGTGGCTCACAAAGAGGCTTTGGCAGCAAACAATTCCTTCAACTATTTTCTATGTTTAAAGAGCTTGAAGCACTTGCAAAACGTGTTGGTGGCTGGGTTGGACACTCTTCTCAACGGCTACAGCTTTTGCATAAAGCTCAAGGGATTATGAAATTGAAGAAGCTCACTTTACTTCGGATTCACAATGTTCGCTGGTTGTCTTGAGGCAAGGTGATCTTACGTCTTGTTGAAGTAATGCCAACTCTTTTACTCTTGTGGGAGACGACTAATGAGGCAAAGCTTTTTCAAGAGTTTAAGAGATTTGAGGTACAGTTCTTTTTTCACTTTCTGGACATACTCAATGAATTGAGTATGTTAAACAAGAGGTTTCAAAGTAGGGACTTGGAGCTTTCAGCAATCTCCTCAATGGTCACAGGGACAATCAGCATTCTAAGGATCAATTTTTAGGAGTTGAGTTTGGAGTTGGAGCACCAAACCTCACATTTTTCTGGAAGATGATTGTTGAAAATAGAGGAGGTCTTCATTATGAGGATGATGCTGGGTTTGTTCATCTTTATCATTTGGATTGGACTACCAACACACGGGATGCAATTGGGTGGGGCTATGTTGAGAAGGTAATTCAATGTTTAGAGGATAGGTTCCTATAGGATAGCTCCTCAATATTGGAAGCTTCAAAGCTTTTTAACACCATGATTTATATTGAGAACATGGCTAAAGTTGCTTCTGAGGCTACCTCTCATGCAACTCTTCTCTTGACATAGTTTGGAGGGAAGTTCTACAATGCTAAAGAGTTTGTAACTCAGGTATCCACTTTTTGTGAGACTTATCAGTGACTTTGGACGAAAAGGTATGACTACTTTATGGAGCATTTGCAACAATAACAGGTACATTTTTTTTTAATATTCTTGTTTTTTAAGCTTTATAACTCTATGTTTTATAGCTACTATACTCAAGCTTACAAAAAGATCATGAAAGTTTGGGGGGTTATGATGGTGATACCATCCAACACTGTAGAATGTGAATGCGGCTTCAAGAGGCAAAACGACATCAAAGATGGAGAAAGAGCATGTCTAAAGTTGAAAACTTTGGACATGTTAATGTTCCTTTCACTTTCAGCTCTTGATACATTGCATGCAGATTACCAACTGATTTTTAATCATTAACAAGAAGAGCAACATAGGCGGCATTTGAGTTTCGGTTGTACTTGAAAGCTTTATCAAATTTAAACCTTGCATTTGAAACTTAATTCTTTTTCTTAAACTTTTAAGTGAAAAGTAGATCCAAAATAAACCTTTCAAAAGAAAAAATGAGGTGCCTTTCAAATTCTAAGCATGGTAACACATACCCGTAATAAGGGTATAACATAAAAACAGACCCATAATAAGGGTGATAGACAGATAGACCCATAATAAGGGTAAGAAACAAATAGACAGACCCATAATAAGGGTAACAGATAGACAGACAAACCCATAATAAAAGTAACAGACAAACAGACAGACCCGTAATAAGGGTAACATATAGACGTAATAAGGGTAATAGATAGACGTAATAAGGGTAACAAACAAACAGACAGACCCAACAGCTATACAAACAAACCCGTAATAAGGGTAACAGACAGACAGACAGACCCGTAATAAGGGTAATAGATAGGCAAACAAACTCGTAATAAGGGTAATAGACAGATAGATAGACAAACTTGTAATAAAGGTAACAGACAGACAAACAAACCCGTAATAAGGGTAACAAATAGACAAACAGACCCATGATAAGGGTAATAACCCGTAATAAGGGTAATAGATAGACATACAGATCCTTAATAAGGGTAACAAATAGACAGACAAACCCGTAATAAGGGTAATAGACAGACAAACAGACTCATAATAAGGGTAACAAACAAACATATAGACTCATAATAAGGGTAACAAATAGACAGACAAACCCGTAATAAGGGTAACAAACAGACAAACAAACCTATAATAAGGTAACAGATAGACAAATAAACCCATAATAAGGTAACAGAAAGATAGACAAACAAACCCGTAATAGGAATAACAAAAATATGAAAGACCTACACAAGACTAGATATCAAACCTCAGATGGTCAAATGGGAGTGAGAAGAGAAAAAATATAGCAAGTAGTACTGCAGATCTCGACGTAGTAGAAATGAGAAGTAGAAATCAAATAATCAAGTAAGATATCGTAGAGAGAGTAGGAAGGAAGAGATATAGTAAGTAGTACTACGGATCCCAAACACGGTAGAAATGAGAAGTAAAAATCAAAAAATCAAGTAAGATACCGTAGAATGAGAGTAAGAGAAGTATCTATTGTCAATATATAGTACAATATTCAATATACCCTTGGATGCTTTCCTATTCCTAACTTAATCTATTTATATCCACACTTTCAGTTAAGTACATTCAGTTATTATAACTTCCCTTGAATCTTATCCAGTTGGCTGCGTAATTTCCTTAATATCGTTATGATAAATGCTCCCTTGGAAGTAATATGCTGATATTTGGAACTGCCGTATTCTAGTTCCTTCTGGAACTGCCGTATTACGGTTCCCTTTGGAATTGCCGTATTACAGTTCCCTTTGGAATTGTCGTATTACGGTTCCCTCTGGAACTATTGTATTACACTAATACCTGGATCATCCCCATATTACGGTTGACCTGTAATTCTATGTTCTTCTCTAACTCTCGTATTTTCACCATATATATTGTTTTCCCGTTATACTTTGCACGTGTAAATTTAGAAATTCTATGATGCCTAAGTACTACTTTAACAACACGTGGCTGCCAGATTTCTTGTGTGAGCAATGCCAAGTCTTCCAAGACAACCCCTAGAGCCTAACTCAGATGCCCAAGTAGGCACAAGACTTAAGGTCCCACCCTAAGTCCCTATAATGACTATCCTCCAAACCTTAAAAGATAACACGAGTAGACCTTAGGATCTTGTCCTAAAAGACCTAGACAAACTCATGCCCCAACCCCACTGCAGAGACATGCTTTGCACATACACCCATGATAGAGCCAAGGCATCGTGACTCACCCCTTGAGGAATTATCTTCATCAAGGAGTACAACCCTATTAGGGTGACAAGGGTGCCCTGAACCATGACTAACCCTTAAGGGTTTGAGTGGTCAAGCTATACCTTAGTCCTAGGGCTAGTACTTAGTGAGAACATGAGTGTGCACCATAGGTAAACATGAGTGTTTGCTAAGCAAACTCCCCAAGATTAGGTTTGGATAATCTTAAGTACACAACTCCACAAGTGCCTCATGAAAGAGCTCTTACTAATGAGCTTAGGTCATTCAACCCTTAAATCCCAAGGAGAACACCGCATAGCTAAGTGTGTAGTTAGCACACCTAGTTACGAGACCCAACCTCCCTTGAGCCGATGCCCAAGGCTTAGCACCTTAATAAGGACACAAGCACACCTGCTTACTAAACCCCTCAGCATTAACCCCATAAGACAAGCCCAAAAAGTGTGTCTTATGTGTTGTACTATGTGCCATTTGGCCCAATGTCACATCTTCATGTGACACTATTTCTCAGATGTGGGTTATTATGCCATAGCCCCTTAGATTTGAGAGTTGCATTAGGTGTCACGAATGTAGCTCTCTAATGCCAACTCTAGAACCCTTATGTGATTTCTTACTTGCTAGCCAAGGTCCCACGTCCACAATTGGACAAGGACATGAACGTGCCCTGCTTGATTGTGAGTGTTAGTTTGATGTGGAAGAGGAGGTTGGAGACAAGCCTTAACCCTTGACTCTTGGAATGTGCAATCCTCCCAGACATGGATTTGCCAACGTTAAGAGTAGACTACCCTAAAGGTGGGATGTACCCTTATTGTTTGGAAGTTAAGGTGGCACAACAGAGGGTTGTGCCTTGACGACACAAGTTAGAACTTGCACCGGGAGAAGAGTAACGAACTCAGTTATGAACCTAGAAACCCTCACTCCTACATACTCTACCTTATTTATGATGAAGAGCCCCCCCCTTCTTTTCTTATATGTGTAAGTGGGTACAAAATGCCAGCCCCTTAGTTAATTGAGATGAGCTTAAACTCCCACCCCTAAACCCTATCCAAGGGGTGGGGATTTAGGACGTGGGTTAGGGCAAACTTAGGGTTAGGTCGACCCTAGGGTGTTCCTAACCCTATTTAACATGCCGAACTCATTTGCAATAACCAAAAAATCTAATTGGGACGTCAAAATCAGGGATGGGTTTTCTAGAAGGTAAATGCTATCTTTGCTTAGAGTTTCTCATGATAGCTAAGGACAACCGATTGGACTATCCCTAAACACCTAAGTGCACTAAGCAGGGCTATTTCTCACTATATCTAGGGTCCATCAACATAGTACAATAAGTAACAATAATCAACTTATAAAGTAAAAGGTCAAGTCATAGTAAAAACTATGACAAGGTTATTGCATGGTGACTGGGCGATGGCTACAAAAATGCTTGCCCCACGAGGGGTGGGCCTTCCCTAGGCATTGAACAATTGACTCATAAATGGAATGGACAAGGGGAATCCAGTTGTTTAATTAAAACAAAGCATTGCAATGGTCCTTGCAAATGATGATGCAATGTGGTTTCTACCAAGTGCTATGAATGTCAAGGTGAAAAAAATTCAACCAAATGCAAGTAAACCGTTGGAGTAACTATGACTCTCTTAAGGTAGCCAAATGCCTCATCATTTAATTAGTTACGGGCATGAATGGATTAACGAGATTCCCATTGTTCCTATCTACTATTTAGCAAAACCATAACCAAGGAAATGGGCTTGGAAGAATTAGTTGGGAAATAAGACCTTATTGAGCTTGACTCTAGTTCAACTTTGTGAAATGACTTGAGAGGTGGGCTCTTCCCCTTCTTCAAGTCTTAAGGTCAGCTCCAACCGGCTGATCCATGCAAATGACATTGTCAAGTGGGAAGTTTAGCTAGGGCGGCACACTGTTAAAAGATAATGTAGGTGCCCTAAGACGAGCTCAATGAGAACAAAAATCTTGTGTGGAATAAAAGGGTAAAAGTTCATTTGATTTTAATTTTAGTACAAATATAAATTGTGAAAGTATGGCCTATTGATTCTTTAATGTTTCAAAAAAGTTACCACTAGGATGATTGGCTTGTGGCAACCAAGCCTTCATAGCGACAGTGCTTTTTTGATCGTTTGATGCTGGCTCTTTCTATCATTGTGAAGCAGAATTCACTCTATACCAAATATCATGTATAGTGCCTACTTAAATTCCACTTGATTATTTATGGTATTAGAGAACCTTTATTGCCCACCAATAGGGAAAGTGGGCTAGGTTTAGACTGTCATGAGACATGTTAGTTTTACCCTGCTAATGTTGGTGTCGCAATAGTAATTCAAATTAGTACGAGAGGAACCATTGATTCGCACAATTGGTCATTGCACTTAATTGAAAAGCTAATGGTGCAAAGCTACCATGGGTGGATTATGATTAAATGCCTCTAAGCTAGAATCCATGCTAGAAGTAGCACTCTCTACCTCTTGGGTTTACTTGACTCTGGATAGAGGTGGCGTGTGCACCCTAGAGAACTCATGTCATGAATTCTAGCACTTACAATTGATGTGCTACATTTGTCCGACTTTGAAACTCAATTTCAAATAGTTAAGAAGATGAATCCTTTTGCACAATACTTAAATAAGCAATGGGGTACTGTAAGTGGCAAAGTAGCCTTCCACTAAGGTTTAGCCCTTTTGTCCCTCTCCCAAGGGGCCATGTGAGGTACATTTTTCTAGCAGAGTTGGGCCTACCCTTTGGGTAGCCAAGGACTTAGTCCAAGTCTTCTTTCCTTGGGTAGCCAAGGACTGGAGTTCGTGGCCAACCAAGGACATTGAGTACATGTCTCTTTTCCTTGGGAAGTGAAGGATGTCAGCCAATGTGTCATAATTTTTACTATGACTCCTTTTTACTTTGGACGTTAACTATTGTTATCTACTGAACTATGTTAATAAGCCTTAAGTGTAAAAAAAACAGGCCCATTTAGTATACTTGGGTATCTAGTGATGGTCCGACCAGGTGTCATTAGGTATTTGCAAAAAACTCTAGGCGAAGCTAGCACTTCCATCTAGAAAACTCTTAGCCTAATTTTCTGTGTTCCAATTAGGTTTTGGGTGGTTTCGGTGAGTCTAACATGTTGGATATGGTAGAAACACCCCTTTGGGAATGAGATTTCGTGCCAGCCCACTTAGGTAAACAGGAAAACGGGGGGGGGGGGGGGGGGTCTATTACATATATTAAGTTATACATGTAGGAGGCTCATGGGTTCATGACTAAGTTCGTTGCTCTTTTGTTAATGCAAGCTTTAGCTTGTGTTGTGCTGCCCTAACTTTTAAATAATAGGGGTACGTCCCACCTTCGAGGTAGCTTACCCTTAACATTGGTGAATCCATGCCTGGGAGGTCTTGTCGAAATGCACATTCCAAGAGGTAGAGGTTAAGACTTGTCTCTAGCCTCCTCCTCCACGTTAGGTTAGGTGTAACATTCATGGCCAAGCAAGGCACATTTGTGTATTTGTCCAATTGTGGGCGTGGGATCTTTTTGGCAGGTTCACGTTACCTAGTTCTTGGAGGTTCACCGAGGGTTCCAAAGTTGGCATTTAGGAGCCACATTTTTGGCACTTGCGCAACTCTTGAATTTAGGGGCTATGGCATGATAGCCCACATCGTGTAAGGTAGTGTCACATGAAGATGTGACACTAGGCTAGATGACTCAAGGTACAACACTTGAGACACACCCTTTGGGGTTGTGTTATGGGGTTGTCACCAAGGGGTTGGATATCTAGCAACATGCATGCTTATGCTCACACTGGTGTTAAGCCTTGGGCATCCGAAAGGGAAGTTAAGTCTTGTAACTAAGTGTGCATTGACACACTTGGCTAGGGAGTGTTTCTTGGGGATTAAGGGTTAAACAACCTAAACTCATTAACAGGAGCCCTTTTCGTGAGGCACTCACAAGGTCAATGTACTTAAGGTTATCCAAACTTAGCCTTGGGGAGTTTGCTTAACAGAACATCGTGATTTCACTAAGTACTAGCCCTAAGTCTAGGGTATGGCTTGGCCACTCAAACCTCAAGAGTTAGTTGTGGTTCAAGGTACCCCTTATCACCCTAAAGGGGTTGTACTCCCGAATGAGGGTGATTCCTCAAGGGGTAAGTGATAATGCCTTAACTTTCTCATAGAGGTATGTTTAAGTCATGTCTCCTTGATGAGGTTAGGGCATGAGCCTATCTAGGTCTACTAGGACATAATCCTAAAGTCTGCTCAAATTATCCTATAGGGTTGGGGATAGTCATTCTAAGGGACTCTAAGTCTTGTGCTTATTTAGGCATCTGAGTTAGGCTCTAGGAGTTGTCTTGGAAGACTTGGTGTTGCTTACACATGGAATTGATGTCGAAAGGCCACTTGGTAGCCACATGTTGCCATGTTTAACCCTTTGGGTTAAAACTTTAACAAAATGGCTCCTTGTCCATAGTTTGCCAAGGACCCAAACTTAAGAAAGCCCGATTCAAGGACCTTGGTTGCTATGGCCAAGGAAGCCCAACTCTAAGACCTTGGCTGGCTAAGGCCCCTGGACTCTAGGACCTTGGTTGACCAAGGACCCTAGACTCAAAGAAAGGGATTCCTTGTCCTCGACTACCTAGGGAAGCCCAAACTCTAGGTCCTTGGCCGAATGCCCAAGGAAGCCTAGACTCCTGTCCTTAACTAAATGGCTAGGGAAGCTCGGACTTTGAGTCATTGGCCAGCCAAGGCCCCTAGCTACCCATGGACAAGGAGCCATGGACTCCAAGTCCTTGGTTGCCTATGGACAAGGAGCCATGGACTCCTAGTCCTTAGCTGCCCAAGGAAAGAAGCCATGGACTCAATGTCCTTGGCTTACCACAAACAAGGACTATTGGCTAGCCATGGACAAGGAGCCATAGACACCTAGTCCTAGCCATGGACTCAATGTCCCCAACTACCCATGGACAAGGAGTCGTTGACTAGAGTCCAAGGTCCTTGGCCACAACCAAGGTGCTAGAGTTCAAGGGTCCTTGGCTTTGGCTAGCCAAGGACCTAGAGTCTGGGTATAGCCTTGGACCTAGAGTCTAAGGTCCTTGGACTCCTCATGTCCTTGGGCCTAGAGTTTTGGAGCATTGGGACCTTGGGCTTGGAGATTGAGGTTCTTATACTTGGGCATCAATGTAGGGTTTAGGGTTTTTCTTAACCCTAAACCAACAAAGGACCTGGAGGGCTTGGAGTCTAGAGTTCTCATACTTGGGTTTTGGTTTAGGGTTTAGGGTTTAGGCTTTCTTTAATCTTAAACCAACCATTTTTTGGCTTAGACCATATTTTTACTATTCATGAATAGTAAACCCTAATTTTTAATAAATATATATATGTACTAATAATTTATATAATAAATGATTGAAAAGGTATTCATAGAATTAAAAAATATAAAATTAAATTTAAAATCATTAAAAGTTATTATATAAATTGATTTGAAATTTATTGATTTAAATCATTATGATTTATTTAGTGATTTAAACTATGGCCTAAGTAAGTTAAATTATCAATTTATGAACTAGCCAAGGACCTGGGATTTAGGGTCTAGGGTTCTTATACTTGGGCACTAACCCTAAACCAATCAAGTTTTCGATTCAAGCTTGAGTCCTAATCAAGTGTCATAATTTTACTATGACTTGACCCTTTACTTTGGGTTTGATTGTTGTTACTTACCGAGTTGTGTAACAAACCCTAGATATAGTAGAAAACAGGCCCACTTAGAGCACTTGGGTATCTAGTGATGGTCCGGCCGGGTGTCATTAGGTATTTGTAAAAAAACTCTAGGCAAAGCTAAAACTTACCTTTTAGAAAGCTCTCCTCGATTTGATGTAGGTTTTTCAGTATAGCTTGTCAAAAAGGGTTAGGGACCCCTAGGGTTTCCCTAACCCCACTCCCTGGGTTTAGGCATCTCATTTCATTAAGGGCTGGCATTTCCAAGACAACCCACTTACTCACTTAGAAAATGGGAGGGGCTCCATCACATAAATAAGGTAGAGTATGTGTAATGAGGCTTTCTGGGTTTAAAAGAGAGCTTGTTAACCTCCTACCGTGCAAGCTAAGTTTGTGTCATCAAGGCGCAACCCTCTGTTGTGCCGCCCTAACTTCGCATGACAGGGGTACGTCCACCTTTGAATTAGACTATCCTTATCGTTGGCAGGATCTCTCCTTTGTGACCGGGTACGTCACTTCTAAGGAGTTAGTCAAATTCCTTGGTCCGAAAACCTGTTCACAAGCTCAAAGGCATTGCCCGAGTTCATGTTCTGCAAAACTAGTGGTTGAGGCCTTGCTCTGGCCGCTTCAACCACTCCAAGCTAGGAACAACACCTATAACTCGGCTAATCCGCATATCCTGATTCACAAGGTGAGCCTCGTTCGTGGACTTGGTTAGTTGGGGTTTAAGCTCCTAAGGTTGGGTTCCTAAAATGGGTTACTTTACTAGATTTCGTGGGGTTTCCAGAGAGGAGATTTTAGAGTTAGCATCTGGCAAGCCCCTTTGTGGCACCAGGTAAAAACTCTAACAATTGGTATTGGACAAGTTCTCTATGGTCAGTAGGGCTGCCTTAAGTCATAGGATGTTTTAAAGTTTAGATAACTCTAAATATTTGATTTATTCTATTGCTTTTGGTTAACATGTTTGTATTCTGCGCAAAGAGTTTGATTCTGTGTTACCAATCTTCGAAGAACACATGATTAATGAGTTGGCATGAGATTCTAGGTATGTCTAAAAGTCTTATGCTCATTCAAGCTTATGCATGTGGGTGTACAACCTATGTAGGGTGTTTCCAACTTCATATTGGGAATATTCTAAGCATATTCTTCGAGTGTTGAAACTAGGGTTCAATACGATGAGCAAAAGAAAGTAACCAGAGCTTAAGGTAGAGAGGGCTATCGCAGAGACTCAAAATGAGGAGATGGATGAAGTTGATCCAGGTCGACCCCCTAGAGTTAGGCAATAGCCTGGTTGGCGAGAAATAAAGATGGATGCTCTAAACGAACTTTGAGGGATATTCTAGGGTTGAATGATCGAATTGGTAATGTTGCTGATCGAATTTCAACGGTTACCATATTACCAGATATTCCACAACCAGACACACGAAGAAAGAAAGAAGAAGCGTGATCCAAAGTCAGGTTTCTCTGAATTGAATTCTTCGACAGATGAAGGTGGTAGTGGTCCTAATAAATTCAAGTTAGTCAAGCCTTCGGAATTTTTAGGTTCAAAAGACTATAAAATTCTAGATGACTGGTTATATGATATGGAAAACTATTCAAGACAAAACTGACCCTTTATTATATTTGATAAGAAGGATACGAGGGGACCAAGTCTGAATGATGATCGATACTGGAGCAATATACAACTTCATATCAATTAGTTTAGCTCGTCGATTGAATTGGATATAATAAAATGTGTAAAATAAAGATTAATTTTGGCAAAGGTTCTCAAAATACTAATAATATAGCAAGGGCAATTCTTGCTTAAATCAAAGGTTGGAAGGTTAAGCTAGACTTGGTTGTTTTGAATATGAAGGGGTTTAACTATGATTGGGTGTAGCCCAATGGAGGTGTTAATTGGGAATAAGGGTGGTATTTCTCAAAGTATGGTGTTACCGAAAAACGATGTCAATCGAGTTCCCTTTGTAACAAAGTTCACTAGACAACTATATCGGACATGGAAAGCTACTCGTCAAGCAATGGCTACAACATAGGAGAGGTATCATCAGTAGTACGATAAGCATTAATGGGATGTAGAGTATCAGGTTGGAGATATGGTATTGTTGAGTACCAAAAACTTGAAGGTTTCAACAACTCTTTCGAAGAAGTTTCTATTGCACTACATAGGTCTATACAAGGTGGTAAAACGAGTAGGGAAGGTGGCTTATGAGTTAGATCTTGATACACAATGTGTTCCATGTCAATTTATTCAAACCATTTCACAAAGATGAGAAGATATTATAGTTTATGTCCACCTCCAGAGTTAATTGGTGAGGAGATAGAATTCAAAGTTGAGGCGATATTAAAGGGGCAAACATTCATGGATTGCAAAAACATAAACGTGAATATCTTATTAAGTGAAAAGTTACTCGGCATGTGAATCGACATTGAAACCATTGGAGAATCTACAAAACGCGATGGAGTTGGTGAATGAGTTTGAGGCAAGGTCTCAAACTGATTAAGAAATAAAGTGTTATTTCTTTTTAACCTAGGAACAGACAACATTAACTAAAGGCCTCAAATATAAATTCTAGTTAATTTAATGAAATTAACTAACTTGTTGTCTGTGTCGGATGACAGACTTTGTAGACG
Organism: Selaginella tamariscina; assembly: GCA_003024785.1. Classification (NCBI taxonomy): domain Eukaryota; kingdom Viridiplantae; phylum Streptophyta; class Lycopodiopsida; order Selaginellales; family Selaginellaceae; genus Selaginella; species Selaginella tamariscina. The sequence goes on along the minus strand of PUQB01000219.1, from coordinate 30,003 downwards.
TGCAAAAGGTTTTTAAATGATTTTATGTCACAGGTGGTGCCTTCGGCAACTAAGTTGTCACTCAGTAAACAACAGTTCTAAAGTACTTGGCTTCGCATAATGCAAGAGGGGTAATAAAACTTGTGAACTTTTTGCTGACTCTACATAAAGTGATTAGCAATAGTTTTCGGTTTTTTTTTAACTTAGTCTAGTCTTGGAGTTGGACCTCAATGAGCATGTTGACATTTTTAAAGGTGGAGAGTGTGTCATAGTTTTTACTATGACTTGACCCTATACTTTGGGGTTTAACTATTGTTACCTACCGAATTGTGTGATGAACCCTAGATGTAGTCCACTTAGTGCACTTGGGTATTTGATGATGGTCCGGCTAGGTGTCATTAGGTACTTGTAGAAAACTTTAGGTGAAACTAGAACTTACCTTCTAGAAAACTCTCCCTCGATTTGACGTTAGGTTTTTCGGTATAACTTGTCAAAATGGGTTAGGGACACCCCTAGGGTTTCCTTAACCCCCATGCCCTAATACCCCCCCCCCCAAGCATTAAGGGTTGACATTTCCGTGCCAGCCCACTTACTCACTTAGGAAAATTTTGCTCGGGGTGGGGGGGGGGATGCTCCGTCACATAAATAAGGTAGAGTATGTGTAGTGAGGCTTCTTGGGTTCAAAAAAGAGCTCGTTAAACCTTCTACTGGTGTAAGTTAAGCTTGTGTTGTCAAGGCGTAACCCTTTGTTGTCCCGCCCTAACTTCCACATGATAGGGGTACGTCCCACTTTTAAGTTAAACTATCCTTATCGTTGGCAGGATCTCGCCTTTGTAACCGAGTACGTCACTTCCAAAGAGTTAGTCAAATTCCTTGGTTCGAAAACCTGCTCGCAAGCTTAAAGGCATTGCTCGAGTTCAAGTTCCACAAAACTAGTGGTTGAGGTCTTGCTCTGGCCGCCTCAACCATGCTAAGCTAGGAACAACACCTATATTTCGACTAGTCCGCGTATCTTGATTCACAAGGTAAGCCTCGTTTGTGGACTTGTTAGCTGGGGTTTAAGCTCTTAAGGGTTGGGTTTCTAAAATGGGTTACTTTATCATATTTTGTGGGGTTTCTAGAGAGGGGATTTTAGAGTTAGCATTTGGCAAGCCTCTATGTGGCACCAAGTAAAAACTCTAACACAAGGAGTGTTAGGCACCACTACGTACAAACTAGAGACCCTCACAAAACCACTCGACCACCCCGAGCTGTCTCTAGTCTCCACACACTACTCTCCAAAAAGGCTTTCAATATTAGTGTGCCCTTAATTCTCTTAGATCTAGGTATAGCTCTTTAGGAATATTCTAGCTTATACCTTTCTGGGGAATATTCTTTGATTCGTTATACGGGTCGTAACAATCCTCCCCCATTAGCAAGTCCTTGTCCTCAAGGGCAATATAACTTACTCAACTGGTCCTATATCAATTACATTAGCAAGTCCTTGTCCTCAAGGGCAGTATAACTTACTCAACTGGTCCTGTATCATTAGCCTTGTACATCCACAAAGAATCTACCCGGGACTCGTTCCTTGTGAGTACTCTCTTTAACTGGCTAACATGAAACACTGGGTGCACCCTCACTCCTTCTGGCAGCCGTAGTCGATATGTCACCTTATCGATACGCTCCAGAATCTCATAAGGACCTGAGTACCTAGGAGACAACTTATCATTGTGTCCCTTCCGTAAGGCCACAATAGTGTTCCGCCTTACATGTGTGGCAAATACCACTCAGAGATATACATAATCTCCCACCTGGAACTCTTGGAAGCTTCTGTGCTCATTAACAAACTTGATAGCTCGGCTCTGAGCTACTTGTAAGTTCTTCTTGCACAAACTCTGAATGTTTCTAAGCTCAACACTCAGATCTTTAGCTTCCTCATCCATGTTGCCTTGAGCTTTCTTACTTGCTAAACCCAGCTCAAAAGCTGTCTTGGAATGCCGTCCAAACATAGCATAATATGGACTCATTCCAATGCCACTGTGTCCTTGGCAAATGGGTGACAAAGTCCATAGAGATACTGCCCCATCGCCTGTCTGGAATAGGCAATGGTACTAATAGCCCACTTGGTTTTTCCCTGGGCACCTTTACTTGCTGACACTTGTCACAAGTCCTGCAGTACTCTATGATATTAGCTTTCATATTCCTCCAATAGAACCTTCTCTTGATCAACTCATACGTTTTCCTCCCCCCAAAATGACCAGCCTCCGGGTGATCATGATGGAAATATAGTACCTGGTTGATCAAATGGTCCACACGAAGGAATACACACGGCCATTGTAGTACAAAACTCCATCCTAAAATGAGAATGGTGGCTCTAGCTGTCCTCTGAGCTCCTGCACCTCAGCGTCTTGTGCTTGAGCATGTTGAACTACCTGGCTAAACTCACTGACCGTCCTTGTTAATGCATTACATAAGCGTGTTTGGAATTCTCTAACCACTGTGGCTCTCCTAACGCGTGACAAAGCATATACCACCACGTTAGCCTTTCCCACGCAATGCTCAATAGGAAATTTGCCAAACTCCATGAGCTTAACCATCCAGCGAGCTTGCTGAGAGTTTAACTCTTTCTGTTTGAACAGATACACCAAAGTCTTGTGATCTGTAAACACTTTGAAACTTGCACCATAAAGATAGTGCCTCCAAACTCATAATGCATTAACAATAGCCAGTAGTTCTTGCTCATACGTTGAGTATTGTTGCTCTGCAGGATTCAAGTACGACTCTTATAAGCAATAGGCCTTCCCTCTTGCATAAGTACAACTCCAATGGCCACTCCACTTGCATCACACGATACCTCATAAGGCTTAGAGGGATCTGCAATACATAAAACTGGTGCACGTACCAAAGCTTGTTTCAAAGCTTGGAAACTGCTCTTCTCTGAAGCACTTCATGCAAAGGGAACGTCCTTCCTCAGCAACCTAGTTAACGGAGAAGCTTCTTGGCATAATCCTTGACATACCGCGGTAATAACCAGCCATGCCCAAGAAACTCCGTAACTCTTCTGCATTGCTAGGAACTGGCCATTGCTCCACCACTACCTTCTGTGGATCAGTCTTCACTCCACTTGGCGTCACAATGTGACCCAAATACTCCACTTTGCACTGAGCAAATGCACATTTGCTCTTCTTTGCATAGAGCTTGTTCTCCCTCAACAACTGAAGAACTCTTCGCAAATGCTGCACATGCTCCTTCATATTCTTACTGTAAATAAGAATATCGTTGAGGAAGATCTCCACAAAGTCGTGCAAGTAGTCACCAAACACCTCAGTCGTCAACCGAGTGAATGTGACTGGGGCATTTGTTAAGCCGAATGGCATAACAGTGAACTCGAAATGCCCAACTATCTTGGTGAACACTCTGGCTCCACCGAGATGATCCATGATAGTATCCACACATGGCATGGGCATCCTGTCCTTCACTGTTTGCTTGTTGAGAGCTCTGTAGTCTATGCACATCCTCATGGTGCCATTTTTCTTCCTGACAAGCAATACTGGTGCACCAAATGGAGACTTGCTCAGTTGTATGAAGCCATATTCCAATAGCTCCATCACTTGTCTCTTAACCTCTTGCTCCTTAGCATGGCTCAGTCGGAATGGCTTACGGTAAATGGCTTTCGTACCCTATTCCAGCTCCACACCTCTTGCATGTGGTAGCCATGAGGTAGCTCAGGAGGGAAGACGTCAGCAAACTCCTCGCACAACAGCTTTGCTCAAGGTGACAGTAAAAGAACTTGTTTGGAGACTCAAGCTTTGTTCCAAACCAAGTGTCTTTCACTTCACTATACTCAAGCTTCATGTGCTTGGTGCTCCACTAGATCTTAGGATCCACACGCACTAGCTTCGCAAGAAAGAAAGTCTCCACCAGCTGGGTTTTGCCAACCTCTAGCTGTAACTCCTCCACACAAGCAATTTAGCTCTGTGTGACAACTAAGCCCTCAATCTCGTATTGAGGCACAGTCTTCGTTCAGCTCCACCAGCTGGGTTTTGCCAACCTACAGCTGTAACTCCTCCACACAAGCACTGTAGCTCTGTGTGATAGCTGAGCCCTCAATCTCGTATTGAGGCACAGTCTTCGTGCAGCTCCACCAGCTGGGTTTTGCCAACCTACAGCTGTAACTCCTCCACACAAGCACTGTAGCTCTGTGTGATAGCTGAGCCCTCAATCTCGTATTGAGGCTCTTTGCGCAACTCCACCAGCTGGGTTTTGCCAACCTCAGCTGTAACTCCTCCACACAAGCACTGTAGCTCTGTGTGATAGCTGAGCCCTCAATCTCGTATTGAGGCTCTTCGCAGCTCCACCAGCTGGGTTTTGCCAACCTCCAGCTGTAACTCCTCCACACAAGCACTGTAGCTCTGTGTGATAGCTGAGCCCTCAATCTCGTATTGAGGCTCTTCGTGCAGCTCCACCAGCTGGGTTTTGCCAACCTCCAGCTGTAACTCCTCCACACAAGCACTGTAGCTCTGTGTGATAGCTGAGCCTTCAAATTCGTATTGAGGCACAGTCTTCGTGGGCAAGCTGCACTCCTCCACTAACTTTGTTGACACAAAGTTATCGCTACTCATGCTATCCACAAGGACTCGCACTGGACGCTCACCAAGTCGTCCCTCCACCACAATAGCACGTGTGTGTGGCTCCTCCCGTGCCATGTAGTTTACCTATTGAGCAAGAACAAATAGAAATTTACCTTGTGGTTTAGAGAAGTCTCCTTTGTGCTCCTCTCCACGCTCCATCTCCTAAAGCTTCTTAGGCGTCTACTTGTCCTTGCCATTGAAACCCCTTCCTTGGACAATTTGCCTTTTAGTGTCCAACGTCTCCACACAGGTGGTATTATCCCTTCCCACCAGGCACTCATCTCGAACCTTGCTCCGATACCAATTGTTAGGCACCACTACGTACAAACTAGAGACCCTCACAAAACCACCCGACCTCCCCCGAGCTGTCTCTAGTCTCCACACACTCTCCAAAAAGGCTTCCAATATTAGTGTGCCCTTAATTCTCTTAGATCTAGGTATAGCTCTTTAGGAATATTCTAGCTTATACCTTTGGGGAATATTCTTTGATTCTTTATATGGGTCATAACAAGGAGCTAGACTTCGTGATTCCCATGAAGTTTGGGGTTTAGGGTATAGGGTCATAAACTCTAAACCAGTCCTTTGGGGGAGCAAAGGGACAATGTAAGGGGGGAGCTAGCTCTTGTTGCTAAAGAGATCCATGGGCATCCAAGTTAGCATGGTTAGCCTTACCATATTTTCATATTATTGAAGGATTGGGCATGGTAACTCACCTTCTCATGAGTCCTCCATTTCATGGGTCATGTGGCTTGCATGTGCCCCGGGCATAGCAACGGCAATGTTGCACTCTTGCCCATCCTACCCCATCCTTGATTAGCTAGATCCAGATGAGGAAATCCCGACAAAGGAAGGACCAGATGGAATGAGCTTGCACTGTCGCATCCTGGGTAGTGGAGGTTGCGCATGGGGTGGTGAGACAACTGGGATTGCACCACCTATGAGTGTTGTGGAATGGTGTGGCTCAAATGGGACATGGATGCCCATGGGCACTGCAGCCATGGTGGGGGGTGGATGCCCTCTTCCTGTGGCATGTGGCAAGGCGGCACCATTGTGTGCCCATGGGGTCGTCTTCCAAGGGCCATGGGGTTCTAGCACAAGGTGGAGGGGGAAGGGAGGGTTGCCCCATGCAACATGGGCACTACCCTGCACTGGCCACCACTGCAAAGTTGGGGGAGGGGAGGGGACCACAGTGGGGATGGTATAGTTGTGGGTTGTGCCCCACAAGAAGCGAGATTCTCTAGAGAACTATGGGAAGGGCCTGTAGAATGGGATTTGTGGGAGGAGGTTTATTGTGCTTCTTGTAGTTATCGTTTGTAGTCTTATTGTTATTCTTGGATGGGGAGGCTTGCTCGCTTCAATATTCTTGGGAACTGTGCCTAGCGCCCATGCTCCGTCTTGAACTCAGTATATTTCATTTCTTTATTTAATTTACATATTTATTTATTATTCCCAGTTTAAATGTAGTATATAATCTTGCATTTCACAGTTTTGTTTATTTCCAACAAATTAATCAGAATAATAAGTTAATTAGTTTTATTAAAACTTCAGTCTAGCAATTATATAAACAATATTGTCAGATTAATCACAATATTTAATTAATTAATGCATACATAAAACATATGCATATAGAAGTATGTATGTATGTGTATTTAAATAAGCATCTGTATTTATTACGCATATATATACACATGCATACACACACACAATATATAGGGAGAGATGTATATGTGTATGTATGTATATAGATATATGTGTGTCTGTATATGCAATACAAACACATATGTGTATATACGGACACAAATACACTTCAGTACTTTTACTAAAAATATTAAGTTAGAAACAGCATAATTTATGATAATAAAAATAATGAATTAGTTAATTAGTGCATTGTGTGTGAAGCACTGCATATAAGAAGTATATTAACCTTGTTTCTGTATGTACACATGTGTGCATCTATGTATGTGTGAGTTATAAGCATATGCATACGCATGTATATACAATGTAGAAATGTGTAAGCAGAACTATATATTGTGTGTTTTGAGACTATATTGATATGGTGGCTCAAACATGTGTGTGTGTGTGGTGTGTGAGAGAGAGAGAGAGAGAGAGAGAGATCACAGATAAGTATATACTAACCTCGTTTGTACACGTTGGTGAGTGGAGATGCTTTTCGAGCAGCAGCAATCTCTGAGCAAGAAAATAAACAAAAGAGGTAAATTTTAGTTTAAAGTATAATATGTATATGGGTGTGTGCGTAATACATATATATTATATACATGCATGTAATGGGGAGTTTTGCAAAGACCTGCATATGTCCATGAATGTAGCATTTTGGGAAGCCCTGATTGAGTTGGAAAATCTTGACAAGTCAAGCGCTCCAGCAACATTTATACAAGTAATATGTGATGTTACTACGACAGACATGTTTTTATGTACATAATAGACATATAGTTAATGCTCTCTTTCTTTCTGTGAGCTTCTGTATAACATGTGGATACGTACTATGTGCAAATATATACATATACATATGTATGTATATGTATTTAGTGTATGCATACATAAATTTACCCAAGATTGTGTATGCAGAAGTATACAAGGGGCAAATGGGTGAAGGACTCGAAGAGGCCTATATACACAGGTGAATCTTGTACGATGTTTTGTCTATAATGCGGTCTTGTAGATGGACGGACCTTGATACAGATGGCGACCTGACAGTTGTGACCTTCCAGCTTTTGACGGTCTGGATTTCCTCTCCAGGTACTAATACGTATTTTCTTTTGATATACACATACCATATAACATGTTTCTAACTAATGCATGTGTATGCGTGTAAATTCTTAGTATATGCTAAAACTTTTTTTTTAAGAGCATAGGTTGAGGCTCAACCGGTAAAGCACAACGGGCCCGCGGAGGCGAGGCATACAGTGAACGATGGCCATAGTTCTGGGCGTTGGATGCCAGGAACTGGAACAAACAGATCGCCCAAGGGCCGCTGGGCTGCTGCTCCTCGGGTTGGGCTTCAGCAGCCAAGTGAGAAGGTAGCCGACGCTGCTGTGAAGCAGGCCCAATCGTGAGCCAAGCCGCAGTGAGTGGCAACGAGGAGAGAGGGACCTGGAATGGAGCCCAGACTCTCAATCTCCTTCACCACACTCGAAAAGAAACACTAGCCCAAACAAACACAATCAGGGCCATTGATGGGGCGTCTATAATCTGGGCCATCCAGTAGCACAAGCCCTAACCTAAGTCTGATCTGGAGATGGCGGGGGCTGGTGTAGAGCTTTCTGCGGAGGAGACTAATCATGTGGAAGTTCTGGTTACGGAAGGTGTTAAGCTCCCCGTGGCGAGCATTCTCAATGGCGCTGTGCCTTTGCTTCTATCTCCTTCAGTATTGGGCAGCGGCGAGTTGTTGTTGGAGGCATTGGGCGTTCAGCAAGGCGCCCTCGCCTACGCATTGACGCTGCACAAGGGCGCTATTTCTGGAAACAGATCAAGGCAGCGGAGATTCCTCCCAGGGTAGACGATCAAGTCCATGTTTTCGTGATAAACTCGGCTCAATATGACATTAGCGATTTTGATGGTAAGCTTCTCAAAATCCAGATCCGGAATTTCCTGTTCTATATTCTTGATTCCAGCAATCAAGCGCAAGCTGGACGAATTTGGCGTGGAGTTGTATTCGCGTGTGGACAAGCTTGGCATGCGTGTGGACAAGCTTGGCATGCATGTGGAGGAGCTTGGCTTACAGTTGTCGCCCGTGGATTCTCGTGCAGATTCCATGATTTGAAGCTGGACAAGATTGCTGTGCAGTTGTCTCGTGTGGACGAGCTTGGAGAGCTCCATGATTTGGAGCTGGACAAGATTGACGTGCAGTTGTCGTGCTTGGATTCGCGTGGAGAGCACCATGACTTGGATTTGAAGAGCATGGGTTCGGAGTTGAAGAGAATCAAGTATGCTCCCAGCCAGACAGATTATTCGGCAATCGGCAAGGAGTTTCAGGGAGTCCCATTCGGGCCAGTTGAAAAGTCTGCTACAGAAAACAACCATCAAGTTTATATCTCAAGGAGAGACATTTAAGTGGTTATGGTAGTTATATAGAGATCAAAAGTTATTGTAACTGCATCTCTCACACTTACTCACACACGCGCCGCACACTTACCTGTGTTTATTTGTAGAGTTCATTTGAAAAACGGTTTTGGCAAAATGTCTTCAACCTAATTCCAATTCAAGGTTTTAGTTAATATTAATCAATAAATTATAAATAATATGTGTGTGTGTGTGTGTGTTTATTGACAAATGTTATAAGATTGGTAAGGAAAGACATTGAAGAGTATTCAAACCAAGTTTTCCAGAAACTGTCCGCATATCTGCTGCCTCAGTTCCTACATATTCACATACACACACATATATAGTGCTTATTACAGCTCTTGGGGTACGTTGTCAATGCTATACGTGCTTCCGTGAACGTTCTTACCAGAGATTGTGAGGTGCCATATTAAATTATGCTTATTACTTAAGTTGAAATAGTATATAGTATGTATCATATATAATATTAACATATTAATATATATTGGGGATTTACTGTATTGAAGATCGTGATTGCAATGTATTTCGTGATAAACTCGGCTCAATGTGATTTACTGGATCTTCATATCATATTCAATTTAATTATTCAATTCAAAATTCTAATAATTTATTTTCTTGGTTACTTCTAGTGTAAGTACTGACAAATGGGAACCAATCTCTCCACAGACTGGGGCATTGTTTTCCTAGTTTATGTATATATAATGTATGTATGTATGCATGCATGCATGTGTGTGTGTATACACATATACATGCATTATATATGGTGTGTGTGTGTGTGCGATACAACGTGCTTACTATATACGTGTATACTCTCTCTCTCTCTCTCTCTCCACACACACACACACACGAGCACGCACGCATGCACGTTTCAATGAAACCTTTTGTAGATTTATATTTTATGCTGAGTGAAGTACTACAGGAAATGATGACAAGGCTTTCAGCTCTCCTTCTGGGGAATATTACATCCCCGACGTAATTGGAAGTATGCATTTCAAAGGTTCTATGTGTCAAGGTATAATTAAACATTATTATTTAATGAAAAATGTATAGATTTTATTACTTATTAAGCACTAATATAACTGAATTCTTCAAATGTAAAATGAAATAACTTTATTAACTTTTATACTTTAGTTATAATGTATAAATTTACTACTTATCGTTATATATAAATTTAAAAAGTACCACTGATATTTTTAATATTAAATCATGAGTGGACTAAATACTGTTTTTAATTAATTATGAAAGATTGCAATTTATTACTTGGATATATATACCTTTATTTTGGAGAAGTTATATAAAAATGTATTTTTCTTTTTGTAGAGATTGAACAGTTCGTTATATTAATGTTTACATTCATAAAATGTAAATAATGTTAGTATTAAGGATATATAATTTTCATATTGCTCTGTGCAAAGAGTATGTTACATTATTGAAGAGTATTAAGTCCCATATATAAGGAGTTTAACATACCTTATATGACTAATTATTTGTGCATAATTATATGTACTTACATATGTTGTGTATATTACACATACTTATGTATTTAACATGTATTTACAGATAGCACATAAACTGTATAAAATTTATAAGATTTTTAAACTATTTAAGATTAATGTTTCACTATAAAAGTGATTCTCTCTCTCACACATACGTATGTTATATGAGTTAGTCTATTGTTAATACGATCCTAATATTTTTTTAGACACCAAATAAAAGAATTATCTATATAGATAATACATACATATACAATGTAAGCATTATATGTATGTTTGTTTTCAGGAAACATAGACTTGTCACTAAAGAGTTTTCTTTTACTAAGGATAGCGTTGGCATAAACATTAGTGGCAACCGTGTGGTTTTTAGAGGGGATGCTTCCTTGGATGCTGCTGAGTTCCCGCAACTTGATGAGATGGCTGACGTGGTATGCGGCTGACGTGGCAGGTGAATGATGTGGAAGGTGGATGATTTGGCAGCCAGATGACGTGGCAAAGGTAAGGCTACCTATAGGAGTTTGTGGGAAGTAGAAAATAAGGTAGTTCTTTTATTCCCCAAATGAATCCTCTGATGTACTATTGAATAAAATACATAGAATTCCAACATAAACATTAGTTAATATGCTAACTTGTGAACTTTAAGGGTCAAGCTGCTGTATTTACATGCTTCTCACTCGTGTATTTATTTATGTTTTAAACATTTTGATTAAACTATTAATAAAATTGTTATGTAAAAGCCGAGATTAAATTAGATTATCCACCTTACAAAAATGGTGGTTTACAATGGCTAAGCTTAGTAAGCCCAATTCTCAGCCACCATAGTAACTGCATCTAGAGCCTTCTCTAAATACTTAATAAGACCACATTTCTCATTTTATGTAGTATTCTTGAACAGCACTAGTTAAACGAACCTCATAAAGTTGTGCTCCATTTTCCTAGGACATTATCCCCTCTTTCAACTTCAAAATAAGTAAGCTAAAGTCTAAAACATCATTTCCAATTTCAAACTTTCAACTACCTTATCAATTGAGTTTAAGGTGTAGCATTGAAAACCATGTATGTCCGCACTACTCTTCTCCATGATGCTATCATCATATTCTTCTCTAACAATTAGAATAATCATTTCAAGTTTTGGAGTTGGAATCTCTTACTCTTCACGATCCTTAGTGTCAAAATCATCTTTAGAAGTCTCAAAAGGATCTTCCTCTTCCTACAAACATCATCACAGTTAACAGAATATGCTGCATAAAAGATATTACGATGAGTTATTTTTGCATGCATAATAATAATAATAAATATAAATACAAACCTTGGATAGGCTTTAGTTCAACCTCCTTCTCCATTTTCTAGGCTGAAGCTGATTTGGAATAGCTACAACATATTGGTTTGGTGTCTTGTGGCAAGTCAAGAGAAATAATACTCACGTTGTCCTAGCTAGGCTCATGTGTTTGAAGGGGTCTATAATATAAATAGTAGTGGCCTTGTATTTCAAACCAACCTTCGAGGACATTGGACAAGCTATTTCAGGTGCATATATTGGTCGTCGGGGACTCTGCAGGTCAGATGTGGGCAACTTATAAAGTCTCGGTGGTTGCCAAGACGATTTTGATAGCATCCAGTCTTGAGGGTCTGCGCCGGTGAGCCAAACTTACTGCAGGAGCATTAGAAGGTGCTGAGATGGCCTCTACCTAGACGCGGCGAGAGTCCATGTATAAGTGAGTAGGAGTTCTCCTAAGCGCAGTGTTATCACCTCCTTGTTGGTATATCATTGGACTAGAAGTGGGGCAAGAGGAGAATAAATGGGAGAGGTGGTAGACAGAAGGAATCTAAAGATAAATATATGTATATATTGCCTGTTTAGATATAATGTTGCCCCAAAGAAGGTGGAGCAAGATACAAAGAAGAAAACGGATTAGAAGGACCCCAACCCATTACCAACCTTCCTACTTGGGTCGGCGAGTCCTAGACCCTAGGTCTAGGTGGCACTCTCTACTAGTTTGCTGCCTTGTGACAGAGTCATGCATGTAGAATTTATGTGCCTCCCTCACGCATGTTGTCTCGAGTACCTTGGTAGTTAATTCAGACGATCAGATCTATGCATGAGTTAAGCGTTGCTAATAGTTGTCATCATCAATCAATACCTGCCTATACCTTCCCCACTTGGCCACTCTGTCTCGTCGCTCGTTCACGCTGGCTGGCAGTTTGATGGTGGTCAAACTATTGTCAACCAATTCATAAGCCATGTGTCCTATATATATAATCTCTTTATTTGTGAAAGCCTTAACAATGTTAAACACATCAAAAAAATGGTTTAAAAGTAGTAAATATTGCTTTTTTGAATATATATAAATATTATTATGTTTATAAACCAATTATAGATGCAAATCTCATTTATATTATAATTAAATATTTAAGATGAACTATTTTATAAACAAGATGCAAGTGTAATTTAAATTAAGATATTAAGAAATTTAAAAATGGATGCAAGTACATTCATGCATGTTATATGTGTGTGTACTTTAATTGCCTCTCCATGTGTTGAAAACTTCAAACAAGAATAATTGTTGGGTGGAAAACATCACCATTTTAACATGGATGAACTTAATGTAAGTTCCATGTTTTCACCCATTGTTTAACTTAATCATAAGATAATACAATGCAGCTTGCATGACATCATGTTGATAAGGACATTCTCTATTATATAAACGTAAGTCTTTTAGTGTTGGGATTTGAAACTTATAATAACTAGATACATGTTCATATCATTATTTTCACTAGCTCTATATTATTTACATATGATAAATTTTAATTTTATGAATATTAATTATTATTATTGTATACCTGATTTCAAGTGGATGTATCATGGCAAAATGCACAATCACCCCAAGATGCATTCATATTTGTTTTAATCAAGTTAAACTTAGTGTCATCATCTATTCTATTCGCATAAGTATTCACCGATTGTATTTTATAACAGCCTCAAAGTGTATCTCATATGGGATCATGAGAAAGATTTGGGATAACAATTTAAGGATTCCGCTTTCTTATCGGTACAATTTCAGGGTAGATGGCATGACCTACCAAAAAGAGTAATGTTGGAAACATACGTTTACATTTTCAGTTTACTGAGTAATGAAGGACTTGCATAATGAAGGTGTTCAGCGCACACTTATGCATTTTCATTGTTAATTCTTTAATCTTGAAATCTGTAACGTTGTTTGTAATGTGATGATAAGCTCTTGAACAAGGGTGATTCCTTACTTAAGAAGAGCATGATTTGGGATTCTCCACTCTACTTATTGACTAAATAAGGAAACTTGCTAAGTTTAATAAATTATGTGTGGTGGTGTTAAATGAGTCAGAAGCTAGTCGGGTATACATTTTGGAGGTTTAAGTGCATGTACCTCCTCAGAGAGTTGGTATTTGATGAGAATTAGAAGTTGATATTGGTTTTCAATATCAATATCATTTTTTTGAGTCGAATATGATTATTCAAAAGACAGTTTCTTGACTTTGCATCATGGTCGCAAATGTGAGCACTCCAAGAACTTATAAAGTAAGTATCTTCAGTTCTTTGGAATATCAAAAAAAGAATTATTCTTGACTTAAGGTTTGATTATATTCCTTGGGTTAGTTATCGGTTCTATCTCAAGGTTTGAATGGTGTTCCTTGAGTTTGGTTCAATATCCTTGAAAGTACGATATTGAACTTTGTGATTAACTCAAGAAGTTGGTGTCCCTTCTTGATGATCATAATTCATGGTTCCTAGTGTATAGTCCAATATCCGATACAAAAATATAGGTTTCCTATCACTCATTTGTTGAGATATTTATATTTTAGACTTTGGAAGTATTTATAATAATCTTTTTAAGATTGGTTTAAATAACTTGTGAAAGTATGGTATGATATCTCCTCAATATTGAGTTTGGAGCGCTCAATATCGGAACTTGGTTATGATCACATGAGGTGGCCATATTCATAAAAAAAAAGAACTCAAGCAGATCTGAGTTCGACACTTTGGTAAGGCACTACCTTAGTGTTATAACTTGAAACGTATTTTTAAGTTAGTTGAGAAATAAGGCATTTCTCAATAGGGTGCTTAAAGAGCATTGTGGTGCTTTATGAATTACTAGGTGTTAAATGGATAATGTATCTTAGTTCGACGTACTAAACTAGATATTTTATTCATGTTTGGGGAGATTTATTGAATTATAAGGTATGACTAAAACATGAAGTTAAACACTTTAGTGTTATGTTAACATTTATTGAAGATGATATCTTACTAAATCAGTTAGATGAACAAGACATTAGTTCATGATTCCTCTTAATCTCTGAACAAATTTCCTCGGAATACTGTCATAAATTATGTTTCCATCTCAAACTAAAGTTCTGTTCATATAAACTAAGACCATGTCTATATATAGTTGTAGCATTTCGATAAATTGATATGATTATAAGTTCATATTCGCTAGTATACACACTAGTTAATAAGCTTAGGATTTAACGTTAAAACGATCATTATCCATTTAAGAATATCAATATCAAGATTGCAACTATTTATAGAATAAGGATTAGTTTTAAAAGATGTTTATCAAAACATTAATTGCTCTAATTAATGAAAATGTTATACTTTAGTTAGTGTTGAGAAACATTTACATAATCAATTTGAGAGTTGGACATGAATATAATGTTACGAAGGCGTGTAATATTCTGAGTTCAGGGAGACTCTTATCGTGGAAAACTAAGTTTTGAAATTTGTATTTTTAAACTTAGTGAGATGAGAGTTAAAAATTATGGAATGGCATTTAGTATGTTTGTGCTCTTTGGAGAATGAGTACAATAAATGTGTTAATAAAACACGTACTATCTTAGAGATGAGTTGAATTTCCTGGTTTCCACAATGGTTTTTAAAAGAAAGGTATGTTAGCTTATCTGGTCCCTGAATTGGTCGGTGTTATGAAAGAGTACAAGCTAGGTTGTGGAAATACGAATGGCAGTGCTATCACACTTTGTTGTAGATTTGACTGAATTTGATTCTTATCAGAATAAATTTGTGTTAATGAACACACCAAGTGGATCACATTTGACAGGTTGGCATGACCTTGTTGTATACATGTGTACAGGGGCCTTAGGCCGCCCTTAAGGCCTCTCTGTGATCGCCTCTGGCCAGGTTGACATGTCTAAAAGAATAAGGTTTCGGGAATAGTACTCTAGTATCGAAAAGAGTTTGATTCTGATAAAAGTCTCATACTTAGTCTAGCGTAGCTATATACTAATTGTCAGAGTTTTTACCTGGTGCCACAAAGGCGGCTTGCCAAGTGCCAACCCTGGAATCCCTCTTTGAAAACCCCACGAAATCTGGTAAAATAACCTGTATTAGGAACCCAAACCCCTAACTGACTAAGCCCACGAACGAGACTCACCTTGTAAATCAAGATACACGGACTAGCCGAGCCTTAGGTGTCGTTCCTCCTAACTTGGCGTGGTTGAGGTGGCCAGAGCAAGGCCTCAACCACTAGTTTTGCGGAACGTGAACTCCGGCAATGCCTTTGAGCTTGCGAGCAGGTTTTCAAACCAAGGAATCTGACTAACTCCTTGGAAGTGGCGTGCCCCTATCTTAAAGGCAAGATCCTGCCAACGATAAGGATAGTCTAACCCTAGGGTGGGTTTTACCCCTGTCGTGTGGAAGTTAGGGCGGCACAACAGAGGGTTGCACCTTGACGAATGTTAAAGATAAAATATTAGGAGCATAGGACATCTTACTGTAGGGAGAATAAGGGTAGAAAG
This sequence comes from Selaginella tamariscina, assembly GCA_003024785.1. NCBI lineage: Eukaryota > Viridiplantae > Streptophyta > Lycopodiopsida > Selaginellales > Selaginellaceae > Selaginella > Selaginella tamariscina. The sequence continues at coordinate 14,051 of PUQB01000219.1, read as the reverse complement.
GTCCGTAGTAAGCATGGAAGGAAAGGCTGTGAAGGAGGAAAATCCTTACCGAGAGGAAAAGGTGAGTAAGGAAAAGGAAGGAAAGGCTATGGAGGAAAATCCTTACCGAGAGAAAAATGTGAGTAAGGAAAAGGAAAAGGAAATCTCATAAAGGAAAAGGATGATGTGGCAAGAGGAAGGGTAGTTAAGGAGTAGTTAGGGCAAAGGAGAAGGGGTCTCCACAAGAAGTTTAACAAGAGAGAGGGTCTCCATTTGAAGTTCCAGCAGAGATAGAGGTTCTCTACACTTTGTCTCTTGTATTCATGTAGTAATGAAACGTGCATATTATAAGATCTTGTGTATATGTATGTATACTCTCAATGGATGGATCTAACAAGGCAATAGCCAAAATCCGTTCTTGCCCTTGACTTCGGAGACCAATCATTGTGGCTTTGAGAGAAGGAGTTTTAATATATGTAAAGGTGGAGAGTATAAGGAAAGAAAGTGAGTAACCTTTCTAAAGGTTAGGAGAAAGGAAACCGGTTAAAGGAAAAGGTGGGGTTTTTGATTTTCCTGTTTAACATTTGGCGACCACGGAGGGATTTCGCCATTGCAGTGTTAGCATTCATTGAGAAAAGAGGCTAAAAAGATAGAATTCTCATTCTGAAAAAGGCTCGAAGGTGTAGAGCCGGATGTGTAAAGGAGAAGGAATGAATGGAACCTGGAGGAACCATCGTCCTGATCCAGCCTTAGCTGATCAAAGGAACCAAAGGCAGGCCAATAGAGTGGCTGCCCAACAGCAACCTGAAACTGACGAAAATAGACGTCAAAATATCCTTGGCAAGATAGTAGAGGATATTGCAAAACAATACAGAAATCTGAGGCTGATCCAGAGAATTAGGCAATATCAAACAGCTGGTTTAGAGGAGACTGTGAGAGGAAAGGAAGGAGTGCCTGTTCATAACCGAGATTGCAAGGAGAAGGATCTCCTGAGAACTCCCGAAGAGGAAGGGAGGAAGGTGTAAGAGGAAATACACCAGAGCAAAGGGTTATTACAAATATGGCACTTTTCCCGGGAATGTTTGGGGGTACGGTGATGTATCCCACATTCTCTGCAGGAATCCGAAAAGGCACTTACAACAGTTTGAAGAGGTAGTAAAACTGTATAAGGTGACGGATGCAGAAAGGCTGCTTATATTTCCACATACATTGAAAGGAAATGCCTCTGACTGGTATTATGATTTAGAAAAGGAAGTCAGAGAGGATTATCAGAAGGTTACTGATGCTTTTAAGGAATATTTCAGAAAGGAGGAATTGCCGGAGGAACATTTAGAGAAGTTAAGGACTATCCTTCAAGGCAAAACAGAAAAGATAGATGAATATACACACCGTTTTAAGAAACATGAGAAAAAGTGTAAGGCATATGTAAAGATGGATGCCTTATTGCAATGGTATAAGCAAGGGTTGCTAAAACCATATAGAGATCTAGCACTTACTATCAATGAAAAGGATAGAGAGGATCTCATTGATCAATTAAAAATATATGAGAAGAAGAGAAGGCAAATAGAAAAGATTGCAGAAGGAAAGCTAAAGTATATGGAAGAAAGGAAGAATCCTCTGATGAAGAGGAAGAGGAAGCTGATGTAGTAAAGGTTCGAAAATATCTAATAGATGAGAAAGCATTGGCTCAAATGATGAAAACCTTAAAGGAATGACAGTTAAGGAGGAGATAAAGGCAAAGGTATGGTGCACTAAATGTAACAATCCTGGCCATACAGTGGAGGAATGTAGGCTGCAACTGCCTACATGCCAAATCTGCGGAAAGGAAGGACATGTAGCCCGAACTGCAGACATTTCCTGAACAGAATGTGGCTGGTATAGAGAGAGAAAGGAGAATGGATGAACGTCCACCTCCTAGAAGGTTCCCACCTAAGGAATCGTGGGAATGATAGGAATGATAATGCTATTCCTTATGAGAACAGGAACATATATATGGCAGAAGGAATGAAGTTCCTTATCAGAATAGGAACAATGGATATTATGAGAGAAGGAATGATGTTCCTTACGAAAACAGAGGATAGGTATTATGGAGAAAAAATGGTCCATACAATGGACGACAGAAGGATAGATCCTATACAGAAAGAAATGATAAACAATATAGAGGAAGCAAGACCTTATCAAGGTCAAAGAGGCAGAAATGAGCAATATAATCAGGTCAATGATAGACAAGGACCACAGGGTAGGAATTTTCCTTCCCAGGTTTGTTATACATGTGGTGAAACAGGACATATCTCTAGGGAATGTCCTAGGCGGAATGTACAACCTCCTACTTCCACCAGAATGACTAATGTACAGCCTACAACACGGCTTATTCAAATAGAGGAGGAAAAGGATGAGTATCCACCCGTTGCAAGGGCAGTTATAGCTCTTCAAGAGAAGAAGAAGGAATCCTGTTATGATGGAGAAGGAAGGTAGTTACTATTCCTAACAAGAAGGAGAGCTTGTTACAGGAAAAGTAAACGAGCAGGAGCAATCCTGACCAGAAAGGTCAGACTGATAACGAATCAGAAGGTATACAAAGGTGATATAGATAAAGGTGAACAAAGTTTTTCATTATTACCATTACATGATAAAACAATGGATTCCATGTATCACCAAGCTATAAATCAGGAGATAAAGGTTACGCTTGGACAGTTGATAAAGGTAGCTCCTTATATAAGAAACCAAATATTAAATGCAGTGAGCTTAGTTCAGCAAACACACCTTCGAGTGAAGGATATACAGTCTGTAAAATGGATAAGGAAGTACTGTATGAAGGTGATTATGATGGACAAGTTCCTTGCATCACAGTATATGTGGGAAAAATAAGTTAAAACGAGTGTTAATAGATGGAGGTTCAGGTGTGAATTTTATTGAAGAAGGTGAATGTAAAAGGATGGGTTTAGGACCAATCCAACCTGCTCCATTTAACCTTAAAATGGCTGATCAACGAAGTGTAAGGCCATTAGGTATAGTAAGAGCAGTTACTATATCTGTTAAAGGACTTAAATTTAAAATATCCTTAATAGTCCTACGAATGGAAGGACAGGATGCAACCTATACTATGTTATTGGGCCACCTGGCTTAAGATTGCTTGTTGTGCAAGATTGGGGCTCAGGAAAAATGACAATAGGACAAGGTGACATGAAGGTGGATATCTATACTCATGCTAAGAGGTATTTAGCAAAAAGGGATAGACCGGTTGCATTAGAAGGATATGATTGGATGCAGGGCTTGGATGATCAGGAAGAAGAAGAAATTTTGAAGACATACCCTGATCTAAAAGCCCTTGCAGAGATTGATTTATATGCAATCGTGAAAGAGAAAAAAAAGCCTCTCAAAAGGAACAGGAAGAGGATCAGTTGGGGTTGCAGGAAAAATTTTATAAGTCTGTTTCTTATGAAATAAACTTACAGGAACAACCTGCGGATTATACTTATATATACTAATGACCCTCTAGAGCAAGTCAACATAGGAACAGAGAAGGAACCTAAGATGTTGACTATAGCTCAAGACTGGATCCTGATTTTAAGGATAAAGGATTGGCATTGTTAGCCAAGTATAAGGATGTATTTGCATGGTCCTATAAGGATCTAAAAGGAATACCCCCAGAACTCTGTATGCACACTATTCAACTTTTGCCGGGATGCCAACCAGCTAAACAAAATGCATATAGGATGAATCCTAATTATGCAAAGTTGTTAAGGAGAAATTGATAAGTTGTTACAGGTTGGTTTTATATATCCTATACAAGGAGCACAATGGTTATCACCACTTGTAATTGTTCCTAAGAAAAATGGAAAGTTAAGAGTATGTGTAAACTATAAAAAGTTAAATGATGTTAGCTAAGGATACCTTTCCAATACCTTTTACAGAGGAAATGTGGATAATGTTGCTGGACACGAAATGTATTCCTTCATGGATGGCTTTTTAGGGTATAACCAAGTGATGGTAGCTCCTGAAGATCAACATAAAACAGCTTTTATAAGTCCGTGGGGTGCATATGCTTATAAGTTATGCCTTTTGGCTTATGCAATGCACCCCTTTACTTTCAAAGGATTATAACAGATACCTTTCGGGAATACCTTTTAGACTTTATGAAAGTCTTTATGGACGATTTAGTGTTATAGTTCAAAGGAAGAACATTTGCATTGTCTGGAAAAGTGTTTCCAGAAATGTAGGCAAAATTTAGTTGCTTTGAATCCTGAAAAATGTAACTTCTTTGTTAAATCAGGAGTCCTTTTAGGACATGTTGTTTGTAAGGAAGGTATATTGGTGGACCAGGATAAGGTTAAGGTTATCCTTAGTTTACAACCACCACAAGATATAAAGGAGTTACATAGGTTTTTAGGAAAAATAGGTTACCATAGGCGGTTTATAATAGATTTTGTTTAAAGGCAGATGTACCATATGATTGGACATCACAGTGTCAAGAGGCCTTTGACCAACTTCGGAAGGCTCTTATTAAAGCACCAATATTAGTTAGTCCTAAATGGGATCGAGAATTCCATGTACAAGTGGATGCCTCTGATATGGCAATAGGAGCCATCCTTACACAGATGCAAGAGGATGGAAAGGATCGTCCTATCTATTATGCTAGCCGTAGGCTAACACCTGCGGAAGTAAATTACACCACTACAGAAAAGGAAGCTTTGGGGATGGTATATGCTATCCATAAATTTAGACACTATCTTTTGGCTAATAAAGTGAAGATTTTTGTCGATCATAAAGCTTTATTATATTTACTTAATAAACCTGTACTTACAGGAAGGTTAGCCATGGTTTTTACTTTTACAGGAATATAATTTTGAATAATTCATAAACCAGGAAGGCAGCATGAACAGGCTGACCATTTAAGTCGCATTAAAACAGGTGAAGTTCCTATACGTACTATGGATGATTTTCCTGATGCGAATTTATTTCGTGTCGACGTTCCATTAAGGTGGTTAGATCATATAAAACAGTATCTAGCCACTGGAATAGTACCATCTATTTATAGGACAGCAGATGAAAGGAAATTGTTTGTCGTGAGGACACGACATTTTCTCTCGTGGGAGGGCAGTTGTACAAATTGGGGTCCGATGGGGTGTTACGGAGATGTGTAGACCCTTTAGAGGTCCCGGAGGTTTAAAAGAGGCTCATTCAGGCCTTGCAGGAGGCCATTTTGCAGAGGAAATAACAGGAAGGAAAATCCTTCAGGCAGGATTATGGTGGCCTACTTTATGGAGGGAGGTAGGTAGCTATTGTAAGGCATGTGATAAATGCCAACGTGCACAATTACCTCCAAAGAAACAAATACAACCTTATAATCCAGTTCTCCCACTAGAACCTTTCCAGAAATGGGGAATGGATTTTATAGGACCAATTAATCCTGTGAGCTCAAAAAGGAATCAATACATATTGGTTTTAACAGATTATATGACGAAATGGGTAGAGGCAGAGCCTATGAGAAGGGCCGATGCATATAATACAGCAAAGGTCATATACAAATTATAATAGTACGTTATGGCATTCCTAAGGAAATTGTGAGTGATAGAGGAAAGCATTTCGTGAATGAAACGATAGAAATGCTCATGAAGGAGTTTGTGATAAAACAAAGAAGTCGACACCATATTACCCACAGGGTAATGGGCAGGCTGAGTCGACAAAAAGTCCTTAAGAACATGTTTAAGGAAGGTAGTTCAGGATAATCGAAAGGATTGGGATGAAAGGCTACCAGAAGTTCTCTGGGCCTATAGGACAGCTTATAAAGTGACTACTGGTATGACACCTTTTAAGCTCGCTTATGCTTAAGGCCATAACCCCAATGGAGTTTATTGTGCCATCCTTGCGGATAGCGTACAATATAATATAGGGAGAAGGACTCTATGGCAACTCGTTTAATAGAATTGGAGAAGTTGGATGAGTTAAGGAGGTACGCCTTATGGACTATACAGGCTATCCAAAGGAGAAGAAGGCTGGCTCGATAGGAAGAGAAGAGGAAAGGAGATAAAGGAAGGGGACTTGGTCCTGTGGTATAGAGGTAAGGTGGGAGAAATGAGTATGTGAGTAAGGTAGGTCTAAAGCTTTTCGATCTCGTGGAGGAGGCGCAGTTGGCAGTGAATTTCATTATCAACGCTTTTGAGTTCTGAACATCACACATCATGGCGTCAAACCCAGTGATGTCCTTATATGATGGATTGAAGGCAAAGAGGCCGGTGGGAGTGGCTCGGTATTTGATGAAGAGGTTGAGAGAGCACCTATGCGCCATGCAGGAATTGGAGAAGAAAGGAGAGCCTTCATGAATGATGGCGTTCACGTGGGTACAGGTAATTGCAATTATGTGCACCTGCATGGAGAGCCGGCAGGGCCGGAAATAGTGGCTCGGATGAAACAGGTGAGGAAGGAGACAGAGCTATTTCAGAAGAAGCAAGGGAAGCGGAAAGGATCGGAAGCTAAAGGGAAGGAATTAGAAGGGGACCTGCAAGGGGAGGAAGAGAAACAGGGAGAAAAGATGCACAAGAAGAAGAAGCCTAAGGTGGAGAAGCAGGTACCGGTGAAGGTCGGGAGGCAAGACTGGAAAGCAAAAGGTGAGGGCGCAGGAAGGACCGGAGCAAAGATTGGTGGTAGATTTAGAGGAAGAAGAGGATGAACAGTCAGGGGGTATGATGCAGGAAGATGAAGAATTATTTGAGCAAGGAGAAAAGGAAGAACCTGTAGAGCAGCAGGAAGAGGAGTCGCATGAAGTGGACAAGGAGCAGAGGACAAAAGCGAGGCAGGAGATTAAGTCGGAATCGCAGAAGCAGGGGATAATGGATCAGGAGGTCACCCCGAAGTTTATAGGAGGAGCAGCCCATGATGATTATGCCATTAGAGATGGTGGATCCGTATGAAGCGAAGATATGCGAGAAGGATAACGCAGTAATGAATGAACGAAACCCTAAACCAGAAGGGAAACGAAAGGGGTTCGAGTCATCAACTGCTACTCCAGTTTTGACAGTTACGCCGGCAACGGCGGGTATAACTGATGATGGGGTAGTGGAAATTGCAAAGGAAGTGGAAGAGATGGTGCGTGGATCAAAGTTTCTGAGACACCAATTCAACCCACCGCCGTTTCAGTCATCACCAAGGTTACGGAGGTATGTACAGCAGGGGTGTGTATCGTGGGGGATCACAGGGCATGGTAGTTCCTGATTTTTGCTTGGATGAGGAGGATATGCGACAGCAGCAGCAGAGGGTAATGTGCAGGCGGATGTCTTCTTCAAGCGCAGGAGGGCATTTGCGCGGAAGGAGGTGCAGACTACGGACACGCAGATTCAGTTTGCACAGGTTCTGGCGCAGCTTCAGTCTGAGATGGTAGAACAGGTCATTGGAAGAGGTAATGAGGAGTAGGATGCAACTTAGATGGCGGCAAGCCTATTCAATCATTGGTCAACGCTGGATACACTGTTAAGGATAGGGCAGACATTCAGAGTTGATTGTGCAGGCCGTGGAGAGCATCATGGCACCTAAGATGACCGCCATTCATGGAATGATGAGTAAGGGCGTTCAGCGACCGGCTAAGCAGAGGACTCCAAGCCTGGTGGTGGAGCTTAAGCCCACGGTGATGTCACAGGAGTCGATGACACTATTCCAGAGGTTAGTATGAGCACGAGACGAAACCCAGCAAATTGCTACCATATTGTTGGTGGTGGTGGACGAATTCCAGCGTCTTCAGGAGGAGAACAAGGAAGGAGACGCAAGCATTTCGCCTTCAGGTAGCAATGGTGCAGCAGGAACTTGATAAGGAAAAGGCGGAGTTTCAGAAGTATAAGGATCAGGAAGAGGTGGAGTATCAGGATGATGCGCAGGATGTGTTGCCATGAGGACACAGCAACGAATAAGGAGGGGCAATGTTAAAGGTAAAATATTAGAAGCATAGGATATCCTACTGTAAGGAGAATAAGGGTAGAAAGGTCCGTAGTAAGCATGGAAGGAAAGGCTGTGAAGGAGGAAAATCTTACCGAGAGGAAAAGGTGAGTAAGGAAAAGGAAGGAAAGGATATGAAGGAAGAAAATCCTTACCAAGAGGAAAAGGTGAGTAAGGAAAAGGAAAAGGAAAAGGAAATCTCATAAAGGAAAAGGATGACGTGGCAGAGGAAGGGTAGTTAAGGAGTAGTTAGGGCAAAGGAGAAGGGGTCTCCAAAGAAGTTCCAACAGGAGAGAGGGTCTCCATTTGAAGTTCCAGCAGGAGATATAGGTTCTCTACACTGTCTCTTGTATTCATGTAGTAATGAAAGGTGCATATTATAAGATCTTGTGTATATGTATGTATACTCTCAATGGATGGATCTAACAAGGCAATAGCCAAAATCCGTTCTTGCCCTTGACTTCGGAGACCAGTCATTTGGCTTTGAAAGAAGGAGTTTTAATATATGTAAAGGTGGAGAGTATAAGGAAAGAAAGTGAGTAACCTTTCCTAAAAGTTAGAAGAAAGGAAACCAGTTAAACAGGAAAATGTGGGGTTTCCGATTTTCCTATTTAACAATGACACAAGCTTAGCTTGCACCAGTAGGAGGTTAACGAACTCCCTTTTGAACCCAGGAAGCCTCACTACATATACTCTACTTTATTTATGTGACAGACCCCCCCCCCCCCCTATTTACCTAAGTGAGTAAGTGGGGCTGGCACGAAAATGCCAGCCCTTAGAGAAACGGTTGTCCTAACCTAACCCTAAACCTAACCCTAGGGGGGTATTAGGGCGTGGGGTTAGGGCAACCCTAGGGGTGTCACCTAACCCTTTTTGACAAGCTATATTTAATGGAAAACCTATCTTTTGTAACGTCAAACTGGGAGAGAGTTTTTTAAAAGGTAAGTACTACCTTCGCCTAGAGTTTCTCAAGGTACCTAGTGACAGCGGTCGAACTACTCCCCGCCCTTTGAAATGTCAACGTCCTCGTTGACGTCTAACTTCAAGACTAGACTAGGTTAGGAAAAATTAACTGAAAACTAACGCTAATCACTCTATGCGGAGTCAGCAAAAAGTTCATAAGTTTTATTACCCCCTTGCATTACGTGAAACCAAGTACTTTAGAACCGTCGTTCACTGAGCCACAACTCAACTGCCGGAGGCACTACCTGCGACAAAAAGTCACTTGGAGACCTTTTGCATGTTTGCAAAGTCTATCACCCGACACAAACAACAAGTTAGTTAATTTCTTTAAGTTAACTAGAATTTATTCTAGTTAAGGTTGTCTATCGGCCCCTAGGTTAATAAGAAATAAGTTCACTTTATTTCTCATCATCATTACTAATAGTTTGAGACCTTGCCTCAAACTCCTTCATTATCTCCATTGCGTTCTGTAGATTATCCAATGGTTCCCATGTCGACAGGTAACCCTTCCACTTAACAAGATATTCTCGTTTACGTTTTCGTGTCCCTCGGCGTTTAATATCCTTTGCATCCAAAATCGACTCAACTTCGAACTCCTTCGTATTGCCGACTAGCTCAGGAAGCAAACGTAAGTTTTTATATCTCTACAGATGTTTCTCATCCTTGTGGAATGGCTCAAGTAAATTAACATGAAACACATTGTGTATTGTTCCCAACTCCAGAGGAAGATCTAACTCATAAGTCACTTTCCCTACTTGCTTCACCACTTTGTATGGACGTATGTAGTGCGACAGAAACTTCCTTGAAAGAGTCGTTGGAACCTTCAGGTTTTTGGTACTCAACAATACCATATCCCCAACTTGATACTCTACATCCCGCCGATGCTTATTGTACTGCTGACAATACCTTTCATGTGCTGCAGCCATCGCTTGACGAGCAGCTTCCCATGTCCGATACAATTATCCCGTGAACTTTGCTACATATGGAACTCAATCTCTATCGTCTTTTGGTAACACCATACTTTGAGGAATACCACCCTTATTCCTTAACACTTCTATTGGGCTACATTTGATTGCAGTGTGTGTCGAGTTATTGTAACATATCTCAGCCATATCCAAGTGTTCAGCCCAATCAAGTTGATCACCTTGAACATAGCATCTAAGATAGTCCTCGACTTGTCGGTTCACTCTCTCTGTTTGACCATCTGTTTACAGATGGTAAGCCGTACTAAACTTCAGCATTGTACCAAACTGCTTAAACAACGTCCTCCAAAACTTCCTCGTAAATCGAGGATTCCGATCTGAGATCATGATTTCCGGTAGTCCGCGCACTCTTATGACTTCGTGGAAGAACAGCTTTGCTGCTTGAATTGCATTCACTGTCTCTACAGTTGGAATGAAATGAGCAACCTTTGAAAATCAATCGACTACCACCATGAGCGCATTAAAACCACAAGATTTTGGCAATCCCATGATAAAGTCCAAAGTAACACTTTGAAATGGCTGCTCTGGAATCAGTATACATTGTAACTTCCCAGCTCATTTTTGCGATCGACTCTTCACTTGTTGGCATGTGGGGCATGTCTTGACATACTTGGCAACATCGTCTATCATACTCGGCCAATAGAATCCCTATTTCAACAAAGCCAACGTCTTATGCCTTTCACCATGTCATGCCAAAGGAACGTCGTGATGCTCTCTTAACAATCTCTCCCTCCATGTCCCTTCTGGAACATAGAGTCTCTTTTCTTTATAATAAAGAACTCCATCTCGTATTGCAAAATGCGCCTGTTTGAGTGCATCCATTCGACTCTCTATTCCTGCTGGAATATTACCATCTCTTCGTAACTGATGAACTTATTTTTTTTGCCACCAAGCTTAAAGCCTCCTTATCAAACCTATCCTGAGGATACGCCGTCACAAATTCATTCACCAAAGTTGACATGGGTGCTGACATAATCCGCAGATGGCCCTTCCTACTGAGTGCATCAGTTACCACATTGTTCTTTCCCACTGTATGTTAGCACGCAATCACAAACCCAGATCATCCGGCATATACTGCTTTTTGATCTCCTTTTTCATGTGTTTCCAACTGTTTCGATATCCACGTTCACCTTCAACAATTCGCCACCAAGTCTTAGCTTCTTCTTTAAGAAATTGCTTGGCACATGCAACCTTTTCTATCTTTCTCACGGAAGCAGCCTCGAAATAGCTTTCCATATCATACAACCAGTCATCCAAAACCTTGTAATCCTTTGAACCCATGAAATTTGAAGGCTTTACCAGTTTGAATTTACTAGGACCTCCACCCCTACTTCCATCGAAGAATCTGATTCAGAATAACCTGACTCTGAGTCATGCTTATTCTTCTTTTTCCGTGTGTCTGGTTGCGGAACATCTGGCACTGTAATATTTGTCAAAATCCGAATGGCAACATTATCGATTCGGTCGTTCGGGGTCAATAAAGTCGAGGTGGTAAAATGTGAATCACTTCTTTAAGAGATATGGGAGGTTTAACACTCTTTAAACCTAAGTGTTTGAGTTCTCGATCTAAAGTCATATTGAGAATATGTAATTCTATAGCAATTGATTTTAATATATGCCCTTTGTTAAACATACATTCCTGATCCTGAAATGAGGTTTTTTTAACAACTTTAATATAAGATTCATATTTAAAACTTAAATGTAGTTATTCTGATTTCTCTTTGTTTTGCTTCTACATAAAGACCTTAAATAAAGTAATCTAACTCAGCAAATGCAACATGTAAACATAATTAAAATCAAAATAATTTAAAAGGAAAACCATACATGATGAGACCTTAATTAAAGTAATTATCCTAAATTTAATACGTGTGCGTGCGTGAGTCTCCGTGGAAATGTCACGTGCGTGAGTCTCCGTGGAAATGACACGTGCATTCATCTACATATATAAGTGGTAGGTTTTTCTGAACCTCAAAGCTTTTTTACAAGGGTGACATGGCGAGCTCATTAGCTGCATTTATCATACTAGTCATTTGTACAGTCGGTCAGTTTTCACACAGATTAAGAATTTTATTTTGATTCTAATTTTTTTTCCTCTTTTTTTTCTGGATTTCTAGGTGCTGCGTCTGATTATGGAGAACGGGATGTGAGCATCAAACAGACGGATATTCCTTTATCTGAAGAAGGACACTATGTTAAGCGACGTGTTGAAATTCAGAACTTGTCCGGATTGTGTCGAGCCACAAACATTCATGTCAACTGTGGAAGTTTTACATCCCTGCTCATGGTTAATCCCGCACTCTTTCGGCGTATTGCATATAATGACTGCTTGGTTCTGAATGGAGATTATCTTGCTCCATATGATAAGGTTGGATTCATCTACACTTTTTATCGCCCTTACAACCTGACCCTTAAGCATGCAGATTACTATTGTTAATCAAGAGTGTTTGTTCTTAAATAAAGCTCCTCTTTTTTTCGTTTTTTAATATATACTGCATCTTATTTAATATATTCATGTATAGACTAGACTTTAACATAAATACATCATAAATAAATTTATTTCTATAGAAACAATGATGTTTTAGGTATGTACTGTATGTGTACATATCCTGTAAGGTAACTACGGTCAATACGCAGATTACCCAAGGTATATACGAGACTAATCATATTTGGACTATCCTATAAACCCATAATAGATTATCCTATAATTATATATGTTTTTAGACTTTAATTATGCCATCCAGCCTGGTTTCACTATTGATTAAATCTGCACACTAGTTGTTGTATGGATATGCAAATTATATATTAAATTTTGTATATCGTTTATATCTTTTAAATTGAGTATTGATTATATGTGTATATACATATTATATTTATTCTATATATATACAGACATTTTGTGTTACATTGTTTATGTATAATAATTTGATATAAGTTATGCATATTCTATAGAACTTTAAAATTTCAGCACAATTAATATGTTTTAAATAATGTTTTCTTTTTGTTTTACATGCAAATGGAAAATTAGATTTTAATAGAATCCAATGATGCAATATATTTTAATAATGTCTTAATTAAATAATTTAAATCTTATTTTAATCTTAAACTGCACTTAAAAAAGTAATCATAAAAAATTAGAATATTGTAGATGTAATATATTTAAGAATATATTTTAATTAAATGGCTTAGATTTCATGTTAACATTAAATTTGTTTAAGAAATTCAAATCATAATGAAAATATTTTATGTTTAAGATAAGAAGTTTAAATTTAAGATATCCTAATATTGAGATTAAAGTATATACTAAGTATATGGCTTAAAAGTATAACTTTAAATTTTATTTAAATTTTTTTAATCATAATTAGTTTAAAAGCTTCACACATAATTGAATTGTAATATTTAATATGATATATTATTATTTAAAAAAAATTAAAACACACAATATATTTTCATAATAAAAATTAAAATATCTATCCGAGATGAGATATATTAATAACAATTGATTCAAGTATAATACATATTTATAAATAATAAATTTATAATGTATATATATATAATGACGCTTTCAGCGAGTTTAATTATTTATAATGATATTCTTAATATGTTTATTTTAGCTCTATAAAAAAAATTATATACACTACCAAAACAGAGGTTTAGGGTTCTTGCAGGGGATTTAGGGTTCTTGGATATGGAGGAGGAAGAGAGGAACATCTACAAGCTTGCGAGGAGGATCAAGAAGAAGGAGAATTCAATCTACAATGCTTTGCGATCGATATACGATGATGCTGGGTTCGTTGCTGAGATTCGGTCTCTGTATCCAAAGCTGCCATTGCTTGCTAATCTCAGGTTTATGGGTGTGTCAAATGTATGCCTATTTGCTTTACACACACACACACACACACACACATATTATTATTGTTATATGTGTGTGTCATTCAGGTGTGGTCTGTGGTACTCTCCAAGTTTGATGGACGTTTGCTATTTTAAATCCACTGATGGGCACAATGGGAACTGGAGTTTCAATCCTTCCCGTATGAATGTGCACGTTGCAACCATTGCAGGTGTGTGGGGCGTGATTATATTAATATTACCAATTAGTTAAGTAAACTCACAACACAGCATTAGATATGTCCAGCATACATTACATATGTATAAATATATACATGTATTTATGTATATGTAAATACATATATATGTTGTGTG